>PVKB01001960.1:0-337626 GCA_004027205.1 Ctenodactylus gundi
GGGGGGGGGCGGTGCGAGGAAGGTCATCCAATGATAAGCTGAGTCCTTAACGCGCTGAGCTGCTGATTGGTGCCTGAAGTGCTTCTAGCGACACAAACCTACTTGCCCTTTTTCTTAATGTTTCCTCCCGTCGAGGTCCTACGTACATTTGCGATGGAAATGAGAATTATTTCATCACACAAGTGGAAAGAGTAATCTGTAAAACTCTAGTCGGAGGTTTCGCCTCTTGTGTACACGTGAACAGTTGTTAGGTCCTTGAAAGAATGAATCGCTGCCTATTGATGGTTTTCTTTTGTGTAAACATCAGCGACAACAAAACCAAAACAAAACCCACCTCTGAAATGTAATGGAGAGTCAGCATGCACCAAAAAGCAAGGACTGTAGCCAATGGTTTTTGGTTATCAAATGGAATAAAGTACAGATGACACATCAGGCTGCGTAATGTAATAAGATCTGGCCATGAATCACTGCCCAGAGGCGGTGCCAATGAGGTGATTCTGTGGACGGGCTCTCTGATGGCGTCCTAGGTCTTCAGAAGTTCCAGAATCAGACTGGAGAGAGTGGCGTAGGAAACCCTCAATCCATGTTGTATTGTTGTGTATGTGTGTTTACAAAGAAGACAGTAGTAAGGATGTTAGGTTTAAAACCCAGGAAGTTCTTCAAGTAGGTTCACTTCGTAGGCATGTAAATAATTATTGCAGTATTTCAATCATACAAATTTATATCTTTTTTTCCCAATCACTGGAAAGTGCTGGCATTCACCTCATCCCTGTTTCGTATGTTCTTATTATGGGGCCACATTTAGAGTACACATAAATATGTATTCAAAGTAATGTTTGTATAATTATTGTCATTCTAATTTCACCCTTTTATTTGCTGTTAAATGTCACATCCACTGAACTTGGAAGCTCTAAATGTCTGTATAGAGGAACTTACTGATAACGAGTTGGTGTTTAGGCAGTAACTTAGGTATGTACATTGACACTCTTGAGGTTTTCAGTTTTTGCAGTGCCCTAATATCTACGGACTCTAACATGGACTTCATTTAAAGAAACCCAAGGACCATTAATGGACAAAACCATGAACCAATTTGTATTGTGGCATTCAGATCCTAGCACTTTGGAAGAGGTAAGTTGTTGACTGTGTTGTATGTTAGGTGAAATACTAGAGTAGCCCTGGATGTGCCAGGAAAATTTCAGGAATGTAACTGAAAAATCTAGGCTGAATTAGTACATGTTTTAATCAGGACTTTCCAAAGAGAGGTTTGTTATGAGACAGCTGTTGCTATTTCCTTGTCAAATTGATCAAAAATTAGAGACTGACAAGGGATATTGTTCCTGAAAGTTTATTACTTCGCTTTCCTTTTTTGGGGAGATCCACTTTCACCATTTAAATCCTGGTAGAAAAAAAATGAATCTCTGGACACCCTGTAAAAATTAGTTCTCATGCAGCCTTTTCACTCATGTAGTGTTCAAGGTTGGCTGTGTAATATTATATGTCTCAAATCTATTGTTCACTTATATTTTATGCATTAGAGTTAAGCAAAAAACCCACCAATGTCTTTTTTATCTTGATTTTGCCTTGTTTATGATATTTTCTTTCTCTTTGTCTCCCCAATCTTCCTCCTCTCACCCCTAGGATTGAATTTAGGATGAACGATATCCTCAACCCTCTCTTTTTAATTTTATTTTTTAAAATTTTGAGACAGGATCTTGCTAAATTGCCCAAATTGGGCTTGAACTTGCAATCCTTTTGTTGCAGCTTCCCGGCGAGCTGGAATTTCAGCTGTGTGTCACCATGATGCTTTTTGCTACATTTTCTCTTTCCTTCCTCCCTCCTTCCGTCCTTTCCCCCTTCACTTTCTTTCTTTCTTCATTGTCTATTGAGTGATTCAGCCACCTTTTTCTCTTTCTATCAAGGGAGTAAAGTTTCTCTCTCACTGTTTTAGTTTTGGTAATTCATTAGTTTGTTACTTGTCAAATCTTAACTTCTAACTTTATGATCATATTGGCATCTTAATCATTAAGCATTTAGCTTGTAGGGTTTTTTCTTCATCTCCTCTGTAAATATACTAGCATCTTTTAGACTTTGCTTAATTTGCAGTACATCTAAGAATTCGTATTTCACATCTATTTGCATTTGCACACAAAAATCTTTATATGAAGATATTTGTTACCATATTGCTTAGTTTTATTTTTTTTCAAGACAGTTTTTCACCCTGTAGTTCAAGCTGGACCTATACAGAGCCCAGAATGGCCTTAACTCTCAGCAGTCCTCTTGCCTCAGCCTCCCAATCCTGGGATTATAGGTGTGAGCCACCATGCCCAGCTTATGTGGTGTTGGGAAAGCACTTTAACTGCTGAACTGTGCCCCAGCCCCCATACTGTTTGATATTTTTAAAAAATACTAGAAATAATGTAGACTTGCTGCAACAGAGGTCCAGCCAAGCAAGTGCCTTCATATAATGTGATATTTACAGGTATTAAAGAAAATGAAGTGAACTTAAGGGATGCAGATACAAGGAGCTGTGATCAGAATTCCTTGGAGCATAAAACTAGAGGTCTAGATTAAGGGAAAAGTCTCTTTTTATTTAAATGTGGATTGAGTTTTGACTGCATGTTTTAATTTTCATGATACTAAGAAAATAGCCAGGCTTTAGGATAATTTAATAATAAACATGAAGGCACTATTACTGTTCTTTATGACTTTCTGGCCATGAAATTACTTGCAATATGTATTATAGGAGTGGGATTGTACCGTATTATTTTCAGAGCTGCAAGGAAGGCTTGGTGATATAATAGTTTCCTTGACAAATTGTTAGCACCAATAAAACTTATGAATGCTAGGTGCTTAGTGCTGCCCACATCAGCACTCATGTGCGGTGCATAGTATGTTGCTCACCTCACCAAGTGAGGTGGTGGTGGCTGTTTATTACCTTTGTTCGCAAGCTGGAGTTGTGTTGTTTAGGCACAATTTTTCTGACCTTAGATGCACTGAATGGGATGGACTTTGTTGCATTTGAATTATTACATAGGTACCTATGCTTTCATGTGTGTGTATACATGTTCCTGGAGATCGCTTCCAGGGCTTTGCAGAGGCTGTGTAAGTATTCGATCCCAGAGCTACATTTCAAGGATCTGGACTCCGTATTCTTTTAACAAGTTTCGCTGTTGTTATTTCATGTTATTCTGGCTCTTTCACACTGGCGTAACACCTTTCAAAGGATGGCTTGTTCTCTGTTAGTAAAATCAGCAACCCAACAAGAGAATTTAGAGAGATGTACGTGGATAATTTCATTCTTTATTACTGTGAATTGGCTGATTATCTACCTGAGACTCAGCAAAAATAATGACTTTCACTTCTGTAGCTATTTGTATCTCCTCATGCTTTTATTGTGAGACATTTTGAATACTCCTGAGAGATGAGTAAAATGAACTTAGAAGAAATATAAAAACATAATTGTATTAATAGGGTTTTTTATTAGAAAGTTGATTGACAGTAGGTTGTATAGGTATATATCTGTATGATACCACTGACTGCAAGTCTTGTTAAAATCAGAACAAAAGCCACTAATCTAGGAGCTGAGTCATATCTAATAGAACAGGTTATGCTAGGCATGTATATGTGTGTGTATTTATGAAGTGCTAGACATTGAACCCAGGACCTTGTTCATGCTAGACAAGTGCTCTGTCACTAAGATAATTTGAAACCTGGCCATTAACTTTTTAAAATTGGGTTTCACTGTGTTCAGGCTGGTCTCCACCTCCTGTGCCCACATGATCCTCCATTGTATGGAACTCAGCAGCACCAGTCACCGTATTTTTGCTCATACTTTGCAAATACACACAAGAAGACTTCCTTTTCTGAGGGATGAGGTACTGAGGATTGAACCACAGGCTTTTGCCCCGAACTACATTTGCCAATGCATTTGCCTAGCATCATCTACCAGGCTACACTCGAGTTTGTTACCTTGCCTCATCCTCCCAGAGTGCTGGGATTACAGGCCTGCACCATTTCTCCTGGCTTCAGAAAGTGGCAAGAACAATGGGACAGGTGTGTTTAAAGTAAAGGAGAATACTTTGAGGTAGATTAGTGGCCATGTCTTTCATTATGATAACTTTTTAAAAATTGAAACATCCTCTGTATGTGTTGATCACCCCTTGGACTTAATGACAAAGCATAGATATTTTAACATTTGGAGGGGTTGCACTGTAGTCAAGGAGCAGACCTGAGGACAGTTCTGACATATTTGGATTTGGGCTCCAAGATATACTAGCTCTTCAATTAAGATTTTTTAATTTAGTCTAAGCTCAACGATTTTGTTTGTAAAATAGAGGTTGCTGAAAGCTAATAGTTGTAGTGTCCTATATTACATCTTAAGTGAATAATAGTTATAATTTTTATTTCATTAACCTTGCACTGAACTTTTTTTGCTTCTTAGAGCAAGAAAAAATTTTTCTTACAATTTTAGAGTAAGTTTAATATATGTGAATGCTAATAATGATGATGGCATGCTTATCATTTTTAATTACACAAGTGGTTTGTGTCCACTTTACAAAAATTAGGATATGGAAAATAACACCTCAAGTTGGAGTTGTAGCTCAACCGTGGAGTGCATGCTTGGCATGCGTGGGAGAGGCCCTCAGTTCCATCGTGGGGTGGGTAGCCACACAAGAAAGGAAGAAAGCCACCTATAGGCCTCTGTCATTATTAATATTGTCATGGTATGTTTTCCATTTTAAACTCCTTTGATATTCTTGCAGGGTGTCACTTGTGAGCAGTGACTGCTAACACTGATTTTGCATAACAGCTGTTGGGGTATGTAGTTAGGCATTATGCTTTCTCATCAGAATGTGTAGGGAAGGATTGTGACATGGCTGATTAAGGTACATGGCCCAGGTCCTGGTAAATTTTATGTTGAGACCAGTTATATTGAAGTCTGAGTTTGATTCCTGCCTCCGCCCCTTACCAGCTAGATAACTACCTACCTGAATTTCTTAATTTCTCTATGGCTCAGTTTCTTCATCTGTAGATGAGGACAACAGCAGTATCTAATTTGTGGTGCTGCTGTGCAGACTAACCGAATGAATCTACAGAAAGTTGCTAAGTGCAGCTGGCACAAATTATAGACTCAGCAAACATTGGCTGCTATTATTAATTTTTAAAAAGCTTATGGGGTATTTGTTTGAAGAAAATGAAGGCTTATAGGAGCACATAAAATAAAAAGAAACTGTTAAAGGGAGCACAAAATTAAGTGAATGAAATTAAATATTTTCTCCAAAAAAGAGTCGAGGGGAAGGGATAGAACAAATGCTAGTACCACCTGAATACATGAGCTGCTAATTATTTACTAAACTGGCTGTAACCTTTCTTGGAGTACATTGTGCACGTATTTACAGTATTTGTGCTGTCTGGTTTTCGCATAAATGAACTTGCAAGTGAGCTTTTTCCATTTAAAGGCTTTGTAACTTTTGCTTCTGCTCTTTGCTCAGAAAAATATTTTTGGATCATAATTTTTCTACTTCAGTTTCTTTTACTACTCTGCAAACTTGGCAACAACTCATTCATCAATCAAACATCTGGATTGTGTTTTTAGAGGTCAAAGGCTCATCTTGGAGAGTGAGCAAAGAGATTCGAGAAATTATTAAATACTTTCCTTTGACTACAGACTCTAAGTGGTTTCCTAAAAACTTTAGATTCTTTTGCACTTTGTAGTGAAGACTGTTAATCAAAGAGATAAGCCAATTTTGTATACTAGAACTTTTCAGAATCTTCCCTTTTCTTCTTTTTGTATTTGTCTTTTTGTTCTTTCAGCAAAATATCTAGAAATCTGATTAGTTATTTAACAAGGAACTTTTAAACTTCCCTTCTTAGTATTACCAGACCGGCTAGTAGAATTTTCTGTGTTTTGTTTTCAAGCATCAAGTATCAAGTTTTTGAAGACCATAGCCACCATGGTTGTGCATTCAAGACTTGAGTATGAATAATCTCATCAAGACTTAGACCTTCTTCAAAAGCTTCAAGTGTCACCTGTACTAACGCCCTCCATTGAACCCTCTCACAAAAGTAAAAGCTGAAAGGGATTAAATCCATTAGTGCATTTAAAAAATACTCCTTCCTCTGACTTCTCTTCGATTTCATTGGCCTGTAGAAACTTTTACATTTCTTATGTTTCTTTAAGTAAGAGCCAAAGAAATGCTGCTTTTCAAAAAATTGTATATTCTCTGGTGATAAATTTTTATTGATGGAGAAGCATAAATTTGACATTATAGATTTGAAATTAGTTCTTTTGTCATAGCCTATAAGAAATTGAATCAGTAATATAAAAGTGAGAATTGAGTAGTAAAGGTATTAAAATGTGTGCTTAGCATGAATAATGCCCTGACTTGAGTCCTCAGCATAAAAAATTAAAATTTATATGATTTAGTATATTTATATATCAGATTTATATATTGACAAGTTTTTTATATATTTATATTTGGGGTTAAAATATTCTCTCAGAAGTTCTACGGTTTAGGGAAAAGAGTCCTCAATCTAACAGCTGATGCTTCTTACCCGGTCTCCACCACCACCTTTCTAGCTATGAAATTAATGGAGAGTTCACTTAACCTTGCTGAGCCTTCAGTTCATTATCTGTAAAGCAAATCTGATATTTCCCCACCTACCTCACAGGGTTGTTGTGAGGACCAAATTAAATACTGTGCATAAAAAAGACTCAATAAAGTGTGCAATACAGACATAGGGTTGTGTCACATAGTTGCAAATCGTTCCGTTCTCTCCTCTCTCGGGCTGAGGAAGGTAGGTGATTTAAATATACTTTGAAAAGCATGTACCTTGCCTAGCTGTTTTAGGGAAACAAGGCCATGTGAAAATTTTTTTTTGTATACTTAGGAAACTGTCACAGGAAAATCCTAAGAAAGAGAAAATACATTTCTCCAAAATTACAAATTTTCATTTGATGATGCTCTCGAGTGGCTAAGGGTTGTAGCTTATTGATGGTTGCATTTTTTATACAAATTTGCAATGAGAACTTTTCTTTAAATGAAAGAACAGAGCAGGATATATCACAATGAATCTCACATATCAAACATACAGATATACATTTAAGTATGAATGCCTCAGTCTCTGCTCTCTCTTCAGTTTCTTTCTCCTGTGTTAACAGATAGACCCAATGGCATGCAATGTTGTATAAATCATATATATATATATATATATATATATATATATATATATATATGGTTATTAAATGAAGTGCTCATTCTTTTCTGTGTGAGTTGCAGTTGCTATTAATATGATTTTGTAATTTTAGTACTAATGGCCTTTCTTCACATTTGGATTTTTAGAAAACTCAAGTGTTTCATTCTACTTCATACTACAATTTGTGACAAAGTAATTAATAGTTAATATTTAACTTTTGGCTTTAGTGAATTGTTTATTTCATAAAAAAGAGAGAAGGGCTATAAGTACTGTTTATTCTGACATCCAGGCTCATAGGGGATATAAATGATTTGTTCAGACTCTGCTTGTGCAAAGATTGCATTAAATGTTTTGCTTTTCATTTATTAACTTATTTTTACTTTCCTCTGGCAAACAAAAGACTTCTACTTAGTAACTAGTTTGATTGGGAGTGAGCATCTCTTAAAGTTCCTGGGCTGGTCACTCAGGGCCATAAGAAATCTGCCTCTGCTCTCTCTTGACTTTGCCATCTGCTAACAGACAGACCCCGCCACACTGGTTCCTTAGCCGCAAGCTTTCTTCTGCTCCTGACCCCTTGTGTCTGATGTTCCCTGTGCCCGGACTTCTCCGGTCTTACAAACCTGTGTGGGTTAGTCTTTCTCATCTTCACGCCCTACTTCTGGCTTTGATGTCGCCTTTTCCGTGAGGCCCCCTGGCCGTCTTACTTGACATGTGACCTCACTTAAGTGGCTCCCTCCTTGCCTCCTCTGCTCACTTCTCTTGCCTCGGAGTGACATGCTTTCCTCCAGTGTTTGCTTCTGTCCCAGGAACGATGGCTGATGCATGTGGGTACTTAAAGCATACTTACTAAATAACAGATTTAACCTGTACTCATGAGGTGTGTATTTGAGACAATTAGATCTATAATCAAAATTATGAAGGTTTGATATTTCAAAATGACTTTTATATCCTATCTTGTTTTTAAAAATGTATGAAATACTCCCAGCATTCAGGAGGCTGAGGACTGCTGTGAGTCCAAGGCTAGTCTGGGCCACACAATGAGTTCAGGAGCAGCCTGGGCTACAGAGTAAGACCCTGCCTCAATATACATATATATATATATATATATATGAAGTATGGCTGGGGACATAGCTCAGTGGTTAAAGAGCTTGCCTAACATGCCCAAGGATTTGGGCTCTATTCCCCAGCACCACACACAGATTAGTTGGGTGTGGTGATGCACACCAATAATCCTAGTACTTGGGAGGCTGAGACCAACCTGGGCTTACAGAATGAGCTCAGGACTAGCCTGGACTACAGAGCAAGACCCTCTCTCAAAAAAATAATATATTTTTGAAGTGATTTTAAAATTTTTATAGTACAATGGAATCATCATTCATATAATCATCATATAAAGAGAACAAAACTAATATAATAATACAAAATGGGTAAAGTTAATATACAGAAGGTCCTGTCTAGTGGTAAAAGGTGCATTGTGAAGTTGACTCATTATAGTTGGTCTGCTCAGGGATGATGATCAGACTGTAATATGAACTTTGCTCTACGGCACAAGTCATAGATCTTTGAATCAGGAACACTGAAAACCCATTTAAGAATAGTGAAATCACTTTCTGCTTCTGACTCACTTCACTAAGCATGATGTTCCCAAGTTTCTTCCATTTGCCTGCAAAAGCCTACACGCTGTTGGACTTCATAGATGCATAGTATTCCATTGTGTATAAATGCCACAGTTGGTGTATCCATTGGTCTGTTGGTGGGTATTTTGGTGTCTTCCATATTTTAGCTATTGTTAGTTTTGCTGCTGTGAACATGGGTATGCATATATCTCTGTTATGTGTTGTTTTGGCCTCTTTTGGATATATTCCCAGGAGGGCTGTCACTGAGTCGAAGGGGATATTTATTTCCTTTCTTTTGAGAGATCTCCATACTGCTTTCCAGAATGGTCTCTCTGATGTGAGAAACCCAGATCACAACTATCTCATGGAACTTAAAATGAAAAACAAAGTGAACCAGGGGGGTAGGGTGGGGAGGGAGGGAGGTGTGGGTAGGGGGAGGGACAAAAGGAGAGTGGGAAAGTACTTGTCACCTTGACAAGATACATATTTGCACAAGATGCTCAACTTCATTGTAAACCTTAAATTTTGCACTTATACATATCAATAAAATGGGAGAAAAAAAGAATGGTGAAATCACTCTTCTAGAAAAAATCCCACTTGCTTTCTATACGAGAAAATTCCCTATTGGTATAAAATGTGCACAGTCTGTCCATCGTAAAAGTTCTTTTCTATCTGAGAGATGGCGGCCAGTGCCATCGCCTTGGTTATGTTGTGTCTAGGACATTTCCAAGGTTGATTGAAACTTAGAAACGGGCTATTTTTGAAGTCAGCTGTCAGAGTTACCAGCCACCATTTTACTCTAGTTTCTCATGAGCGCTGTATTCATGAGAGGTCTCAGAGCCCATTGAGTTGTACCAACTTCCTTTGAGGTAGATAATTGGCCACCTAGAACAAGGTTCTCACTGAAGTGGGAGAAGGGAGGGAAACAAAGGGATTTCAAGAAGTCTTTCACCATTATAATAGCCAAACTCAGAGCTGTCTTACAGGTGTGAGTAATATTCGGTGGGACATTAAACACATAGTATGTGCTTTTCTGTTCATAATTTATATACTTTCTCTACTTTTCCCCACTTAAAATAAGTTGAGAGTTGTGAGGATACCTGCAGACCAGAGATAAGGCCAAGCGTGTGGAGATGGGCTACAGCCCTTTTGGGAAACTTCACTACACTTTTTAAACAAAGCTGATATATTGAGGCAAAAGATAAAAATGCTTATTTTAGTATTGCTCCATTGTCAAACTGTGCTGGCCCTCATAGTATCTTTCTTTCTTGTTCCTTTCTGTCTTTGATGTGGAGATAAGCAGTGTTTTTTTTTTTTTTAAGTTAAATCATCTGTCCTCCATTTTTTGGAGATCAAAGAGAGCTCAATAGTAGCCTGTTAGGGAAGTGGTAGGCAAATCATGTATTTAATTTCATATTCTACATATTTTATGGAAAAGATAAGAGGAAATAAAATAGCATGCCACAGAAGCATTGAAATGGATGGGGTGCGTGATGGAAAGTAATTTTCCCCAGAACATTAAAACGTGTTGGTGATTGAGTGATCATATTGCGTTGAATTTAATCTGTAGATATACATTATTCTAACTTCTTTCAAATGTATTAATTGAATTGGCCCCACATATGGATTTGATGAAACTTTGTTTTCCTTTTTGTGAAATCAACATCTTTTTGGCATTTGACAAGGAACAGGAGAAAATCTGCAAAGAGACGGCACCATCAGTATAAAAACGATGTGGAGGTCATCGTATCTGCTAGCACACGTGATGTAGACACAGAGTTTGTTTTCAGTCAAAGTGTTGAAGAGGCAGAAAAAAGATCCTGCCAACTTGTTTGCTGACACAAATTTTGCCATACAGTGAGGACAAAAATATATTCACGCTCTTAACTCAAGTGTTTCTCAAGCTGTGTTAACCTACAATGCCTGATGCAACTAAGAGAGATTATGTTCAGGGTTCTGTAGTAGCAGAGGCTAGGACAGTGCTGTGGGGATTTTTCTTGAACATTTATAATGCATATTAGCTTTTCTCAAACTTATATGTTGCCAGAACACTTTTTGCTCATAAAAATCCTTCCCCCCCCCCCCCCCTTGAGACAGGGTATCAAAGTAGTCCAGGCTCGTCCTGAACTCACTATGGAGCCCAGGCTAGCCTTGGACTCCTGAGTGCTGGGATTGCAGGCATGTGCCACCATGCAGAGTTTATGTGGTGTGGAGGGATGGAGCCCAGGCCTTGAGTTTGCTAAGTAAGTGCTCTAACTGCTGTGCTATTCCTCCAGCCCCACTTCATGATCTTAAAGTGATGTATTATCAAGGTTGCTGATTGTTAATGTGTGTTTGGTCAGAACTATTGTTGGACCCCGCTAGTGGACTTTTCAACTCAGTTGTTCTTCCAGAATTTATCTGGTTCTTTTAAAATATTTTTTCTCTTTCCTGAAATTCATTTTGTTCATTCATCATTTTTCTGATTCCAATTAGTTATCTATTTGTGTCTTCTTATAGTGCACTAAGTTTCTTTAAGACAATTATTTTGAATTCTTTGTTCAGTAATTAATAAACTTTCATTTATTTACATTTTGTTCCTTTGGTTTTTTTTCTGTTTCTTTATGCCTTATTTTTTATTTCATTTGGCTGGGTTTTACACATTTGAGAAAAAGTCCTAGCTAGTGTTGTAGATGAGTTTCATACAGATAAGTCCTTCACGGGTCAGCGTAGCTAGAGCTTTAGACCTACTCAGTACTGGGGATGCATTTTCACTGGGCTGTGTATGTCGATTCTCTTGAGACAAGGTCTCTCTCTATAGTCCAGGCTGGTGCTGAATGCACTATGTGGCCCAGGCTAGCCTTGGACTCACAGCAATTGAGGCTCCTAAGTGATGGGATTACAGATTACTGATGTGAACCATCATGCCTGGATAATTTTTTTCCTTTGAGTGCTAGGTGATTGAACGTGGGGCATTGCACATGGGAGGCCAGGGCTCTTGGTGCTGGGCTGCCCCAATTACCGGTCATTTCTCATTTAGAGAGCTTTGCTGGTTTCGGTTCAGGAACTTGTCATTTCGTCCTCCCTCTGGTGTTCATTTTTGGTACTGCAGATTCCCTAGTGCTACTGCAAGCTATTTTTTGGTTCTCAGCATCTGCCAGGCACCTAACTTTGTTAGGAACCAGCCCCTCAGGCAGTCCCTGGGACCCCTGCGGAGTTGGGCGTCTATTCCCTTCCCTTTCCCTCAGGAGAAAAAAGCCACGTGTTGGACATTTCTTCCCACTTCCTGCCGGCTCTGTCTGTTGTTGGCCCCATTGGGGCTGCAGGTCAGGCACGATGGAGAGCAGTTCCCCCAAACGCTGAAACGGAGCCTGGCTGGCTTGGAGGGCTGCCGCCGGTGCTGGGTGGCTCCCCACTCCTGATTCAGTGTGGCTGTCGTTGGCTCAGGCTGCCTGGAGTCCTTGACTTCTGAACTGGTCCCTGGAGTTCTTCTATTCCGCAGATGGTTGGTAATCAGTGTCTCTGTGGGAAATGAGGTCCGGGCTTCCTGTGCTGCCGGGTTGTTCTCCTTGTGAGGACAAGTCATGTTGGATGATAGGGCTGACCCTATTCCAGTAGGGTGTCATTTTTTTTTTTTTCAGTATTGGGGATTGAACCCAAGACCTTAACACTGAGCAAACATCCCAGTTTCATTTTGAAATTTTTAAAAATTTTGATGCAGAATTTCACCAACTTGATACATTGCCCAGCAAGCTGGGCTCGAACTTGTGAGCCTCCTACTTCAGTCTCCCGGAGTGCTAGGACGATAGGCATGTGCCACTATACCTTTATTTTATCTTGATTACATTTCTAAATAAGGCCTTATTCACAGGCACCCGGCGTTAAGACTGAGGGGACACAGCTGACCCTACAGCAGCTTCCCCCAGTGTTCATAAAAAGATGGAGAGAACGATAGGAGATTGGAGTGAGCTACTCTTTATTGAAACATAGTTACAAAAGCCAGCCCATTGTACCAGCCATTCTCTTCTGTTAAGCAAATACCCTAAGCCTCCGCAGCGGGGGAAAGAAACCCCTCCATCTAAGGATAGAAGATACAGTTGAATGGCTTTTCATACCTGCTCTCCAGGCACAGTCACTGCTTACAGGGTAAGGTGAAAGCAAAGGCTGCCTGCCCTTAGGGAAGCAGTCATCGCTGGACTGTGATATCTGGGGTGCTCGAGGAGTTTTTATATGTTCCCCATAGATACCAGGATGAGTTTCACTGTCAAGATGTCAGAGTAGGGGCACAAAAAGCTTCATACCTGAGGCCTGTGGGCACCAGGCCTGCTGAAGATTGATGCTATACCAAGAGAGCCAAGGCACTTAACACCAGATGACAACAACAGCAGCCTGCTGGTGCGAAAGGAGCAAGAAGAAAGAGTGAACTTTCGGTGGCAGAACCAAGCCCTGACTGAGGAAAGCTGGGAGTAGAGCAGGGACACGGAGTGAAACCCTGGGAGCACCCCAGGCTCCACCTGAGCACAGGTAGCAGCCACTCCTGCGGGGGTAGGGGCACAATATGAAACTAGAACAAGAAAAAGAGAACTAGCTCAGCCACTGACTGGACTATCTCTCTGTTGTTTCAGCTTATCTGACCAAAGAAAGGGCATGTGCATTTCCAGGAGTAACTCTCCATCAATTTGAACAGTTATTCTATAGACAATGTCTGGCATTAAGTAAAAATGTATAATGTAGATTTTTAAAAACACACCCCATTTTCAGGAGTTAAATTGAGCAATATGTGCAGACCCAGATATAATTTAGATATGGGTATTAGACTGGGATTTTAATTATAATTAATATGTTAAAAGGTTCTAGTGGAAAATGTAGGCCACACAGTGAGCAGTTGGGGAATTTTAGCAGAGGGCTGGGTTTGTTATCTCTTCTCCTCTGGGAAAAAATATCTGACGTATACAACTTCTGTGTTGGCCAATAGTTTCAGGGGCTCAGTTCATGGCTGTCTGGCTCTAAGGCAGGAACATCATGGTGGGAAATCTTCCCACATGGCAACCAGGAAGCAGAGAGAGCAAGGAAGAGCCAGGTAGAGGGGAAGAAGCCAGGGATCGTGAACTTCCTCTTCCAGGCTGCTCTTTAGAGACCTGCTTCCTCCAGCCAGGCCCCACCTCCTACCAGTGGGTTTCAGCTGTGGGCTAATCGCTGTTGATGCATCATCCTTCAGAAGGGTGAACACAAAGCATCTTAGGGGACATCTTTTATCTAAACCATAGCACATAAACTCTAACAAGAGTCAAATGACATGCTAAGAAATTGTTACATATAAGATGAAGAACTCTTTTGACAGAGTTATTGACTGAAAATTACTGAGGAAGGAAAGAATGAAGTGGAAGACAATGTGTTAGAAGTACCCAAGCCAAACACAAAGAGGAAGAAAGTG
Source organism: Ctenodactylus gundi (assembly GCA_004027205.1). Taxonomy (NCBI): domain Eukaryota; kingdom Metazoa; phylum Chordata; class Mammalia; order Rodentia; family Ctenodactylidae; genus Ctenodactylus; species Ctenodactylus gundi. The sequence goes on from PVKB01001960.1 coordinate 14,227, forward strand.
ACAGTACAGAAAGGAGAAAAAAGGTTGATAGAAGAAAAAGGAAATGAACATAACTTTTCAGTCTCCCTCCCAGTGATGCCTGTTGAGCGGCGTGGGGATCGCAGTTGCTCCTATGCTCGGGCTGCCACCCCTCCTCCTTCCTTTCTTCCTGCTTCTGTGGTCCCCCTGTTTCCTGCTTCCAGTTTTCACAATATGAGCACTTCCAGATGAAGTCAGGCCTTTTTGTGGATCTTGAGACAGCTTTGCAGGAGTTGAGTGAGAAGTTTAGCTTTGAGTTAAACTATTTTGTTTTTCTAAAAAAAATATTTCTACAGATCTTACATAAGTGGTACCTTCATATGCGTGGTACCTTGAATTTCTATTTTGGAATATTTCCCCAGGGATGGCCTTACGTCGGTCATAGCGCCCTTTGCTTTCTCCCTTCACGATTAATCCAGAAATCCTATGTGTCTGCTACTCTCAGCTGCAGAATCGTCTTTACTCATTTTCTTAGCCGTCCAGGGAAGCCCCTAGGCCCACCAAGCTTCCCTGATGTGTCAGAGTTCAAAGTGCTCCACCTAGTGCATAGACCCTCCAGGAATGCCTGGATGCTGTTTTCCTTCTCATTCAGTTGTTTTTTAAGTCTTGCTCAGCAAGCACAAGGCCCTGAGTTCTGTTCCCTAGCCCCACATAAACCTGGGTGTGGTGCCACACGCCTGTATTCTCAGCACTTGGGAAGCTGAGACAAGAGGATTGCTGTGAGTCCAAGGCCAGCCTGGGTTCCATAGTGAGTTCAGGACCAACCTTAACTGCAGAGCAAGACCCTGTCTTTAAAATAAATAAATAGAAATTTAAAAAAAAAGAGTTTCTTTACCTTTGGTTGGAAGTGAAAGGGTTATACTGGAGGATTATTTTCATATGTGCTTTAATAATCTATTAAAATATTTATTGTATCTGCTTTAAAAGAAAAAGAAGAAAAGCAGTTTGCATGCCCACCATGAGAATAGGTGAATAAATTTTGCTGCCTTATTCATTTGTTGGAATAAAATCCAATAGTAAATTGTAGAACTTCTTGTATCAACATAGATCAATCCCAGAGGTAGTATGGAATACAAGTTGTAAAGCTTATTGCCCTTATAAGAGACTGAATATTATTTAGAAAGGCAATGGGTGTCCTTGGTGTCATGAGTAATTTCAGGAGGCTGGGAAAACCTTGGATTTCCTCATCCTGTTTTTCCATTTGAAGCTCTTTCCTCCCCAGGGTGCTCTGGGGATTGACTGCTCGCCACAGGATATAGGCCAAGGAGAAGGGCATTTACGTGTGTAGCTCCAATCGAGCATGTGACCCTCCAGATGCACTGCTTCTTTTCAGTATCTAAGATGCTGACTGGAGATGGAAGCTCAGGTCTCAGTTCTGATCTTGTCTCTTCCGCATCTTGAGACTCCCGCAGAGACGCCTGCGCGGAGACGCCTGCGCAGAGACTGATGGTGAGCCCTGTGGCTCTGCCAATAGCAGAATCCTACAGCAGGCCATGGTGTCTGTGGGGGCGGGAAGGACTGGCCAAGTGCTGGTAGAAACTACCCAGTGGAGAACTGTTTGGGGTTGTACAGTGCAGATCCTCTCTGCTTGTGCTACCTTAACAAGGGAGTGCAATACAAAAAGGGCAGTTCTAAACAAATCAACAGCACGTGTTAACTACAGAATTGTATGCAAATAATCAGTGTGAGATGGTACTCTGTACCACTGGAAAGTAGGTAATAAAGCTCTCCAGGGAAAACTGCTCATTCAAAGGCCTCGACTGTGTTTATAACCCCAGAGAAAGTAAAGTTGAAAATATATGACTCTAACATTTAACCAGACATATGCATATGCTCTCAATTTCATAGTAAGCAATACTAAAGCATCTTTTATATTTTCATGAAATCAAAAAATAATACTTCTTTATGATAAACACCAAATTCACAATGGCATTTGAGTTAATAAAGAGGAGAATGTAGAACTTGAAAGATAAAAACTGTGTTTGAAAACTTTTATGCTTTGGGAAAAATCGGCACAATCATTAAAAACATGGAATAGTGGTGGGGAAAGGATGCATTATTGTGAAGTTACTTGAGGATTGGAATTGGAAGCTCCCTTGGGTGTGTAGGCAGCTCTTGACTTGTATGGTTTCCATACTTGTCTCTCGTGGCCTGTGGCCTGTACATAAGCAGGAATGGCCTTGCTGGCTTTGTCGATTACTGTATGATAGAAAATTCGAATGTTGCAGTGCCCCTATTTTGCACATGGGTCTCTGGCTAGAGCAGCGGGACATACTGGCAAGAGACAATGAGAGTGGAACAGTTCCTAAGAGATCAGACACAGTCCTAACCAACTCCACGTTCCCTGCTCTTAGCGTCCTGTGTATCTCTAGCTCTGTGCTACCCCTGGACATTGTAACTGTTAATTCCTGCCTGTCTTACTAGACTGCTGCTCCTCCAAGCGCTCATTCTTTGGAACATAGGAGGTTCTTAGTAAATGGTTGTGGGATGAATTCAAGTGAATGCCGCCCTCCAACATTAGTAATAATATGCACCTATATCTTGTGATGTGAAATGTACGGCTAAACAGGGCCATTGTTAAAATCACCAGTAGGGTGGGCTTGGTAATTCCAGCACCCTTGGAGACAAAAGCAGGAGGATTGCAAGTTCGAGCCCAGCCTGGGCAACTTAGCGAGTTAGCAAGACCCTGTCTTAAAATAAAAATTTAAAAAGGGCTGAGGATATAGCACAGAGCAAAGGCTAAAGAGAATTCTGTGCTCAGTCCTCCGTGCAAGGAGGAAGAAGAGCAGCAACAATGGGCATATTAAACTTTAGAACAATGGCGCTCAGACGTTAGTGTGCGTTGGAGTCCCCCGGAGGAGTAACTGAACAGAACGCGGAGCGTTTTTGCAGGTGTGTTTTAACAAAAACAGATTTTTGGGTCCTGCTCTAGAGTTTCTGATTCAGTAGGTTTAGATGTGGCCTAAGAATCTGCGTTTCTAATGAGTTTCCACAGGATACTGAAGTTCCTGGACCAGGGACAAAAAAAAATTAACCATATTGGAAAAGCCCCTGGGGGAAAAACAGAAATACATAAAGAAAATAACAAAATCATATTTAAGAATGCCTTCTAAAGAAATACAAAGAAAGAAAGAACAAGAGGGAAAACAAGACCAAATCATGTAATTTTAACATAAAAGTGTTTTGCTGTTAAGCATTATCGCAATAGGAATATTAGCCACTTTGCTTCTAGAGACCTAATCAATGAAATGAGGATAATAGTGTTTTTTTAAACTAGAAATACGTCACAGTGAAGTATTACTCATGTTGCACTTTTGGATAAAATATTTTATGACAGCAAAGTAAAAGACAAGACAGAATTCTAAGCAGAAAAATATCATTTTGGAGTCATTAGGATATAGGAGGTTGGGAAGAGAAGCCCTAGACAAACACAGAAAAGGTGATGAATGTGTTTCTTCTTATTTGAGAAATGCAGTTGTATCTTAGAAAACAATTTACATAAAAATCTTCACATTGAAAATACTTTTATTGAGTTTTTGTTATGATGCACTTGGATCAAAATATATAAGGAAGAGATGCTTTCGAAATTTTACCCCTCATCTGTACAGATACCATCATTTTTATTAATATCCTTTGAGACATCTCAGATAATAGCTTTTAAAGAATGTGAGTAGGAAAAAAGTCCCAGCTGAGTTTCTCCTGTATCTCACTCAACAACAATAAACTCAGAATTCTGTGACCAACTGTGTGTGGAGTTTCCACAGTAGCACCATACACCGAGCAATCAGCTCTGCAGCTGGGTGCCTTTTAATTCAATTAAACTTTTATACTTCTGGAGATAGTATCAAGTCCATAGGGTGAAGTTTCAGATCCAAAGACTTATGCCCAATTTCAGATGTCAATAGCAAGCCCCAGCTGTCATACACGTGCTTTTGACCCACCGGCTATAAACTGCAGTGCCCACAATCCTCTCCTCTAGGTGATGTTGGAATAGTTAACCCAACCTAAGGATATGTTTTCTTCCACTTACTAGTTTCTTATAAAAGATATTACAGAGGACACAGATGAAAACATGTATTGAATAGGGCATGTGGGAAGGGGCAAGAAGCATCTGCACTCTCTGGGATGCCAGGGACAACCCCCTCCGGGAATCACCAAGTGTTAACCTACCCAGAAACTCTCTAAAAATTATGCTTTTGTGTTTTAATGAAAATTTTATTACATGGTCGTGATTGGTTGCATCACTGGCCTGCTTATTTTTTTATTTTTTTTTTGTTTTCCCCCCACTATTTTTATTAATATACCAACGTAATACATAGTATTTACAATGAATTTGGGTGTTTCATATACATATGTATCATATCGACTTTACAATCCCTTCCCATTTTCTACCCTCCCACACCCTCTCTATCCCTTCCCCCAACTCCGGCTATCACTTCATGTGGTTCCAAAGAATGTCTGTGCTCTGGGTTTTCCAAGTCAGAGAAACCATACATTGTTTAACATATAAATAAATCTTCCACACCTAAGTCATTTCACTTAAGTCACCACTCTAATTCAGCTTCCTATTCCTCGAATGGGTCGCAGTAGTTAAATCTTGATATCTCTTCTCTGAATCCAACCAATCCCTTTAATGGGATATTTACCAAAAGTTTTTTTTTTCTATATTTTGCTATATCTTCGTTGCTATTCTTAAACCTGGCCTTACCCACCAGTTCACATTAGAAAATAACTACAAGCATGTAGTTCAAAAGACTAGTAAATTTGGGAAAGAAGAAAAAAAGTTAAATTTCAAATGCCTTTGCTGAATACTGGAAGGTACATACTTGTACATTCACAAGGTTATCTTTACATCAATCAGTTTTCTTAGGATAAATTTTCATCATTGACCTAATAAGTGAATTGCTATAATAAAACAAAGTTAAAACTATATCACATTGTAACATTAAGTGAACTTAAATCTATACCACATAAATATCTTAAAGTGGCAGATATGAAGGCAAATTTAGTTATTTCAGAATTTTTTAACTTTCATAACTTATTTACTCATATTTCACTGATTACTAACATACTTTTTTCTCAGCTCATTCTCCTCTAGCTATTGTCACTTCTTCTCTGGGGTCATTGGTGTCGCTGGCCTCCCTTTCGCTTTCTAAGTTTCCTTTATTCTCTGCAATACTGGCTCAGTGGCTGCAAATTCCTTTAAGCTTTCTCTATCATGGAAAGTTTTAAGCTCTCCCTTTAAATTAAAAGATAATTTTGCTGGATATAGCAGTCTTGGTTGGCACATAGGTTCTTTTAGTGCTGGGATGGCATTGTTCCATGATCTCCTTGCTTTTAGAGTTTGGATTGAGAAGTCTGCAGTTATCCTGATGGGCTTATCTTTGTAGGTCACCTTCTGTTTTTCTTACTACTTTTAGTATTTTCCCTTTGTGTTGGGTTTCTAGAATTTTAATTATGATGTGTCGTGATGAGGATCTCTTCTGATCTGTTTGGTGTTCTATATGCCTGCAATAGTTCCATGTTCATTTCTTTTCTTAGATTTGGGAAATTTTCTTCCATTATTTCATTAAACATGTCCTTTAAGCATTTTGTTTTGTCCTCAGTCTTCTCCTTGATTCCCATAATTCTGAGGTTGTTTCTTCTTGACTCATCTATCAGCCATTGTAATGATTCCCTTTCTTTATTTACTTTGTGTTCTTCATGGCCTGTATGTTGCAGCTCACTTACTTTATTTTCTAGGTCTGACATTCTATTCTGAAGTTGTTTAAAGTGGTTGCATATTATTACCTGCGTGTTTTTCATTTCCTGAATATCTGCATTCAATTTTTCTATATCTCTGTTATGTTCTTCTCTAATTTCTTGTATTATCTTCATTATCTTCTGGTATATTTCTTCTCTGGTCTCCTCTAGTTGCTTTTCTAGGCTTGCTTTTTGCTTAGCTATGTGTTGGTGTAGCTCTTGCGCTGTTTTATTTCCTGCTTTAATTCCTGCTTTAATTCACTGACAATCTGGACCCAGAAGTTACCATCATTTTTGCCCTTTTCATTTTTGGATTCTGCAATTTCAGTATCCCTGGTACCATCTTCTGGGGTGTCAGGCCTTTCTGTAGGAGATTTGTTACCATGTTTCCCCACGGTTCTGCTACCTTTGGCTGTCTCTCGGGCTGAGGTTCTGGCCTCTGGACCTTCCTCCGTCTGTGGTCTGTGGGTGCCGGCAGCTTGGAGCCACACCGAATCAGCTGCTTCTTTCCTCCTCTTCCGATGTGACTTCAGGATTTCTGACCCACCCACAGCCCCTTCTCCATTATTGTGTGCTCCGTCCTCTCCCAGCCCTGTCAGATGTTCAGGTCCCTGCCACCTTTCCTCCGTCCACAGCTGCCTGTGGCTCCAGCAGTTTGCAGCTGGCCTGTCGCGGCTTCTTGGGCCATGGGATTTTTTTTTTCTCTGCTTTCAATGATCCTTCGGAATTTCTGGCCTCCCCCTGGCCTCCTTTCAGTTGTGGGGGATGCTCCTCACTTTCCTAGCTACATCAAACACAGTTTTTCTAACTAAATTCTTGACTTTTTAAGTGGGTCGATGAGGAGACATTGTGCAGTGCTGTTACTCAGCCGCCATCTTGACTGAAAGTCCCACTGACCTGTTTAAACTGTAGCTCCTTCCCTCTCCCTGGAATTTTCAAGATAGTACTGATATTTTTCAACCTCTACTGTCCAGAGGCTTCCAGCAATCAGGCAGCTTATTAGCATACAAAAACATACCACATTGAAGAACCTAAAGATTTTAGGAATTATATGCCAGGAAACAAAGGCCCAATATATTTTACAATACCACAGAAAGAAAGACAAAAAACCCATAGAAAGTACTTTGGGAAATAAAGATTAAGACACAATTATACTTTTAAATATTAAATATCTTGCTAGTGTTTCCAAAAATCATCAAAAATTTTTATTTTTGCTATATATATTATAGATGAGAGTAGGAAGATAGAAGTAAAACATAGAATTCTTTATAAGAAAATGATCTGATTATTTATTTGTTTTCCCTTCCTCCACTTTTCATTCCAGCTTTATTTAAAATTCAAGATTGCAGCTATAAATTAGTATCCCACCTACTACTGCTTCTCCTTAAATTGAAGGCAGGAGGGAAGGAAGCATTATGGGCTTGGGCCAGGAAGGACAGTGATCACCAGAAAGGACAATGACCAGCCCTTCAATTCAGTCCTATTATTATTGTAAAGTCATGCTTGTCAAGAGATTAAAATTGCAACAATTTACAGATCTTAATTGGCTTTATTTTCTATTCTAGAATCTGGCAATATTCATTCCATAAACTAGAAGAAGTGTTCTGATGAGCTGAACAGAAGAAGTTAGTTTTACAGATAGAAAAGGGCTTGAAGAAAGAAGAAACAAGAAACCAAAACACACCGATCATTGCAAAGTTACTTGCCCTGTAAGATAGGGCCAGTGAGACAGAAAAACAGAAAGATAACTGATTGGCTGATGTCAGGTTACATCAGGTTACTCTTTTCTTTGTAAGGATTAATTTTTTAAAAAGAGAGAAAATCGCATTACCCTGCCAATTGAAAATAGCCTGTTTGGGAGATTTGGCTGTTAATCTCGCTAATTCTGATTTCTCAGAGTCAGAGAAATAGTTCAGTTTTGCCTTTGTGTAATTTTAGCATGAGTGGCTCCATGTTGATTTTCATCCTGGCTTATTGGGGCCCTAATGTAGGAGCTTAGCCCAAAGCAATGTCCTGTAATTTTTATTTAACATGAATGATTTGAATTTTTGTCTTTAAAAAAAAGTCATATTAAAAAGATTCCCAACCACTACTATAAAATTCATTCATTGGGATATTCTAGGAGAACGTATTTTAAAAAGTAAGACACCTCTGTTGTACTGTGTCTTGTTCTGTTGTTGTTGTTGTTGCTGTTGTTGTTGTTGTTGTTGTTGTTGTTGTTTTGTTTGTTTTTGTTTGCTGTGTTGGGTTTTGAACCCAGGGCTTCATGCTAGGCAAGTGCTCTACCACTGAACTGCATCTCCAGCCCAGTCACCAGCTAGAGTAGGCTTATGTAAGACTGAAATCATACACTGACTAGATCTAAAGTGAAAACAAAATGAAATTTTATTATAGAAAAGAAACACAGCTGGCTGGTCTACAGAGAGAACAGCCTAGTTAAGAGGCAAATCCAGCTGCTCCCTAGGCAGAGCAAGCCAGTTAAGGACAGCAAAGCCAGGAACTCTACAGATAGACCAACAAAAAGATGGCTTTTTACTTTTGTGGGGTTTCAAAGGAATCTCATTAATCATTCATGGATTTTTTTTTTTTTTAAGTAGCAAGAGTCTCTGATAGGATGGAGTTTAGTTCCTGGCATCGATCTCATCCATTTTTACAAGTGTATCCTGTTTCCTTCTCTCCCCAGCATAGTGCCTTGCCTTGTTGATTAACCATTTGCTTTCTTCCATTTCTTGTCCCCAAAAAGTGCACTGCCCACTTGGTTCCTATCAGGCACCTACTTCAAAGTCCTTAGTGCCCAGCCTCAGTTGAACAGCAGGACTCTGGAGTCCTTCCTTGTACACTGTTTGGCCCCAGAGCAAGTGACTTAACCTACTTCAAAGTCCTGGTAGCTCCCTGTCTCAGTCCCCTGATACGGCACTCTTTCCTCACCCACTCTTGTCTATCCTTCCTCTCAACTTCTGAAACGCCAATATATTCTGTAGAAATTCAGATTGTGAAATGTTACATTTCCTTTCTGCCTGGAAAACAGCTTGTGAAAGTAAGATGCGTGACTGGGCTAAAATCCCAGGCTCATACTCACTGTACTTTCACCTTCTGAAAAGGAGAGAGAAGTGCCAAGGGAGAAGAAACTAGAGGTGTGGCCAGATGGGGCAGCTGTGTCGTGTCTCCTCTAAGTCATCCTCGCCATTCCGTGAGACTCTGTATTGATTGTCAGTGGTGTATGGCTGGGTTTATAACTGGCTTACATTGAGCTTTTTCATGGTGAATCTCAGTAATTTCTCTCCATGAAAACAGATGTTTTAGAAATTCAGTTACACTAAGGTGACAGGCATCAACACGGACTCATTTTCCCTCTTCAATGTATATTCAGTGTTTGAAAGCATTAAACGTTTGCCTGTCTTTGGTGACTTCAAGATAAACTTCTTGAACTGGGTAAATATGTAAAGTTTTTCTGTATATAGCCAACCCTATGAATGTACAACTGGCCCTGTGAATAGATAACGTCGACTACATTTAAGTTTGACCTTTTCTTAAATGACCTGAGATGAAAAAATACATTCTGTGTAAAGGTTATTGATTCACCTGCAGTCTACCATCCAAGTTCAAGGTGCAGAGACAGATACCACTTGGCATGCCATTCTAATGTGTCATGTGAGTGCAGTTTCTGTTTGGAAGTTCCAAGTAGATACTCCAGAGCTGGCAGGGGAATTCCAGCAAGGTCATTCAACCATTGAAACTTTAAAGGAAAAAAATTGCTGTTGTGTAAACATTAACCAATCTGTCTTTAAGCGACTCTTTCATTTGTTTTATTATTAAAGGGAGAGCTCAAACTGGATTCCTTTACTTTGCAGATCAAAAATTATAGTTAATTAATATGAGAGTATATACCTTTGCTGTTTATTATCTCTTCTGGATTGGCAAGCTATCCAGTGCTTAGAAAAATGGTTTCTTACCAGTTCATAAAGTATGAAAGACCGACTATGGTCAGGAATTCTTAAATATCTCTAGTGTGTTTTTCTTGGTAGTTATATCAGTTGAAACATACCACATTTTTGCTCTTGAAGCTTCATAAACCTGCCCTTAGATGACATTAACAAACAGATGGGCATAGTCATATGTCTTACATAGTCATATGTAAGCATTGATGGGTGTACATGATGAATTAAAGTATTGTCATTCTGTCAGTGTCTCTTGTGCGGTCTAAATGTGCCATGAAATGTTAACTCTTTAGGAAATATCAGGAAGCTGGGCATGGTGGCATATGCCTGTGATCAATCCCATTACTCTGTGAGGCTGAGGAAGGAAGATTCAAAATTGGACTCCTATGTGGGTCATTTGGTGACTTAGCAAGACCCTATCCCCCCAAAAAAGAAAACTGGGCAGGGAGAGGGAGGTGGCTTAGTGACAAAGCCCTGGGTTCAATCCCTGGTACTGGAAAAAAGAAAGAAATAGCAGGAGAAGTTATTCATCCCTAGGTTGACAGTTCATTCATCCCTAAATCTTGAAATCAATATTTCATTTAAAGTTAAATGTTACCTGTATGATGCTTCATAACATGATAGCATATTGAATTTTAGTTTCAGTTATTTGGGAAGCTTTCAAATCTTAGAGTTGGAGTTGTGCATGAGGCTGGAAATCCTTTGTAAAAGGTTCTGGGTAGTTTGGTATTTTTGTTTGTTTTTGTTCCTCATATTACACAGACCTCATTCTGTGGGAGAGATGGCAGATTCATTTGCTATCCTTCCATCTCTGGACAAAGTAGAGATTTTTTTGGGGGGGTCTTTCTTTAGGGGTGGTCTATTTTTCTGTTTTGGTACTGGGGATTGAACTCAGAGCCTTAAGCATGCCAGACAAGCACTCTACTATTAAGCTACATCCTCAGCCCAAAGTAGAGCTTTCTAAAACATATTTATAGGGTCCATTGCTGTAACTCAGTAGTAGAGCCCTTGCCTAACACAAATGAAGCTCTGGGTTTGATTCCCAATATTATCCCAAAAAGCTTTTATTAAGTTATTAAATATTAAGTATAATATGTATAGAGGATGTGTGGAATAGCTGCATAGAGAACATGTGTGTGTCGTAGCTCAGTTTAGGAAAGCAATATGACCAGTGCTAAGGTCTCCATGTGCTTCTCTCTGGTCCCTACTAGTCTTGCATCTGTAAAGGTAACCAAAGTTCTAAATTTTTTCCTGATAATTCTCTTGCTTTTTTTAGTAGTTTTCTCACATATATGTATCTCCCTAATCCATATAGTGTTTTGTCTTGCATGATTTTGTTTTGTTTCATTTTGTTTGAGGTGATCTTTCTCTGTAGACCAGGCTGGCCTTAAGCTCACAGCTGTCCTCCTGCCTCAGCCTCCTGAGTGCTGGAATTACATGTATGTGATATCACACATGAGTAATTTTTATGTAGTGCTGGGGGATCAAACCCAGGGCCGTGTGCATGCTAGGCTAGCTTTCTAACCACTGGTCTACACCCCCACCCGGTTTTGCCTGTGTTTGAACTTTATAAACAGAAAGTTATATTGTATGTCTTTTTCTGGAACTCAATTCCCCTCTCAGCACGATAGCCTTGGGTATGTCCATCCCAGTGCACGCAGCCATCACCTACTAGTGTTCTCTGCTATGTGAGCATTCCAGAGTTTATCAGCAGATGAATCGACTGAGAGCATTCTGGGATATTTCTGGTTTTAGTTATTACAAACATTGTTCCTATATGTATATACTTATATTCTGTGTAGCTATCTGCCTCACACGTGTAAGAGCTTCTCTACCAATACCTTTTTAACATCACAGCACACAGAGAAAATAATGGATAATAGTTGTACAGCCCACTGCTTAAGAGGGCTGAAACTACGTCTCCAGCCTGGAAGCTTCTGCTTGGCTGGAGAGCCAAGTCCCTTAGCTGGGCTCATCTGCTGCACGTGAGGAGCCTGGAGCACCAAGTGGGACCTGTGCTGGGGCCAACATCAAGTTCTTGAAAACATGACCATAGTTGTGGGCAGTAGGAAATAGATGATAAATGATGCTGTGTCCTCAGAATCACCGTAAATTGTGAGAGCTGCAGTCTAGGTTGAATGAATTACTGATGAAAGCCGTAATTCTGTTTTCCAGGTCTGGTATTGCTTTATCCTTGTGTTTCTTAGCTTTCGGAGGTAATTCAGGGAATGCATACAAGAGAGGGTAATGGAAACTACTCGCTGATCTGGGGTTTGTCTCAGGGGCTGGAGCGCTTGCCTCGCAGGCACAAAGCCCTGGGTTTGATCCCCCAGCACCATATACAAATTATCCCAGCCTAGTGGTGGCACTATACAATTCCAGCACCTGGGAGGCTGAGGCAGAAGGATTGCTGTGAGTTCAAGGCCAGCCTGGGCTACATAATGCATGCAGTGCCAGCCTGGACTACAGAGCAAGACTCTGTCTCAAAAAAACAAACAAACAACAATGACAAAAAAAATCCTATTTGCTATGTTACTTTTAGCTTAAAAACTCAAAGACTTAGGAAAGAATTTGGTTTATTTTCATTATTCTTAAAATTGGTTTTATTTTAAACATAAAGTCTAATAATTATCAAGTTTATATGAAAGTAATGAATATTGATAGTAATTTCTTTGTTCAAATGACATCTGGCTAGGCAATTAATTTTTTAAAAATGACTAACCCAGCTTAGTTTTCTCATGACATTTCCAAGAAGTCCCTCTATATAATGTATGCTGTACTGCTGTGATGTCTTTCTTATTTAAAAGATTTTTTAAAAAATCCTTTGTTCAGTGAGAGTATTGCCTTATGGCTTATCGATACTAAGACCATTTAAAATGGGATGGAAAATATCCGAGCAAAGTTTTCAAACTCATGTTTAGCATGGTTTATGAAAATCTAATGCCAAGGTCACATTCAACTTACTTGGCAGAGAAATATGTAAGAAAAGCTGTATTTCCATTCTACGGGCTTATGCTCTATATGTAAGTCAGGGTTTTGCTTGTAAAATAGTGGTAAATACAATAAATGCATGCTTTTATTCATTTTTTTCTTCTTTGTAGAATATTTATTGTAATTTGCCACATGAAGCCATAATCCATACTTATTTTTTTTATAACAAGTGTCTCAAGTTTTAATAGCAAGCACACAGTTCTACATAGTCAGCCAATATATGAGTGCTTCTCAAATTCTTACTCAAGTCACCCCTTCGTGAAAGTGGAACAGGAGTCTGTGGGCCTAGAAATAGGAAGATGACCAACTGTGAATACATTTTAGCTTAAATCTCAAGATTTGCTTTAAAAACACAAACAAATTTCACATTCTTCTGTTTCCATACATTTCCTGATACAATATCAGGATGTACCCTGCTGCTGCAAATCTTCCTCTTTGAAAGCATGATGGAAATAGAATCCTGTTTTCCAAAGGCCTTTAGATCAGAAGCATTCTCCTGTAGGAAAAATTTGACTTCTAGAATCTGGCTTCCTTTTAGGTCTGCCTTGAAATAAAAGGCTTGTTGAGCAACCTCCTTTTGCTACCAGCCCTCTCTCCTTCTCTTTTTAACCAACCACGTGGCCTTTTGTAGATCCTTGTTTCTAGGACAATGCATGTGGTGGTCCCCATGGTAGGTCTTTCGTTTTGTCTCGGTTTTCTGCAAGCTGCCCTGTTCTGCTCATTTCCCACGCTCGTGGCCACTCCCTCCGTCTTCTGTGCAGTCACTGTCACTGACTGCATTTGTGTCTCACAGCTCGGTGGTGGCTCCTTCTTCGCTGCAACTAATCTTTCATAACTATCCCAGGTGCGTCCTCTTACCTGGACTCTCATCCCTGTGTCCAGATGGCTCTGGACAGTTCAGCTAGGAGATTTTGAGATCACTCCATACTTGGCATTTATAAATGCTCACTCCCCCAGTACCTGGCATAGCAGGTGCCACTAAATATTTGTTAAATAAATTAATTGGATGAATGTTATTCCCCCTTTTTCTCTACTTTTCTTCTTTTGTTGCTAGTAATTGGAACTCCATGATGTTGCAAATATTTCTTTCTTTTGAGACATGTCTTCTGATTATTTATTTTCATGACCTTTACTCTAATGCAGGTCCTTGTCACCTCATGCCCTGAATTCCCACTGGCATCTTTGATTCTAGTCTCTTCTTTCTCTGAGCCATTTTCCTGAAAGCTCTTGTAATTCATATCTGCTCACTGGGCTGGAGGCATAGTTCAGTGGTCAGAGTGCTTTCCTTGCATACTCAAAGTCCTGGGTTCAATTCCCCAGCACTGCATAAAAATTAGCCAAGTGTGGTGATACACGCCTGTAATCCCAGCACTTGAGAGGCTGAGGCAGGAGGATTGAAGCCAGCCTGTTCTACACAGTGAGTTCAAGATCAGACTGGATGTCATTTATTATTTTAATAAACTTTATTATTTTCATGATTTTAGATTTACAGAAAAAATTAGATAGTGTAGGAAGTTTCTATGTAAGTTTTGCCATGCTTCTCCTCATAATAACATGGCTCATTTGTCAAAATCAATAAAATATTATGTGACTGGACTTCATTGGGTTTCCCCAAAGTTTTCCACCACTGTAGCTTTTCTATTCCAGAATCTAATCCAGGGTACCATGTTGCATTAGCATATCTTTTCCTTTTTCTCTTTCTCTTTTTCTTTTGAATTATGGGAAATTGAGCTGTGGCCTTTACACTGAACCATATATCCCAGTAGATCTTCTTTTTTATTTTTAAAATTTTTTTTTAAGACTTAGAGTCTCACTGAGTCACTAAGTTGCTTATGCTGAGCTCAAACTTGTGATCCCCTTGCCTCATTCTCCCAGTGTCCTGGGATTGCCAGCATGTGCCACCATGCCCAGCTAATATATCCATTTTTAAACAGGTAATACTAGCTTTGGTAAAGGTCTCTGCACCTCAGAGGCCCCTGAACTTCCTTTCTTGAGGTGCCTACTGTTCTCTGGTTTCTTAGATATCATGCCTACACACATGCTCGCTTTCTGAGACACACAGATAGTTACATTCTGAGGATATTGTTGTGTACATTTTCTCAGCTAATATAGTGTGCTAGTGCTTGTCCAGCAATACAAACTTATTTTTATTTCAATATTCCTTTAGATATCTGTACTATAATTTATCAAATCACTCCTGATTGATACCTTTTACTGTTCCATCAGTGCTACAGCAAATGTGTGCATGTGTGTACATTTGTTGTGTGTATATGTGTGTCCATGCTGTGTGCACATGTGTGTGCCCATAAGGTGTGCCCATGTGTGTGCTTGTGCACGTGTACATATGTGCACCCAGGATTGGTGTGTGCCTGTGGTGTGTGCACCTGTGAACATGTATGTGTTGTGTGCATTGTATGCCTTTGATGTGTGTGCATGGTATGTGCACATATGTACACATGTGTGCCTGTGGTGTGTGTCGGTGGGTATGTGTGCATCCAGTGTGTGCATATGTGTGCATATGTGTGCATGTGGTGTGTGTGTGCATCTGATGTGTGCCTGTGTGCGCCTGTGTGTGCATATGGTGTGTGCATATGATGTGTGCATTTGTGTCATGGTGTGTGCATGTGTGTGCATATGGTGTGTACATATGTATGCATTTCACATGGGTGATCATGGTTTTGTTCTTGCTAAGTGAAAAGGCACGTGTGCTCATTATTTATCAGTTTGCTCTTCAAGCAGGTTTTACCAATTGGTCTTCTATTATTTTCCTATAATACCACCAACATTGTGTCTTATGACTTTTTTGAACTTTGCTGGTTAAAGGTTTAAATAATATTATTCTTTTAATTTCCTTTTCTCTCTTTCTCTCTATTTTTCTTCTCAGTACTGGAGATTTGAACCCAGGGCCTTCACCCCAGACTACATTCCTAACTGCCCCTTCTTAAGTTTTTTATTTTAGTCAGTGTCCCGTTAAGTTGCCCAGGCTGGGTTTCAACTTGCCATGTTCCTGCCTCAGCCTACCGGACTGTTGGAATTACAGTCGTACTCCCCCAACCTGGCTTTCGTTACTGTTGTACTGAGGTTCAGTGACTTCTCATATATTTAAGAGCCACTCATATTTCTTTTATCAAGTTTCATACAATGAGGATTCACACACAGGAAATATGTATATTTGACTCCAATAAAGGAGGGAAGAGCCAGGTGTATGATTTGATGCAGCTCATGTGATAAAGGCTTAGGAGTCTATTAAATTGAGTGTAACCAAAACTTATAACAACCAAATTAAGGACATTGATAGTTCTGCAATTATTTTAGGGTACTCTATTTGATATTGTGTTTCTTGTTTTTATGTTGCTGCTAGAAAAAAATTCTGATAAACTTTGTGACTTGAAAGAAAACAAATTGAAGCTGAATATAGTGATGCAAGCCTATAATCGCAGTGCTGTGGGAGGCTGAGACAGGGGGGTCTAGAATTGGAGCCGAGTAACTTGACAACTCAGTGAGACCTGTCTCAAAATACAAAACAAGAAAGGGCTGAGATGTCACTCAGTGTGAAGGCTCTAGGTTTGATCCTCAGTACTTCAAAACCAAAACAAAATAACATACAGATCCTGTGGTACTGTAGGTGCGAAGCCTCATTGAGATAAAATCAAGGTGCTGTTGGAACTGTGTTCCCAAGTCTGTGTTTTTTCCTTTTCAAGATTCTAGAGCCACCTGCATTGCTCCGATTGTGGCCTCCTCTGTCATTTTAAAGCCAGTAAGAGATGGTTGAGTCCTCACCTCACCGTTCTGTACCCACAGCTGAGGGAAGGTCACCATTCTTACAAGGTTCATGTGGTTAAATCAGACCTATCTGGATAATCTCCCATGTCAAGGTTCCTCACCTTACCCAAGTCTATGAAGGCTCTTCAGCCATGTAATGTAACATATTACAAGTTCTGATCACTAGGGCGTGGGGCAGAGGGCACTGTTCTGCCTGCCACAGTGCCCACTAGAGAGGGTCACCGGGTTAGCGAGCTTGTCACATTGCATACAGAGAATTGGGAGAGAAAGACCAGAAGACCACCCCAAACGTGTTGCCTGGGAGAGTAAAAGGCAATGTTGTAACATGATCAGCGCGGTGAGTAGTGATAAGTGGCCTCCACTTCAAAGGCGGATGGTTCAAATTTCAGATATGCAGTAGCTCAGGAAGATAAGCAGCTTAGTGGAAGTTTAGAGGTGGCCGGGGCGAAGCAACGGAACAGTTTGGAGTCTATAGATCCTCAGGTGGTTACAAAGAAAGCACTACATTTACCAGGAATTCTGCGGTTTCTTTTACTTTATTGTAAAAGAAGGAGAGTGGAGCTGAAGGAGGACTAACAGACAGCCACCCGCTGGCCTCTCGCTGCCTTGACGGCACAGTGTAATAGCGTCAGAGAAGGGGAAACTTTTCTCAAGGAGGAAGCCAGGATATTTGAAGCTCAGAGAACTATTTTTTTTTTTTTTTAACTCTAGGGACACTTTGGAAGAAGAAAATCCCCTTTGAAAGCAAAACCCAGCCATCCCAGATTATGAGATTCGTTTCAGGCTTTCCCTGCAGTCTGCCTTTCAAACACATTGACTGGACCTTTGAGAAGTTGCCAATAAGCGATTATGAAGCGAGAGTTAAATTAACAGACCCTCCCACCTTGCGGTTGGGTGGTAGCTCCCAGGGCTGCTGGAAAAGTGTATCAGTGTGAACCTGATCCAGAAACAATCAGGAAGGGGACAAAGTTTAGTCTGGGAGGAAATCGTTGGTCGCCGGGAGTTTCATGCTGTCTGTCCAGACTTCAGCTTGGAGTAAGTAGTTTACAAAAAGAAAGAAACTATTATGACATTTTAATATTAAAAGGATTGTAAGAATAACTTCCATAAGGTTAAATCAACTTCCTGCTTGGTTTTAAAGCTTGTGTACTGAGATTAGGAATAGCAAGTTTCAGGATTTCACAAGTAGTTTTATTTTGAAAAAGGAAAGCCGTGAAGACTTTCTGCTTTTCAGCAGGTCCTGCTTTGCATGCGATGATTTTTAAGGTCTTGCCTTACACTGAGTGGAGTGTTTACAGTCAGAAAATAAAAGTGAGTAAATATATACCTGCTGCCCAGGGATCTGTTACTTCTCGGCAGCGCTAAGGTTTCTCCCGTGATCTTCCGGTTGCTTTGCCTTTGGTTTAGATTCGTGTTACAAATTTATGTTAGTAAATGTTACTCTGGAGTAATTAAACTCTGGAGAAATTTAAAGCAGGAGGAATGAAATAGAACTTAAAATGTGGTCACGGTGTGTTGGGACCCTGGATTTAAGAGCAGCAGCCGGGATTTCCAAAGGGGCAGAGCCTGAAACACGCCGGCGAGTGGTCAAGGCCTCGGGGATTTCACGCAACTTTGGAAAAATCTGTTCTGTTGGTTTTTAAGCTTTTGGCATTATATTGATTTGCCAGCTGAAATTTTCAGTGCTAGAGTGTGCAAAGTGAGTTTCACATATGAAATCAGAGTTGCCCTATTTCGGCTGTTGTTGTTCTAATTTGAACCCAGGGTTCCAGGATTAACATATTACTCCACACACATATGGACTTTATTGAATGCAAGGCATTTGTTGCTGCCAATGTTGATATTTTGTTTCCTTTTTACCACAGTGTATTAAAAAATACTCCAGGCATGTGATAACTTTATAGCTTTGAATACAGAAATATAGTTTGATGTAGTAAATATGTTATATAAAAGTTCTAAAGGCTGGCTGTTGGCCAGTAACTTAGCAAATCCCTCGGACTTCTGAGAAGACATTGTTTATGCAGAAGTTCACCGGTTTCCCCTTTGCTCTGCCTTCGTCTCGGACCTTGGGAGCGCTCCTTTGGTTTCTCTAGCTGCCTCTTATCACCAGGTGGTGGTCTGGGCCCCCGCTGCCTTCTGGGATAGAAGCCCAGGACACAGTGTTCTAAGTGACGGTCTCCACTCGCCCCACGAGTTGCTGTCTCTCAGCGGTTCTGGGTTCCGGTGTTGATGAACCTGCCCAAGCCTCTTCTGTGCCAGATTATTTAGTTGGTGGCTCATGGGGCAAGAGTAGGGAGGGACTGGAGGGACCTTGGGAAAGAAGCCAATGGGGCAGGTGACACTTTTACCAGAGAAACAGCTATTTCCTGCCTAGTTTGGAAATAGTTCGGTCTTCTAACCACCTGAAAGGTCATACCGGTATGTACTGGCTGCAGCTTAAACAAGCCGTTACGGGAACTTTTTTTAACACCCCCTCCCCCCTTTGCTGTTGCTGGCATCCAAACAGTTGCCCTGCAAAGCTCACCCACCTGGCTTCCGAGCGTGTTGTACGTTCTTGCCTACCCTTGTTCTCCTCAGTGTGCTCCAGGGGTACAGATATCTTTGCTGTTACTTGAACACATCAAGCAGGCCTCAGGACCTTTGCTGCCTGGAAAGCTCTTTCCCCATGAGTTACTCGGCTGTCTCCTCGGACACCTTCTCCCCAGAGGCCTTATCTGACTCCCAAGCCGAAACAGCACCACTGCTTCTCTTCCATCATATGATTCATTTTCCCTTTATCTTTATATGCTTTTTAAAAAAAAAAAACTTTTGCTTTACATATTTTACATGTGGATAAATGTATAAAAAT
This sequence comes from Ctenodactylus gundi, assembly GCA_004027205.1. Classification (NCBI taxonomy): domain Eukaryota; kingdom Metazoa; phylum Chordata; class Mammalia; order Rodentia; family Ctenodactylidae; genus Ctenodactylus; species Ctenodactylus gundi. Next base: position 33,547 of record PVKB01001960.1, read on the forward strand.
TTGCATTACTTATTTTATAAATACAAAAAGTATGTATATACAATACATGTAAATATGTATGTATGTACATATGTATTTGACCTTTTCCCGTAGAGTGTAAGTCCTAACTGGGCAAGAATTTTGACTTGCTCAGGGCAGAAGTGCCAATGCCCACAATAGTGTCGAGTTGATACATAGTAGACACTTAGTAAATAAGTACATAAATAGATTATTGTCAATTGGTTTCCTTAAAATTTATTTCTGAGTATGGGAATTTTTTTGAATAAGTGATATACTCAACTAGTTCCAAGACCAGGACACAAAGAGGAACACAGTGAAAAGTCCTCCCCGCTAGCCAGTTGTTCCCCTTTCATTTCCAGTGCTGTTACTTTTCCACAGATTCTTCTAGAGTCTCTTAATGTATATGCAAGAACATACCAAAGTGTAACTAGATTCTTCTTCTCCTTTTGACACATTTTACCTATTCTAAATTTTTCACTTTTAATATGCATTGAATATCTTTCCCTATTAATATGGAGAAAGTTTCCTCATTCCTAAGTAGCTGCAGAGTATTCAACTGTATGGATATACTGTAATTTACGTAGGGACTCACCTCACGACAGGCATTGGGTTGTTTTCTGTGTCCTGCTATGGTAAACAATGCTGAAGTTTATAGCCTTGTACATATAGAATTTTATACCTGCTTATAATCCGCTGTATGATTAAGTCTTCTGTTACACAACAGCAAGGTCGAACTGCGTCCCCAAGCCTGCCTTCTACAGGGAAGCTTCTGTACTTCCTCCGGAGTGCGTTGGCCACTCTTCGCGATGTCCTTGCCAACTGAGAGCGTTGTAATAGTTTTGGAGTTTTGCTAATCTGATAGGTTAAAAAAGTGATTTCAGCAGAGGCTTTTTGTTGTTTATTGTTTATTTTAGAACTTATACTAATCTTATCTTAAAGTTTTTAAAAATACTTTTTTACTTTTAATTGTGAATTTAAAATACCATAAATGCACCACATTAATCATTTTTGTTCAGTATACTCACATTGTTGTGTACAGAGTCTCCAGAACTTTACCACTTTGCAAAACAGAGGTTGCACTATTAAATAATTGCTCCCCACTTCCTCTGCCTCCCAGTCCTTGATGATTGCCTTACTTCAGTACATACTGATCCTTTTTGAGCCTTATATTCTTATCTGCTGAATTAGTCATCTTTCTGTACTATAACAAAATGCCTTTGTAATCAATTTATAAAGTGAAAAGGTTTATAAATAATTTTATACATAAATCTAATGCGGTCCCTATCAAAATTCCAATAGACATTGCTGAAGAATCTGAAAAGCTGATTCTAAAATTTGCATGGAAATACAAAGAATGTAAAATAGATATAGAAATATTGAAAAGGAACAGGAATACCACATTATTTCAAGACTTAACTACAAAGCTTCAATAAGCCAGTGGAGTATTGGTATATAGCAATAGATGTATGAGTGAGATAGAACAGCATAACCAGAAACCGATGCACACATGAAAGGTCATTGATTTTTTGTCAGTGGCGAGTCAGTTCAATGGTACACATTGATAAAACATGGATTTTTTTGGTGGGGAAGATAACTCCATTCAAAAAAGTAAATAGCTAAAGAGCGTAAATCTAATCATAAAATTAATAACCAGAAAGCTGTAGAGAAACACAAAGGAAAATAGCTCTGCAGTTTTAAGATATGCTGTCTTGAGGATTTCTTAAGGAAGACACTATTAGTGCTAACCATAAAACTAAATCGAATCAAATGTGCTTACGCGCTTAGCACAAGACTTCTCAGAGCCTCTACCCTGTTGATAAGAAGGTCATGTAATGTTTTGTGAGTGAACGCAGAATCATTTTCTTGTTCTTTAATCTGGAACATTAAACAACAGAGTAAATAGAATACACTTGGAGAAGCCTGCTTCTGGTTGACTCCTGAAAATTGAGAGCTGTATTGAGTCAGTGATCAGTTTCTTTCTTTTTTGTGCAATTAACATATTTGGATTCAGTTCCTTTCAAGAAGTGAACTCTCTCACCCAACGGACTGTGATTATCTCCCATACTCTACTCACCGGGCAGCCAGTCAGCTATTGTAGTTATCATTATACTATTGGTGGATTTCTTGGCCAGTGTCACCTTAGACTAGAACTCATAATCAGAGGAGGATAAGTGCATGGCATTTTGCGTTATCCTGCTGCTCTCTCACCACCTGTCAGCCCCAGATTGTCAAGCGCTTTGTGTCTTTCTGACTGCTCACCTCCTGTAGACCTAGAAGCTCCTGGTGGCTTGCAGGCCTTTAAATTGACAGTCTGATACCGTCTAGGTTTCTCTGGCATGCCTGCTTTCTGACTCATCCTTCCCTGACCTCATCAGTACCCTCTGCCTGCTGCTGCTGCTCATGAGCTGAAGTTTCATGGGACATAAGTTGTCACGTAAGAAGTAAGAGGAACAAAAAGAAAGTAGAGGGCAACCAGAGCCAAACTTGATCAGAATCTGTCCCAACGCTCATGCCATTTGGGGAAAGAGATCCTAGAAACCATGATGATATGGAACAAGGAAAGAAAGCATCCATGTAATATTTCTGGGCCACATTTTTTAAACCGAACCACTGTAATGATGGTAATTTTTCCTAAATGTGCAAAGCTAAAAGCCAGATATGGAATATCACCTGAATAGAGCTTTCTAGAGGTTACATGTAAGTGGAATTTAGGAGCTTTAATTTTAGATCTGCCACAAATTTCTTCTGGTAGTGAATTATGTTCTTTTAAAGAAAAAAATCATGGCTCTATCTTTTACCACCAAAAATTGCATTCTTCTATGTGTTTGTGTGGGTGTGTACAGGATAATTTCTCATGGGTTTTCTTTCTTTCTTTCTTTCTTTCTTTCTTTCTTTCTTTCTTTCTTTTTCTTTTGGAGATACTGGGCATTGAACCCAGGGCTTCACACTGAGCTACATCTCCAGATCTTTTATATGTCTCTTTTGAGACAGGATCTCACTGCATTGCTAAGTTGCCCAGGCTGGGCTCGAATCTGCAGCTCTGCCTCATCCTCCCAGGGTGCTGGAACATGGTGTGCACCCTTACACACTGCCGCATTGTCCCTCTTAATCCTCTGTCATGTGCCAGTTCCCTCATTTTTGGGAGATGGCATAATAATGCCTTATTATTTTTCTCAGAGAACAGTCAATTTGATTATAATTTGATAATCTACTTTGATCATTACTCTATAATTTATATATTTTTAATCTAATTAATTAATTATTTACACTACTGGGGATTAAACTCAAAGCCTTCATCTTGAGTTATTTCTTCAGCCCTTTATATTAAAAAATTAATTTATTTTGCAACAAGTTCTTGCTAAGTAAGTTACTAAGTTGTCCAGGCTGAGTTTAATCTTGGGACCTTCCTGACTCAACCTGAAAGAACACTGGAATTACAGGCATATACCACCATGCCCAGCTATTAAAGAATAAATCTTAAGTGCCACGTTGTAAGATGTGTATCAGTGATTCCACAGCAAAATGATGTGATCAATCATGATAAAGTCATTTCACATCACACTGCAGTATAAACTGAGCGGAAGCAATTTACATACGATATTTCACAGACATCAAAGACAATCGCAGAACCCCTGGAAAGTATTGACCAACCTTTTTTCTACTTAATACATGTAACAGAAAGTAAGTACAGCCTGCACAGGACTTCATGACCCACCTCATCAAGGAAAAGCAGGCAGATAAGTAGAGGCAGGATGAAGTTCAGATGATAAAAAACAAATATTTCACATTAGAATGCGAAAATCAGACTTCAGCTTGGATTAAGATAACATGACCTGCTAGAGGATAAGAAGTAACAGAGGGGCCATGGGGGTCACGTGGAAAGAAAGGTGCTTGTGTATCCTCCTAGGCATAGGAGCTGAGAGAAATTTGACCATTTTATTCAGACCTGATTTTTTGCTAAAGTCCAAACAAAGTTTAAGAGGCATGGGATCCACTCTAAGCAGCCTTCCCATTGTTCTTTCAGCCTTCACAGTTTAATAATATGGTGGACGTGGGGGGACCGTAATAGCTACCAAATACGTAAGGCACCATCCTTGCGGAAGATCCCTAATGTAACTAGAGAATGACAAGCTAGGGAACAAACCCATCAGGAAATGCTATAAAAATTCACTACTTAAGAAACTGAGGAACAGCCACATCGGTCATCTGTTACCTGGAAAACGATTAAATCATAAGGTCAAAGGAACAGAAATGGGGAAAGAAGTGACTTTCCTGGCTGCTTTGAGAAACTGCAAACAAGAAAGTAATAATTATGCCAGAACTTTTGTCAAATTGAAAAGTTCAAAACAAGTGCTCAAGCAACATACTTAAGAAGGAAAAAGATTTTATATATATATATATATATAGCCAGAGGGTAGCTCAGCAATAGAGCACCTGAGCTACCATGTTTGAAGTAAAGAAAAAGATATTTTAAAAATACATTAGGATCAATAAGTAGCAAGATGTACCAATACCTAGGTGGGAGTTAATAGTGCTGGCGCCCTGAATAAAGAAGACCAGAGCCAGATGTGGGGGTGCAGCCTGTAATCCCAGCATTCTAGGAGGCTGAAGCAGGAAGATCACGAGCTGAAGCCCAGCTTCAGCAACTTAATGACTTGGCAAGACCCTATCTCAAAATAAAAAGAGGTGGGATATAGCTCAGTGTGAGAACCCAGGGCTCCATCTCTGGTCCTGCCCCCCCCCCCAAAAAAATATATATATATAAGCTAAAACTCTTAGAACTGTACACCATAAAAAGACAGTTTTACTCTGTGTTATTTGCAAGAAACAGAAAGATTCTGCCATAGTAACATAAAAGGAGCCATAGCTAATACATACATCTGTAAGAAGGGCGTGTTCCAATAAAGTGTTATTTATAAATGATAAAGAGCTCGCTGGACTTGACCCTGAGCTATAGCTTGTCTGTGTTTGCTTCAGAGCAATCATCATGCATGCATACACACAGACACACACACGGTTACACACACATGGTTACACACACATTCACACACATAGCTAAAATCCTGCAAAGAAAATACAATGAAATAGGAGAATGCAAGCTGAAACTATGCAAAATGCTTTTAATAATCAATGGAAATGTTTGGGATAATTTATTTCATATGTGCAAATTACAAAACTCAAGGAAGAGGGATGACAGAAAGAGGACAACACCAAGATGCATGTAGGAAGAGGGTCAGGTGAGGAGGGGCGGCTGGGGTGACGCAGCCACAGCCAGGAGCATCAGGGATTTCTAGATGCCATCAGAAACTAGGAAGAAGAGGCGAGGGTGGATTCTGCCCTAGAACTGTCAGAGGAAACATAGGCCTGCTGGCCCCTTCATTTTGGACTTCTGGACTCCAGAAATGTTAAAGAAAAAAATCGCATGTTCTAAACCAGCTGGCATATGGTACTCTGTTACACCATCCATAGAAAGTTAATGCATAATTTAACCTACATCCTACTCACTGGGTTAAGCCCGTAGTAATGGTTTTAAGGTATGTTCACAATTTTTTTGTTTGTTTGTTTCTCAAGAGGTAGAGACCAACTCCTCTCCACTGGAGCGTACTCTACACCTAATGACTTCCTTCTAATGATTAGAATAACGACACCTTTGGAGGCCATGGCAGGAGCTGGCCAGCTGGGGTCCCCAGCCTGGCTGCCTGTTTATAATAGTTCTGTTGGACTCTACCACACCTGTTTGTTTCTGAATTGTACAACAATGGAGTTGTGTAGTTGTCGTACAGGCTATATGTATACGGCATGCTAGCCTAAAGCACTTGCCATCCAGCCCTTCAAAAGCCCCAAAAACGTACGAGTCCTTGAACTAGGTCGTGAAAAGCACTGCCACTTTATACATGCTCTTGGTAATTCACTGTCTGGAAAGCCAGCTGCCTTGCCATGAGGATGCTCAGATAGCCCTGTGGAGAGGCTCATGTGACAAGGAACCAAGGCATCCTGAAAACAGCCATGTGAATAAGCAAATCTAAAACTATTCCTCCAACCTCAGTTAAGTTTTCAGATAGCTGCATCCCTAGTCAACAGTCTTGACTGCAACTTCTCGAGTGACCCTGAGCCAGACACCCCCCTGGAACTGCGTTCAGCTTCCTGACCTTCCGAAAAGCTGTGCAAGAAAAATAAATGTTATTTTACACGGTTCAGGAGGAAATTTGTTATGTTGCAGTGTTCAATAAATATCCTCACCCTCCTCTTCTTCAGCTTCCAAGTGCATCCCGCAGGCTACTGTGTGTGTCGCATCTATGCCATGGCTTTTGCTGTGTTAGAAACATACAGGAAAACGAGACCCTCATGTAAAGGTGACATATACAAGACTTTTAGGAAACAGGATATTGGAAGGCATTTTTTTTTTCATAATTCTCCTTCCTATCTATGTATGTTCACTGCTACCAATTTTAAGTTTATAATCCAGTCTCGTGTGAGTCATGAAGCAAGATGTTTGTTGTTAGGTTACTTACTACTGCTTGCATGAAATGGAGTAATACAGTATGCCGTTATAATCTGTATGAAGAGTGCCTCAAGGGATTTAAATGCTTTCTGTAATTGTAATCCAAGCTGTCTCTCCCTGAGCTAGTCCCAAATTCTACAGGTGTATCAGTATGTTTTTGTTGTATAAGAGCGTTATCACAAACTCTGTGGCTCACAGGAGCATGTATTTATTATGACCTCCATCACCGGTAGTGGCCCATCTGTGGCCTCCGCGTAGGGTCTCACAATGCGTCCTTCAAGGCACTACCAGGCCAGGTTCTCTCCCATTAGAGAACTTGTGGTTGGAACAACATTCAGTTTCGTGTTTTTAAGACTGAACTTTCATTCAGTTTTTTCTTTTTTCCTACCCTGGCGGGAGTCTGTCCTCAGCTTAGAGAGACAACTCCCATGTCCCCAGCATGGCTCCTTGCGGATGGGAGGGCGATCTGGCTGCGACATCTGTCACCCCATCGATCACCAGGGTTGATTCGGCTGATCTGGCTGGCTAGGCGGGTGTCCCCTTCCTCCCTCGCTGCTCCATGTACGTCCCTCCCGAAGAAGAGGACGACCTTCTCTGTTAGAGGAGGACTGTTCCGCAGTCAAGGCTATACAAGCAGCTCCACTCCCCTGCTAGAACCTCCAGACAAGCTCCCAAGGTCCATCAGGACCGCTTGTTTCCTCAAAGTGAGCGTGGGTGAGAGAGACCCCAGGTAGCTGCTCCAGTTTTTGTGTAATGCGCTCACATAATTGTGTGCGTGTAATCACGAACATCTTAGCACCTTGGTGTGCCCCACGGATCGGAGCGAGTCCGGGAGGATCTACAGGTGTGTGACAGGGGCGGCGAGGCTCAGGGGACCATGGGACCATGAGTATGTCTGCTCCGAGGCCTTGAAGATCGCACAGGTCCTACTTACAAAGTGAAACCAATGCCTTACTAAAAGCAGTTTCTGCATCTAAAAGAAAGTGTAATGCATTCTTTCTATTTTTTTCTTTCCTCTGTGCTGCAAATGGATGACTCCCAGCAGGGCACTTTTTAATGAATAGAAATGGGATAATAAAAGCGGGAAGTTAGCAGGTATACCTAATCCCAAACGCAGCTTTAACGTGAAGTGTATTGTAGCTAGAAATAGCACTGGCCTCCGCAAAGGCCTCATGCTGTGAAGAACCCCCTCCCGAGCTGCTGCTAGAAGCATACAGGTAGCCCATTTCCACAAGAAATCAGAGAGTCAGTGCACACAGTTCCATTGTTTGCTTCAGTAGATGTGATAGGTCCCCAGTTGACCCTGATGTACATATTCACTCATGTAGTCACTGCTGCTGCATGGTCTTCACGTGCAAGGCCCTTGGCGAGGTGCTACTCAGTGTTACACATTTTTTATGGTATGTATGTATCGATGAAAAAGAATGTCACCATCTCCCACTACCTCTGCTGTGGCTGTGGGAGGGGGAGTAGAGACACGTGGGCCCAGACCCTGTGTGTATAGCTTTTCAACACATTTGGCAGAAAAGCCCTCCCGGAGAGGGAGTTGGTGAGAAGGGAATTCTGAAAGGGAAGGATGTGGACATCCTGATAGGCAAGGGAGGGGCACAGCCAATACGGAGAGGCTGACAGTGCGAGCAGAGTGTCTGTTACATCATCATGGTGCCCGGTCCTGTCCCTTGCAGTACCCCTCTGGGCACAGTCTCTCTACTTTTTTTTTTATTAAACATTGATTATACTGTTCTACTATGGGCTATACTTGGTAGTAGATATCAGTTACCAAACTAAATACATTCCTGACTGTTTCCCTCTGTGTCCCAACCAACTTGGAGACACAGTCAGCATTCATTAGGTAAGCACTTCCTCAGGTCTTACTTCCTCTACCCGTCACCAACCTGTGACCTTTCCTCCTGGTGCCCAGGGTGCCTTCCTAATCTCGTCCTCTGCTTTGTCTTCTGCATTGAGTCTTCACTGCTTCATGGTGGCCTTCAATTCATATCTTCTCTCTTGCGAAGTGGGATTTTTCAACTTCCTTTCTACTTATCTCATAATCTTTTATTACCACTGTACTTGTGTAAGTTTTCTTTCATAAAATACACACACACACACACACACACACACACACACAAAACAAGGTAACACAACATCCCAGATTCTCTTGCCTCCTCAAATACCCTTATCCCTGCCATGACCTGGCCTCAGTCTGGTGAAGACACATTTCCTACTATAGTCTCGAAAGTTACAAAATCCTTTCCAGTTTTTAAAATTAGAGGATAAAAAATTGTAACAGTTTGTTTTTATTTTACTTCTCATACTTATTTGTGGTAAGAATATCTAAAATCAGTTTTAGCAATTTTTAAGTACAATGTATATTTTTACCAGTGTATAATAGCTGTTCTGAACTTATTTCTCCAAATAAAAACCTTGTATCTTTTTTGTGACCTTTGTGGAGAAGGAAACTTTTGTATCCTTTAACCAACACCTCCCAGTTCACCCATAAAGATGTTTTTAAAGTTAAAAATAACAATGACCATTTATCACCTTAGCAAAGTTGAAACCTCCCCAAAGTAGTATTTCATAAATAATTTAGAAATTCAAATTCAGAGAGAAGAAAATAAAATCACAGTGTCTTAAATACTTTGTCATTGCTTTGACACAATACCCAGCATCTACAACCTAAGGAAGGAAAGATTTATTCTAGCTCCCAGTTTCCGAAGATCTCAGGCCATTTCTAGGCAGTTGGCAATGTTGGAAGCACATGACCAGGGCATAGCTGGGAAGGAGCTGCTCGCGACAGCCTGGCAGGGCAGGAAGCTGAGTGTGAGCGGAAGAAAGGAACTACACAGACGCTTCCGGGTCAGGATCCACCCTGCTGACCAAGCCCCACATTTTACAGCACAGGAAATCAATGTACCAACCCATGATTGAATCACTTTCCAAATGTGAAGCTCCTGGAGAACATTCTACTTCCAAACCCTAATGCACAGTATCCCTATATCCAGAGATAGTCATGGCTAATATTACATATATTCATCTGTCATATGTGTATTACAAGGTACCTATTACTGCATTGCTTTTCTTTTTCGTCCTTTATCAATACTTTCCATATATATATATATATATATATATATATATATATATATATATAATTTTAGTGTACAATTTATAAAAATTTTGAACATTTGATTGCATACTTCTATCATAATTTTATTTAGCCAATATTCATTGTAGGGTTCTTATATTATTCACAGTTATTTTTGTTTTAAAGAATTATGTGGAGTTCAGAATGAGCCTGGGCTATACAGTGAGACTGTCTCGAAAAAAAAATATTTATATGATGAAGTCTTTTAGCTAGATCCTTCTTCCCAAATTCCTGTTCATTTGTTTAGCATAAATTTCCTAAAGTTCAATTTTGGGTCAAAAGATATTTACATTCTTTTAAAAAATTTTTAATTTTTAATTTTAAAAAAGATACTTACATTTTAGTCCCACTGATGCCTATTGCCAAGTTGTACTTCAGAAAGTTACAAGAGTTACTTAAACATTAGCAGTATATGAGTGCCTGTTTTGCTACACCCTTTCCAAAGCCCTATATTATCTTACTACATAAATAAAACAAAAGACCTTAGCCACTTTACAAAAAGAAGCTGGCATCTTTCTGTTTTCATTTGTGTTTCTTTGATGCTTAAGTTAAACATTTTTCTTGTTTGCTGTTGCCTCTTTTTGTGTAAATTATCTATCTGTTCATGAGCTTTTTCCTCTTCTTTTCTCAACCTTGTTAGTATGTTTGTTTATCTTACGAATTCTGGAACTAGAGGCTGGAGGAATGTCTCACAATTAAAGTGTTTGCCTAGTGCTAAGTCAAGTGCTAAGTACCTGAGTTCGATTCCCCAGCACCACGTAAACCAGACATGGTGGGGCACACCTGTAATCCCAGCACTCTGGAGGGTGAGGCAGGAGGACTGCCATGAGTCCAAGGCCAGCCTGGGCTCCATAGTGAGTTCAGGACCAGCCTAGGCTACAGAGTGAGACCCTGTCTCAAAAAAAAAAAAAAAAAAAAATTCTGGAACTCATAGTTGTCCAAATCAGTTATACTTTGTTTCTGGATAGTTTTGAATTGGGTTTTCCACAATGTAAAGGAAGATAGATTGGGTGTTCATATATAGAAGAGACTCATGATGTATGAGCGTATGTCTATGTCTCAGCACCTGGCAAGGCCACCCGACACTGTTGAGCGTAGCAGCTTATTTACTCTTATTTCCTTGCACATCGCCTCACTGATTGTCACTCACAATTCTGGAGTAATTTGTAGTTTAAGTAAAGCATGGCATTTGTCTCATGCTTCGAAATTGTTCCTCAGTGATGTTAAGGTGTTGCATTTTCCTTCCAACTTTCCAAGCACAGTGTTTGTGCTTGCCGTGGGTGGCAGCAGCAGCGCTCTTTCACATGGTTCAGAGGGTAATGAGGCATTTTTAGGGAACATAGAAAGGAACTTGTCCTACATGTGAGGCATTCGTGGTGCAGGCAACCCCAGCATGTGAATTCAGTGTGAAATTCATGACTGTTTCGCAGCCTCATTAAGCAGCAAGCTCCAACAGGTACTGTCCTGGGCAAAGGCACATTGGTTTTCAAATGTTGAGATGTGTAGTAATTATAGCATGTTTTGTTATTTTTTCTGAAATTTTGTTTTGTGCCTATGGCTTATTTTTATATATAGTCAAAGATATTTCAAGACACCAGCCTCTTTTGAAGAGGAATGACCTTTTAAAGATAACCATTTCATACAGAGCTTTAAGTAGAAAAAAAATTACATGCTAAAAGATGTGGTCTTTTTAGGCCACTGCTTGCATTAAGAATGGCTTCATTGTGACTTTAATTTGCTAATTTTATATTCAGGACCAGTATATCCCCTGGAGTACTTACCATAATAGCCTTCAGACTATAATATTCCTGCTAAAGTTAGAAAGGATTGTCTGTAGTAGGACAGGAGCAAGCTGGATTCGGGCAGGGGACCTGAGAACATGCCTGCTTTGTGTTCAAGCGACTCAGCCACCTGAGTATTATGACCAGGAGGGCCACTGTAGGGTAGGCTCAGGGGTTGCAGCTTGGAGGGGGAAGAGGAGCATTGTTAGCTGGCTCCTTGAAAGCCATTGATAATGTGTTGATTCTGATGGCCGAGAGATCAGATTGTTCTGAATCAGGAGCAACAAAGCCTGAAGAAAAATACGTAAGCAGTGACTTGCATTTATTAAGACAGCTTCAGAACAAGAAAGAATAGATTGAGACTCAGCAGTGATCACCTTCTCCTGAGCCTCAGTGTTTTGGTTTCCCCTTGATTCCATCCCAGCCCAGATTCTGTATGTGAAGGTATCCGAAGACAAGAAGCCAGGCATGGTGGCACACACCTGCAGACCTACCACTCTGGGAGGCTGAGGCAAGGAGGTCACAAATTTGAGCCCAGACTGGGCTACTTAATAAATTAGTGAGCTCCTATCTCAAAATACAAAATGAAAGGAGGGGATACAGCTCAGTGTGAAGGCCTCGGGTTCAATCCCTGATGCCGCAAAGGGGAAAATGTGTCCAGTTTTAGACTGTATGCAGGGACCATATGTTTATCAGCAGATGCCAGCTCATAGCCAACACAGACTAAGTGCTTAGCAAGGTTTTATTGTACAAATAAATGAAGTTGACTGCTCATAATGGCCCCTATATTAATTCTTTCCTTCTGACTCCTCCTGAGACAGCCCCTTTCTTCCTTTGGTCTTTCCCAGGCTGCCTGATAAAATGAAACCGCAGCAATTCTTCCTCGTTAGCAAGGGCACAACTTAAAAGAACGCTTATGTTGTAGCGTTGGGGTTTGGATCTTGAATGTCTGTCCAGAGCCTCGTGTGTCTGGATGTTGTGGCTTATATAGCTATGGATTTGACATGCTGTGAGGAGATGGGACCTGGCTGGGAGGGGTGGATTACTAAGGACGTGGTGGATCACTGTGGGCGTGGCCTGGAAGGACACACTGTGCCTTGGCTTCTCTCCAATCTCCTGCTTCCTCTTGCAATGCTATGAGCAGCTCTTCTCCACCAGACCTTTCCACCTCTGCCCTTGCCAACCACAAATGGACTGAGACCTCTGAATGTGACTTAAACTAAATCTTTCCTCTTCTAAGTTATGGGCATTGGGTATCGTGTCCCAGCAACAAGAAAGTAAGTAGTTGGTTAGACAGAGCAGAAGACATTCCTAGCCTGAAGTCTTCTGGGATGTTTTTTAAAAGATTAAAGCGTGAAAATTTTTCAGGCCCAAAAAATTTCGTGAAAATTGAAACTGTACTTCCAGGCGCTGACACATCTAATCAGGTTTCAACAGAACACTTATGAGCTGATTCAAGTATTCTTGAGTCTTATGTTCTGTATTTCAAAACCATTTTTGTTATCAAGAGACTGTTTCTTTATGTCTTTCATGACTATTTCTATTTATACCTCATAGGATTTCTGACTCTAATTTCCATGAGTCTGTGTGCCTTGTTCATTCATCCTTATTTTAGTAGTGCCATATGGTTGTGACTGCATTTTCTCTTTTTGTAGATTGCAGATAACCTTTGAAGCAAAACATGATTTTTAAAAATTCTTGTTGGCTTTTCTTTAGAATTGAGAATGGTATTCTGTGTCCCCGAAGTACTGAGTGAATCTCAACCAGCTGTGGCAAGGAAAGAAAAGGCAGAATCAGCAGTCATTGTTATCGTGCAGATAGAAAATGTGATGCAGAGAACACTCAAGAGACCTGGTGTACTAGATGCTTTCCTGTTGTTCAGACGAGGTGCGAGACTCCTGCAGCTTAGAGGAGGAGACGATTGTTTTGGCTCACAGTCTGTGGTGAGCCAGCTCCAAAGTAGAAGCAAAATGGCAGAACGGCATGACAAAGGAAAGCTGCCCACTACATAGAGACCAGAAAGCAGAGAGGCAGAGGAAGAGCCAGTGAGAGAAGGCGTCTGTCCAAGTCTCACGGCGACCTGCCCCTTCTGACCAGGCATCACCTCCAAATGTGAGAGTTTCAGGGGACATTTTAGATCAAAAACCATGACATTCCTCCCCGACCCTCCAAAGGCTCATGCCTGTTTCATTGTGCAAAATGCACTTAGTGCATTTGTGAGTTGCCAGAGTCTTAAGAGGTCCTGCATCGCTGAAATGTCCAAGTCCAAAGTCTCCTCTAAAACTCAAGTCAAACTCTTAGCTGTGAGAACTCATAAAAAAGAAAGCTAAATACTTCCAGTATATAATGGCACAGTGTAAACATTTGTACTCCAAAAGGAAGGAATGGGAATAGAAAGGAATGGAACCAAAGCAAGTCCGGAGTGCAGCAGGGCAAACACTATAATCTTATAGCTGCATGTCTTACTCCTGGGGCAAATTGCGGTGAGATACTGACTTCAAAGGGCCCAGATGGCCCTGTACCAATGATATTGCTGGTTTCAACCCACGTGTCCTCTCTCTTGGAAATCTCTGCTTGCCACCTACAGTTTTCCTCAGCAGACATTACATATTCCTGGCATCTCCAACTTCCTGGGGTTTCCGGTGAACCTTTGACTTTCTTCTCACAGCTCACTACATTGGCCTTTCAGAGTCCCCTTGCCTGGCTTCCTATATCCTCCTTTGAAATCTGGGTAGAAGCCTCCGTGACCCTGTAACTCTTACATTCTGATACCTGAAAAACTAGCACCATGTCAGTAATGCCAAGGTCTGCTGCCAGCTCAAGCAGTAGCCAGACCCTCTCATGTCATGGCTACAATGACATGAGTGCCTGGATGGTTGAACATGGTGATATGAATCCTGAGGAACAATCTCCACACAGCTCTTCTTAACCTGGGGGCCCAAAGACTGTCTTCTCAAATGAAAGCTTTGCAGTTTTACACCCTGAGCTTGTGAAGGGTGGATTCTTACTGGTTCCTGAAATGTTTTCAGAGCATCTTTTTGTTGTCCTGATATAAAGTACTTGACTTCTCCTTGATGCTAATCTTTTTCACAACCACACTTGCCTTTGTCCCCACTGATAGGCACTTCCTTTCTGGCCATTAGCAAAATTTTTAACATTATTCATGTCTGTTTGTTGGTCCTGATTCTTACTATAAATTTAGCTAAAAGCAGCCAGCAGGACTCATGCCACAGCATGAACATTGGGCTGCTTTAATGCTTTCTTCACCAGATTAATTAGTCCACTGCCCTTAACCTAAGGCTCAGGACATGGGCACAATGTACAAAAAGTTTCTGCCCAAGTGTGACAAACATGACCTCTAGTCTACCTGCCAGTAAAGCCTTTTTGAGCCTGGCCTTTACTGTATGCATTTATAACAGCATTCTGGTCTTCTGAACTCCAACTAGAATCTCAAACTTTTCCAGACTCCTCCCACAGTTCCAGAAGTTTCTGAACCACATAATCAGCTACAGTCATAGCAACAACCCCAATCCTGGGATCTGAAGGCATAGTTCAATGGCTGGAGTAAATGCAAGACCCTGGACTTAATTCCCCAGCACCACATAAAGATTAGCCAGGTGTGGTGGCACACACTTGTAATCTAAGTAGTCAGAAGGCTGATGCAGGAGGATTTCCCACAGTTCCATGCCAGCCTGGTCTATTTAGTGAGTTCAGGACCAGCCTGGATTATAGAGTGAGACCCTGTCTCAAAGAATAAAAAGAGAAAGAAATTATTTATCTAAAAATAAACACTCCTGATACCAAAATCTGTATTAGCCTCTTTGCTGTCCCTGAGGCATAATACCTGATATCTATATCAGGAAGAAAGGTTTATTCTGGCCTGTGGTTTCAGTGGGTTCAGTCCATAGTAGACTGGCTCTAAGACAGAAAGTGCATGGCAGAATATCATGATAGAGGAATACTATTCACCAAATAGCAGTCAAGAAGGAGAGAGAGACAGAGAGGTGAGGTGTTGGGGTGAGAACACATCTTTCATGTCATACCCTCAGTGACTCACTCCCTCTGACCTGACTCTACCTCTGAATGTGAGACTTTTGAGGGTCAATGTAGATCTAAATAATAAAAATTGAGTTTAATGCCTGATTCTGCCACAAATTCCAAGACTGGACAAATCTCTGAACCTCAGTTTCTTCATCTACCAAAGGGAAAAAAAAGGACAGATTAAACTTTAAGATTTCACCTGGCTCCTTGATTCTCTTAGTCATTAATTCACAGAATTGCCTGGAACAACCATTGCTTATTGGTCTCAACAGCAATGTGTCACTCAGCAGTATATATTGATAGAGACTCAAACTAAGCAATAGTAGTAGAGTCTCACAAGAACTGTGTTAAAAAGGGGAGAATATTATTTTGCTCTTCGTGAACAGTCCTAAAGTAGGCAGCTATTTCGGAACATATAGATTTGATTGACCAGAATAGTTAAGGCCCAAGGTCATGTCATTTTTGTCACTCTGCCATTACCTGGGAGCATTGTTGTAATCATCAAGGCTGACGCTGACTCAACACGGGAGTGGTGGGGGTCCAGAGCAAGTAGCTTTTTCTCTAAGACCTGGAAATTATAAATATCACGTTCACCCATATCCCATTGGCTAGAATTTCCTTATGTGGTCATATCTACAGCCAGAAGAATAGAGCAGTCTAGCAGAAATAGCCACATACCCACCTAAGCTTTTAAAAGCAGAGTAGAGTCAAGGTTTCCCTAAAAGGAAAAACCATTATGCTACCATTGTGCTTTATGTTATGATTTTAAGCATAACAATTTAAAATTGCCGATTTATTGTGTTTCTTATCCATTGAAATAAGATGAAATCAGAATCTATGATTTATCCCTATGTATATACCCAACAGGCCATGTTAAGGGATAGTGAACGTAGACAACATGCAATAAAAATCTGTATATTTGACCTATATGTTGACTTTTCACAGTATTTAAGTAAGCACTATGTCTTGCTCCCTTCCATATCCCTAGGCCTTGTTCTCTTTCTCCACTCATTAAGGCATATGAAGCCTTAATTCTCAGCCTAATGGAGGAAACTGGATTGGAACCTATGAAGTACTAAAACTTCAAAATAAGTTATAGATTGGCTAATTTGGAAATAGGTCACCACCAGAAGCAACTTCTTTTACTACTGCAGGTAGGACTACCCTATTTTGGGTTGCATGTTACACATAATGGGAAACTAAGAGCTTTTTAATAAGGCTTCATTGTTTGGTCTTAAATATATTGCCTGCACATAACATATAATGACATTAGCAAGTAAGTGCTAAAATGGATTTTTCCATGAGAGATTTTTGGGTTCTGTCTTCTTTACTCCCTTAATTAGTGATAATAAGAAAGCAATTGTTTACATGCCGACTACAAATCTGCACCATGTGAGCCTTTGAATAGGCGCATAAGGATCATTTGAAAAGCCAGTGCCACCATTCCCTGACTCAGTGTTCAGGCCTCATCCTTTCTGACTTCCAGTCCTTTATCTCTTGTACTTGTACGCTGTCGCCATACACTGAGATAAAAAGCACCAGTATGTGCCTCTCTGGTTTAGTAATCACCACAGACTTCCTGGGGAGAGTGGTCTCTGCTCTCTTACCCAGCTTCCCCCAAATCCCTCTTCTGCCAGGGCAGCACCAGCCTTCCTCTTTTCAAAATGACCAGACCCTCTGAAAGAAAGTGGAGAGTTCACCCCAGCCCTGGGCATGAGGGTGGCCGAGCAGACTGGGAGTGGTAGAGCAAACTGCGGCGCAAGGGCGGGGTGTGTTTGTGTAGGGACAGGCCTTTATTCCCTCTAGAAACTTGCCACTAGGACAAGCACATCACAAGTACTAGCTATCGTCTGGACTAGGAAGAGTGGCCGTCGGCTTCTCTTCAGCCTCCCTCCACATCCTCAGAGTCCTCGCTGAGGTTCGATGTGAGATATCCTTGTCACAGAGATTTGTCTTTATTTTTATTTTTTTCCTGAGGGGCAGAGACACATTTGTCTGCTAAGGGCCTGTTCTTACCTCTCTATGTCAATAGAGGGCAGAAGAGAGCTCCATTCTGTACTCTAACCAGTAGGTCTCCTGGGTAGAGACAAACGCAAAGGGGGAGTGGGCTTTGGACACACAGGATTTTCATTGCTGTGACCAACCCCAGAGCAGCTACAGGGACCAGGGACTGCGTGCTAAATGCTTCGCTGTGTGTAGGTTAGTTCTGGACAAGGAAGATTCTTTTTGCCCCAAATATCTGTTGACTTCCTTTTGGTATTTTCCAACCTCAAGTAAGACATTCCTGCCTGCCGCACAAATTTAGCCTAAATTTATACAAATTTCTGTAGCTACTCATCTCCCCAAAGTTCCTTGGTACCACAAACTAGGTTTCTCTTCTTTGCATTATGGCTTTTAAAAATTCATCTTCAATGGTTGGGATTTAGCTTAGTGACAGAGCACCTGCCCAGCATGCGCAAGGCCCCGCGTTTGATCCCAGCACCACTAAGGTAGATAGGTAGATAGATAAATAGAATTCATCTTTAATTTTTTCACATTAGATGACAGAAGTCAGATCTTTACAGGGCAAGAGTGATGCTAGAATTAAAAAGTACGGTCAGTCTTCAAGCTAATAAAAGTTTAAATAAAGCTAGGGTAGGTGAATCAATATTCCTCCAGCTTTATTAACAAAGAATTCCTAGGACCTGATTTGTGAACAATTATTATTTCAGGAATTTAGGAATCTGAAATTCCATAGCAGCAGAATATAAAGAAAATAGTTTGGTACAGGAGTATGGTGTTAACATCTGGGGCACAGAGAATAGGAAGAAATAGATATGTATGGAATGCGTATATTATAAAAGAAAAAAATTTTTTTTACCTTTTGTAGCATACCCCACAGTAAGAAACACAACTTTCATGGTGTCTCAGTATACACGCATATATGACAAACATGTTTCCCAAAACACCGTTTCACCTCGCCACTAGAGCTACACTGCTTTCTGTTCCAGGCGGTCTCATTTTAAAGCAGTTTGTGATGACCCACTAAGGTAATTTCATGGTCCACTAATGGACCACAACGGCAGTTTGAAAAAACATTTTCCTAAGACCTCCTTAATAAATAATGTGAGTCAAGAACATATTTTCTGTCATTTTGAATCGAATATTTGTTCAACTTAAAAGAATATTACACCAAAATTCTAAATATTTAAGGATATGAGCAAAACACATTTGTGTCACTTATTCTCACACTGAGTAGTAATTGGATTGTTTACTCTTTTTCTTTAGATATCAAAAAGCATATATAATAATTTTGAAATAATATAAATCCTTTTCAGACTGTGTGTACATGTGTTAAGCCATTTTCTTAATGGCCTTATTGAAGTCCTCCTGACACATGATAAATTACACATATTTAAAGTGCATAATTTGATACATCTTGACATAGCTGTACACCCAGGAATCCGTCCCCTCAACCACGATGATGAACGGCCCTTTGGGTGGCTTGTCCAGAGCCCTTTGTTGTGCCTCCTCAAACCTGTGCGTGCTTTCTGTCACAGTGCATTGGTCTTTACTTCCCAGAATTTCGGATAAACAGAATCACAGCGGAGGTACTCTCTTACCTGGCTTCTTTCACTCAGCACAGCTACCTCAGGGTCATCCACATTGCAGCAGGCCTCTCTGGTGCATTTCCGGATAGTGTTCCCATTGTATGGCCACAGCAGTGATCAAAATATATGGGGGATGTTGGAAGGAAAATTTTTCATTACAATAAGACACATTGCTGTTAATCCCTCCTCACTTCAGGCGTGCTTGTTCATCACTGTTGCCACTTCTGATGCATTTTTGGAAGTCCTCTTTCATGAGTATCTTTTCAAGGTATGATCAAAAATACTGTGAATGCTGCTGCCACATACCATCCAAAAGAACGGCAGCTTGTAAACTACAGTGTGTCCTTGTGTTCCTTACTTGCCTGATATGGCACTATGGGACTTTTGGCTCTCCCCCAAGGTCAAAGTGACCATGGAATGTAAACATTTTGAACCGATTGAGGACATCGAGGCAGCCACAACAGCGCAGCTTACACGGTTCAGTAATTTGCTTGTTGATGGAGGTCTGGGTTGCTTTTATTTGTGGGCCATTACAAATAAAGCTGCTAGGAGCATTTGTACACGTGTTTTTTGTACAACAGCTTTTCTGCTGCTGGGATAAAATATCTGATGTATGCACCGTAAAGGAGTAAAGGTTTAATTTGACTCACAGCTTCAGAGCCTCCAGTTCATGGTTGGCTGGCCCCGAGGTAGAAGCTGTGTGGTGGAAAGGCGTGGCAAAGGCCAGCGGCTCGCCCACCGCGCGGCGGGGGCAGTGGAAGCGCCAGGGAAGAGACATCTACTTCCGGTAGCCAGGCTCCGCCTCCTAATAGCCTGTTCTGCTCTGTTCAGCTCAAAGTCATCCATTGTTGAGGTTCCGGCCTGTGATCTGATCATCTAAAAGCCCAGCGCTGACCACATTTGTAAGGGATATTTTTTATCTACATTGTCACGTGCATGAGTCTTCATGTAGGTAAATTCCTAAAGTGAATTAGCTATATCATATGACAAGTGCAAGTGTGTAGTCTGTACGTTAAGGAACTCTACGTTTTCAACAGCTGAGGCAGGAGGATTGCAAGTTCAAGACCCCCCTGGGTAATTGAGTGAGCCCCTGTCTCAAACCAAAATACAAAAAGAGTGGAGGGAAATATGTCAGTGGTAGAGTGTCTGGTAGGCTCTGCATCCAATCCAAGTACCAGAAAAAGAGGAAAGAAAACAATAAAAGGAAAAGAAAAACTCACTGACATAGTCATCTTCTTGTACCGTAGCTCTGGTGTTTAGCTTATTATTTCATCCTGTGTATTCCCAGAGCGTCTCCTGCTTAGCAGACAATGATGCTTGTCCTATAAGACTGCGATTATTATATTTTAAAAACTAATGCTAAACTAAGACCTCTCTGGTCCCAAACACTGAAAAATATTACCTCTTGCTTACACATTAAGTCAAAACTGTTAAATGGCGTAAAATGGATCGTACTTATAATAAAGTTCAGTAAATTTCCCATTTTTCTCCACAAGAGCAATTTTGATGTGCTTCATAAAATATGTTCCACCAAATTGGTTTTTTATTTGCCTGTGACTGTTCTTGTCACCATCACAGATGGGGCTGCCACGCACATCTCATTGCTTATTCACAGGCCTGTGGATCAGAACTCTGAAAATGGAATTCTTCAATAATTACTGTAACGTAGCTCCTCCTCCTCGGTGAGGTCTCATTTCATTGGCTAGACTGGCCTCAATGCACAGTCCTCCCACCCGCCTCGGCTTCCTCAGTAGCAGGAATGACAGGCATGTACAACATGCCTAGCAGCATAACTTTTTTTTTAAGTGGGTGATTATAATATCTAATTGTACCTTTCGAGTTCCCTTTAATTTATCTTTTTTCTTATTAATGAGACTAGCATATTCAGAGATTAGGTCCTAGGGACTGCTGTCTTTTTTTTTTAAACTGGTTTTGTGACTTAGCCCTCCTCTGTCTGAAATTTTTTAAATCTTAAAATAGGATTAAAACATCTACTTGGAATTATCATATGAGTTAATTGAAATATTTCTGTGGGGCTCTTAGCACTCTGCTTAACATGTAGTAAAAACTGTCAATTTACAGCTACCTTGTTATTGTACTCAACAATAATGCTTGTTGTCAATGGAAAACAGTGATGGTGCAGATAATTCAAATCAGTAAATGATCAAATAATTTTTATTTTACACTTTTTGTACTTTTTCTTTGTCATTTTGTTTATGTTTTACTTGAGTTTAAATTCCTTCAACGTACACAGGCTAATCATGAAAGAAACAAGACCCAAAATGGATATCAGACAGAGAAAATTGAGTTGACTTTAAAATAAAATCAGGAAAAGGATAGATCATAAGAAAAATACCTTTTTATAACCTTTGAGTAGACAGAAAAACTTAAGAGATTCACAGTCATCATCTGTCAACTTCAGACTAACGAATGAGAAAAGGCCTTCAATTCAGAGATGTAAAACAGACAAATGGAATTGTGGCTTTAGGAAGTATGGATAACGTAGCTAACATTGGTTACCATGTGGAGGACTATACTATGCCGGTAATTACCTCTATTTTGTTAAAAGACTCAAGACAGTTTGGTAACTAATGTTTCAAGCTTGAGATGTTTTAAAACCTGCATTAATTGAGATGGCCAGTAAAACAGATTTCTGTAAAAACCATTGGCTTTAAAATATCAGTAGCAATGGCCTGGCACAGTGTAGTGCATCAGTACTTACAGATACTTGAAAAGCTGAGGCAGGAGGATCTGTTGAACCCATGAATTAGTTGAAAAGCAGACTGGACAGCACAGTAAAACCCTGTTTCAAAAAAAATCAAAGACAGAGCTGTTGAATCTTAAGAACATTGAATATTTGATGATGATTATAAAGACAATAGAATTTGAAAGTTAATCTGCCAAAGTACTGAAATTATTAATGTCAGTAAAGGAAACTCCAGTAGTACATGACACCTGACTTTAACTTGGCTTTGTTGAGTATGATGAAAGATAACTGATTAATGACATTGTGTTAATAAGAACTCTTTTAGCTGCAAGTGACAGAAACCTGTACCAACCAGTTTAAGTTAAAGGAGTTGGGGAAGATATGTGAAAGGGGCTGATTGGGTCCATAACCGAGAGGCCCAGCAGCGCGAGTGATGCCCCATCTCTGCTGTCAGGAATCGTCTTCTTTCTTCTACCTCTGGTCTGCTTTCCTCTGACCTACATGTGAATAAAGATGGCGGCTGCTAACACTGTCCTTATAGCTAATATCCCAATAAAACAAATACTTGTTTTCTCCTACTGGTTGTAGCAAACACTGTGGGGATGAGCCAGGTGATTCTCATTGGCTACTTTGGGCCCTGTGTCTATCTTTGCAGTGATTGTAATGACCAAGAGATGACATGGCCAGTGTTACGCCATGTGCTCAGTCTTTGAACTGTAGTTTCAGGTAGGATACAGCCTTCCGAACCACACATCCTGAAAGCCGGAGGAAAGGCAGTTTCCTCAAGTGGAGATGAAGAAAACAAAACTGAAAAAGGCAGATGTCCCCATTCTCATATTTTGATCTTCAGTTTTGTCACCTGCTCTGTGACGGTAAAGTAGAAGTGATAATGTGTTATCTAGCTAATGGGAGAAATTAAAATAGCGTCAGAATAGAAGTCAGGTGATTTAGAGTTCTCTGGTGTTGTCTTTTTTAATAATAATAACAAACAAAAACACCTACTGGCATTACTTATTAAGTATTTTCTATATTCTGGTGCTGTGCCTAACTCTACTTGTGTTCGTTTATTTAATTCTCAAATAACAGTGCAGCCTATTATCTGTCCTCATTTTGATTAGGTGAATATTTAAACGTGTGTACCTGGGCCCACATAGCTCATCACTGGCAGAGACAGAATATGGATGCAGATCTGTTCACCAGCTTTTACCACTACATGCCGATGCCTGAAAAGGAAATCTGAGTCTTTGGGCATCAGCACTTGAGGTCACTGCACTCTCTTTTTCCTAGTATTCCTGCCATAAATTGCAGCTGGGTCATGATGCTTTGAGTCTCTCCTAGATTCTGGCTTCACTGAGTCATTTTCCTCTTTTTTAAAAAAAAGCACAATTTTTCTCAAAGCACAAAAACTAGAGTAGCTGATATTTTTATACCACAATTATACCTTAATTTCTGTTCTTAAGAAATTTTTATGCAGCAATGGGTTTTTAGTATCTTCTTGGGAAAAGAGACCAGAATCATCTCCCGGTCATTATTTGAATGTGGAGAGGTTCATCTGATTCTTAAAAGAACTTCCTTTCCCTCCTGGTGCTTTCTGGTTCTCCACACATAGCATGCCTACTCTGCTGAAATATACATGTCTTGTGGTGATGGGACTTGACTTGAAATTTCCAAAATGCATTGTCCCATATGGTACCCACAAGGCACATGGGGCTATTTTGTAGTTTAAGTGAGTTAATGAAGAATTCAGTTTCTCGGGCCTCGTAGGCACATTCCAGATGCTCAGTAGCCACATGTGCAGGTTATATAATATCCGCATCACTACAGGAAGCTCTCTTGGCCAGTGCTGCTCCAGGGTGCACATTTCTCGTGCCCCTCCACCCCACACACAGTTCCCCTGTCCTCGGAACAATAATGGCTTCTTCAAAGAGTGAATTGCATGGTTTCCAGTATCTTCTCAATGATTTTGCATGATACCTGACGTGGAGGGGAATCTTTGTTGGCCTCGTTGATAATTCTAAAGTACAGAAAAGTGTGCTAACCCGTATTAAGTCTGTCTTACTAACGTGGCAAATCTGTACAGCCAGCCAGTTATTTTCCAGCAATCTTTGGTGAAACGTTATAATCGCTTGTTAACTGGTTCATAGACTACCACGCATCCCTGATGGGCTTATTGTTAGTAACGATGTTGCTATTGAATTTTACATCAAATATGTTAGCTCCTGTTACATATTTGGCTTTTCAATGATTTTATTTTAAGTATTTTTGTATGATTGACATACAAAACGTAGACATTTAAAATGTACACAGTTAGATGTTGTTGTTGGTCATCTTATTGTTTTAGTCCACAGTAAGACTGTGAACCGGGCTTGGTGGCGCAGGCCTATGATCCTAACATTCTGGGAGGCATAGGCAGGAGGATCCCAAGTGTGAGCCTAGTTCAGACAACTTAGTGAGACCCAGTCTCAAAAGAGAAAGCAAAATAGTCTGCGTCCGGTTGGCCAGGTCTGTAATCTAGAAATCTGAAAGGCAGAGGCAGGACGATTCCAAGTTCAACCTCAGCCTGAAGATGTAGCTCAGTACACAGGTTGTAGGTTTTCCATACTGGTTGTACCAGTTTACAGTCCGACCAGCAGTGGAAAAGGGTTCCTTTTTTCTCACAGCCTCACCAACACTGATTATTGTTTGAGTTCTTGATGTACACCATTCTCTCTGGGGTTAGATGATATCCTAGTGATGTTTCAATTTGCATTTCTCTAATGGCTAAGGAGACTGAACATCTTTTTTTGTATTTACTGGGAGTCTGGAAATTTCCCAGAAGGCAGAAAATAAATATCTTCTTTGATCCAGCAATACATCTTTTGGGAATTTTTCCAAAGGAGTTAAAAGCATCACGTAACAGAGATACCTGTGTGTCCATGTTCATAGTAGCACAACTAACAAATAGCTCAAATGTGGAAAACACCAAAATACCCATCAGCAGACCAATGGGTACATAAATTGTGGTATATGTGTACAATAGAATCCTACTTGTCTATAAAGACAGATAGTTTTGAGGGTTTTGTAGTAAATGGACACAACTTGAAACCATCATGCTTAGTGAAGTGTTTCAGATGCAGATGGTTAAATATTGAATAGTTTCTCTAATATGAGAAACCCAGAATACAGTCATTTCATAGAAACAATAGGGGGGATAGTGGGCATTAGTGGAGAAGGAAGGGGAGAGTGTGGGAGGGTCAAAAGAGGGGAGGAGATTGTAATGTTGACATGATATATATGCACACAAAATGCTCAAGTTCAGTGTAAACATTTGTACTGCATACATACCTATTAATGAAATGGGGAAAAATTTTTTAAAAGGCCCTAGTTTCAGACTTCAGGGGGAAAAAAGAAACAAAGAGAGGGGAAAAACAAAAGAAAAGAACCTGGGAATATAGATCATTGTGAAGGTGCTATATTCAATCTCACACATAAAAAAGGACAGATTAATTACTGATTTTTTTCTCTTAGTCTGTATGATTTGGGAGGGGAGAAATGTTTCCTCTATGCTTGATTATTTTAGTTATGTTGGTTGGCTTTGAGTGTAGTTTAAAAGTGTATATTCTTCTCCTTTTGATTTATTTATTCTAAAATAATCTTGGGATATAGAGCTATTGATATGGTCCTGTAAGTTATCAAGCCTCTTGGGAATGGACCAATTTTATCGTGGCTTTGAGAACTCATCTTTTACATAGGTAAACTTCTTTGATCCATCTTTAATGATGGATATGTAATGATATTCCACAATAAACTCCTTTACAGAAATCTGTTGACTATGTCTGCCAGAAATATTCTTTTACTGTACATTTTTAAGTATTCACCATATTCTCTATACCCTTGTGACAGTAAATTACTTTTCCTCATTCACTTTAGCACATCACGAAAGTCAGGAACACATTATTGTTACATAAAGCATTTAGATGTGTGCAATATTGCCTTAAATATTTGTGCTTCCTTAGTCACGAGATTCTTACTCCACATACCCATTCCTTGCTGTGTTGATTTTATAAGTCATGTTACGGAGTGTGTGTGTGTGTGTGTGTGTGTGTGTGTGTGTGTGTGTGTACCCTGGGCACTAGTTTTAGAAACTATTTTTCTGACTCTAATTTTTTTAAAAAAAAATCACATCAGGCATATTCCAGAGCAGCAAGAAAATGTTTAAAAGAAAATAATTCTAATAAATAAAAGATAGAATGTTTTTCTTCTGTATTCAGTTTTGGTAACATTAAATCCACCAAAATATTCTATTTTGATTCCCTCATTCCATAGCAATAATAAGGTTTTCGTGACCACAGTTGAAACATACATTCACACACACACACACACACACACACACACACACACATACACGCACGCACACACACACACACACACATACACACACACTTCTGAATCTGCCAGTCTGTGTCTGTGTTGAGGCCGTGGCAGACGCCTGATTGGCTGGTTCTGTTTATTCTGTGACCAGATTCCTTCTAAAAGAAGGCAGGCCACGGCTGCCCGCAGCCCATTGGTAGGCACACTCTGGGCCCTCCCCACCACCTTTTTTTTTTTTTTTTTTCCATGGCACACACCATAGCGAAGTCTGTGCGGAATCCTAAACCAGCCCAATTTCCATCCATTCATGAATCTGTGACGTCAGCGCGCCTTTGGGCTCCTTCGCGGTGGGCTGGAGGATGGTGCGGGTGGAATCCCCTCCCCCTTATTCTGCTAATTCTGCAAGTCTCCGTAAATGAACCTTCCATCTTTTCAAAGCAAGAACATGGAACAGCATGTGTAGGAATTCTTCCTCGTCGTGAGTATTCCGCTCTGTTTTTCTGTTTCCTCGGCGTTTACCTCCTAAGGGCAGAGGGGGACTGCGTTTGCGATTCGAGGTGATCAGAAAACTGATATTATGGAGGGAGACAGACGGAGAGACAGAGGCGGAGGGAAACCCGAAACCCCGTTACCGCCTGAAGCCTGGAAGTTGACAGCTGGGTCCCCTTCGCCTGCCTGCCTGCCTGCCTGCCTGCCGGCCGGACGGGGACATCTTTCATTTACGACTCCGCACGTTACCTCTGGTGCAGGCTGCGCTCTCTGTGCGGGAGACGCGCTTCTCTTTGAGATGCTGCGGATGGGGGTAGAGCCGAAGTGTGGGTCGCCAGCGAGGGGCTGGGGCAGGTGGGGACAGCGAGGCTGAGCAGGCTCCAGCCTGCCGAGCGCGGTCTTCCCGGCCGCGTCCTCCCTGTCGTCTCACCCTTCACCTCGCCTTTGTTTCATAATTGTAGAACAGTCAATATCGGGCAGTTGCAATCTGAGACACTGAGCCCTTCTTGCTCGACCGTTTTTCAAAAGCTTTAATAATGGGAGCGGTAGGGGTTGTGTGCAGTGTACCCGTCTACACAGCGTTCTCTCCCTGAGCTTAATTTATATTGCCAAAAGGCTTAAAAACCTGCACCAGAGGCAAAAGGGAAGTGACTCTTAATTCTGATTTTTAAAAACGTCCCCTGCGATTTCTAAATGTGTTCAAAATTATATTGTGTGGGAATACACACGTTTTTCTAAGAAGAACTTGCAACCTGAAAATAGTTTATTCTGCTGTGTTTGGAGGAAAAAAATGGGAAAGTTCTGATGCATTGCGTGGGTGAAGTTGGTCTCAAGGTTTGCTCGTAGTCGTCACAAAAAGCGTCTGTGATTGGATGTGTTTCCCAGGGCTTTGATTTATTCTGGTGAAAGTTTTGATGTTAAAGAAGCGGGCCTGGCATTTTTACCTGTTCTGATCCTGGGGCAACTCCTTAACCCCAATATTTTCCAGCCACCTTCCTTTGAGCAATCTATGTAGTAGTCTGCAACATGCACTTGAATTTTCTTGCCAGTGAGAGAAAAAGCAAGATCCCTATTATTTCTTATCATTCAGGCTTAGTATGGTTAGCTTGTACAATCAATATTTAGTGTCGATATTTTTCACATTATAATCTTTTCTTGTAAAACCAGGATTCTTAATTATGGTTCTAATGATATCTTTTGAATTATTCTTCCTACTGAATCTCCCAAGTATAAACTCATTTAATTTCAAAATTATCATACCTGAGCAAGGACTACTTTTCCTTTGTTTCTCAAGTTGACATTGCCCTTCCTCGTTTTTTCTGAGCGCATTTGATGGCATTAGGGTTGCAGAAGGACCTCTGCCTAATTCTGAATCAGATCTTTGTCCTATACTAAGACAATTGTTGTTTCATATTTGTTACTTTTTATTTGCTGCATTGAACGGATGAGATAATATTTTAGACCCAATTCCTTATCATTGTAAACATCTTGCCTTACTTCTGTATTTTCCTCTTTGTGTCTCTTCACGGACTTCGTGGAAAGTAGCAATTTCAAAGTTGTTACAATTACTAAAGTCTATATTATCAAAAGGCCGACTTCTTGACATTTTTAAAATGTGGTGTTTGTTTTTTAAAAACTGTTTTTCTAATCAGCTTCGTCTTAAGAAGTGTTTATCAGACTGTCTTTTATGCACATTTTGCCAGAAAGAGAGCTTCATTTTCATAAAAGCTGAACAGCCTGCACTTGGATTAATAGAATAAAACTATCCCGTTAAGTACAGAGTGGACGTAGAATCCTTTCTCTCCACTCCTAATGACTGTGGTGTTCCAGATTGTATTTATTTTCATGTATAGTGTACTTGTAAGGAAAAAAAAACAATAACTCTTAATTGTTTAATATCAAACAATAAAATACTGTGTATCAGTGACTGTCAATAGATGGCTTTCTGTTTAAAAGTTGAAGCTACTCCAGAAGTAGGAATTAATCTATTTAAGTAAACAAAGTCAGTCGAACCAAAGCCATGTCCTGGGGAACTGTCAAAAGAATGGCTCCTAAGGGCCAGAGGCCACATCCACTGGTATATGGCAAAACAGCCACACTTGGGACGGCAGAACCGGTCAGTTCGGTTTGCACGGTCTGCCTACCCTCCTTCTGTGAGCCACAGCTGAAGTAATTGCTTGCGGAGCTCCAAAGAATCGAGACAGCCAAGACGACCAGATCTACCAGGTGGTAGCCTGACTCTTGTCATTTTGATTAAAATAAAGAACATTCCCCTAAGAGCACTCTGCTGCTTAAGAAAAAAAAATCACTCAGAGGATATCACCCTCCTGCGCGGTGCCAGTTGTTATCCTATAAAGATGCGAGTAACAGGCTTTACTCCCAAGGAACCATCTCGTAGAAGGCTAAGTTAATAAAAATAGATTTTAACACTGGAATTACCAGTGAGCCTGTCCTCTCCTTCCTTCCTTCCTTCCTTCCTTCTTTTATATTTCACTACTTAGTGGTTTGGAGTATGTTCACAGTTATGCAACCATCACCACAATCGACTTTAAAACATTTCCCTCACCACAAACAGAAGCCGCATACCCATTAACAAACACCGTGTCCCCTTCCCCGTGGGCAACCCCAGGCAACCGCTACTACATCTCTTCTACATTTAGATTTGCCTATTCTGGACATTTCGAATAAGTGACATCATACACTGTACGGTCTTTTATGATTGGCTTCTTTCACTTGACATAATGTTTGTAAAGTTCATGTGTGTTGTGGCACATATCAGTACTCCATTTCTTTTTATTGCTAAGTGATATTCTGGTACATCTAGATATATTAATTTTACTTATCCATTCATCTGTTGATGAACATGTGGGTTGCCTTTTCTTTTGAGCTAGAAGAAATAATATTGCCTTGTCCATTTAAGTTTTTGTGAACCTGTTTTCATTTCTATGGGGAGTAGAATTATTAGGTCAGATGTTTGACATTTTGGAGAGCTGCCAAACTGCCTTCTGAAGTGGTCACACCATTTCACATTTCCATAAGCAATGCATTGGGCTTGCAGTGTCTCCGTGTCCCCTTCAGGACTTGTTACTGCGTATCTTTTTCAGTGGGGACAAAGAGTGTGAAGTAGTGGCTCCTCTCTCTTCTGCTTGCCTTGCTCTCACCCTGAGGATGCTGGGATCTCTTCATGTCCTTATTGGCCACCTGCATACCTTCTTTGGAGAAATGTCTACTCAGCTCTTTCACCTATATTAAAACTTGAACTATTTGTACTTTTATTATCAAATTATAAGCCCACATATCAAATGTATGACTTGCAAATATTTCCTCATTCTGTGAGTTGCCTTTACTCTTTCTTGCTGCTGTTTGTTTGTAATATGAAAGCTAAGTTCTGATGCATTTCAGTTTATGTTTCCTTTTGTTTGTACATTTGGTGTTACATCTAAGTCAGTTTTGCCTAACTTTGCGTAACTCATCATGAATTATGCCTATGTTTTCTTCTGTGCTCTTTCTATTTTTGGGCTCTATTTAAGATCATTTTCAAGTTTCTTCTGTATGGCATACGAAAGGGGTTCAAGTTTATTTTCCTGAACGTGAATATCCTGTGTTCCAGCAATATTTGTTTAAGAAACTACTTTTTCCCCTTGTTGAATTGTCTTAGCATCGTATCAGGAAACTTCGTAATAAAAAAATTTTTTTAAAGATCCTACACTTCTGCCTTTACAGGTTGGTCTGCCATGGGGCCCAGGCATCCGTGTTTTAAGAAAGCTCCTCGTGTGATTCTAATATGCAGCCATTGTTGAAAGCAACTGACAGAGTTAGAAGATAAGTCTGAGAAAAGAATAGATTCAGTAGTGACATACAGTGATTCACAGTGAGATTTTGTGGGCTGT
This sequence comes from Ctenodactylus gundi, assembly GCA_004027205.1. Lineage (NCBI taxonomy): Eukaryota > Metazoa > Chordata > Mammalia > Rodentia > Ctenodactylidae > Ctenodactylus > Ctenodactylus gundi. The sequence continues at coordinate 64,039 of PVKB01001960.1, forward strand.
TTTCTTTTTATTCATAGGTTGTTGAAACTTTTAAAAATCACAAGGAGTTTGATGTTGTCCAGTTTACTTTCTTGTTAGTTGCCAGGAGCATAAGGTTTCTGTCCTGTTCTATAATTATTTTGTGCTATAAAAATTGATTTTGAAATGTTAAATTAATATTGTGTTCCTGAAATGTATATCACCTAATCATAGCATTTAAAAAAAAAAGACACTGTTTCTGAATCAGGAGAGCAGATGAGTGAAACATAGAACTCTGATGTGGAAAAGAGAAAAAAAGGGAGAATTAGGAAGATTCATACCAGAAAACATGGATTTTCTTGTTAACCACTCAAAGACTGTGGGTAGCATTGGAAGCTCATGAAATATGTCAAAGGGAGAAGAGAGAAGAGGAAAAAACATTTGTTAAGCACTTCCTACGTGCGTACAAATCTCTTGGAAACTTTTACATACACATTATTTTATTTCAAATGTAATTCTCATGATGTAAAGTAGATATTATTATCCTTGCCTCACAGACAAGAAGAAAGTCCCAGAGAGGTTGCAGAGATACTAGATAGTGGACATTACATTCAATTGTCAAACCCAGCTCCAGTTTTTAATCTTATTCTCTTTCTGCTGTGTACCATAGGTTTTTAGCACTGAGCTCCCTAACACTGCTCTGGGGTAGCTGGATGGTGGGTGAATATAGATTGGAGGGTTGGCACAGCAGGTGTAGTGGAAGATAAGGGGGAGGACAGAAGAGGATTATCGTGTGATAGATAATCATGAGCCCAGACTGGCTGGGTTCTGCCAGTGCAAAAAGCTCTAAGAGGATTGAGGGCCAGTCATGGAGCACCAAAGACCAACTGAAGGGGTCGTTGGGGGAAACCATGGAGGGAAAGGGAATGAACTTGGCAATGAATGACTTGGCAAGTGTAGAGGTGTTATTACTTACTTATTTAGTTAACAAATATGTGTTAGCTTTCACTATGTGATCTAGGGACTGAGTACACAACAGAGAATTTAACAGACAAAAATCCTCACTGTTTGGGAGTTTATTTTACTCCAGCAGAGGGAGATAAGCAGTAAACAAGTGATAAATGCTAAGAAAAAAAGTAAAAGCAGGAGAGGATTAAAGAGTACTTGGGGTGGGGTAAAGGAAAAAAAAAAGGAGGAGTATTTTTCATGCTATTGCTTACCCGAAGATATAGACTGCTCAGAGAAATGAATGAGCCACCAATCAGAGGGTCAGCAGTGGTTGACCATGCCTGACACCTTGAGTATATAAAGAGAGCTTCATCCAAGTCCTAAAGCTCGAAGTGAGCACATAGGGTCAACTTCGTGCTCACCAACTTATACTCAGTGCCTGGCACAGAGCAGATACTCCATAAACATTTGTTTATTGTTTAAGTGTCTGTGGGGGGGAGGGGAGACTAGGGAACTTTCTACTATTTGGAGACCAAGATCAGGTTGGTGCTTGGAGAACTCTTTGGAACTTTGCTTGCTGCCCTCCTGGGACAAGTCCCCCTGAGCATGATAAGTCAGTCAATGAGGGGAAATGTTTTCTAGTTCTCAGATGCATTGGGCAGAGAGCCACCAACATAAACAACACTGTAGACTTAAATTTCCTTTGCTTTTTGTACTTCAGCAGTAGATTTACACACTGTACCTTGAACAAATTGAGCTGAGCTCTTGGTTTATAGCTAATGATTAGTTATATTAAAATACATAGAAATCAACAGGGTTTTTTGTCTATGTAAATCAAGGCACCATGATACCATAGAAAGAGACTTGAACTGACACTCTAAGTGCCTATGTAGCAGTTCCAGTCACCCTTGGCAAGGCGTTACTCTGTAGTTGTTTCTTTTTCTTCAGGTTTGATTGTAACATATGAGATAAACTAATTGTTCCTAATGATTTTTCTTTTTGTGAACAACGCTGGGGCCTGAATCCAGGGCCTTGTGTATGTAAGGCAAGTACTGTGCCTCTGAGCTACATCCCCGGCCCCTATTCCTAATGATAGGCTCTAATTCTGACAGTGTAGAATTTTGATCCTTGATTGCCAACATAAAATACACAAGCAGCAATTTCTAAGAAATCTGGCTAAAATCTACTTTTTTTCAAATTCGTTCATAGGTATTGAACCTCCGTGAGATGCTGTTTCAGCTGAGAGAGCAGAGAAAGTACCCAGAGTGCTTCAGATAGAGACATCTGGGCAAGACAGAACAGTTAAAAATCAGATATGATCAGGGACTTGCCTGTAAGCAGCAATAGAGTCCTGATCAAATATGACCTTGCCATCTTGAGTATGCCTATTGCAGATATCATTTGTCTGGTCATTGTTCTCTGTAGTCAAGACAGCACTTCCATTAGACGTGATTTGGGCTAACATGGGATGCAGTGGCCAATTATCTGATAACCCCAGTTTGGTCGTTGTAGTCCTTTCCCTGGTGTGACCTTTGGTAGCACTCTCTAATGATGCCGCCACCTTGGTTCTCTGTCCATTCCTCGCAGCTCCCTATTAGCCTTCCACGGAGGCTAAAGCTTGATCAAGGATGCAATCCATATCAAATAAGAAAACGAAGACCCACTAAATCCATAAATAGTATGTCTGTAAAAATAAGACTGGATTGTTTTATATAATAGTTCCTGGCTTTTTGAAAATTATTCTTTTCATAATTCTCCAAATACTAAATAGGTGGTGAATTGGTGTTTTGAATTTGCAGATTTTTACTAAATAAAAAATTGTAATTTTAAAAATGCATAAGTTTTATAACCTACAAAACCAAAAAGCAGAAACTCAACCACCTTCTTCTGTTGTTTTCTTTTGTTTTTATGGACGGGGTCTCCCCACGTTGTCCTGTCCAAGCTGGCCTTGAACTTCCTGGCTTCCTGCCTCAGTCTTCCTACTAACTGAGATTATACTCAGCTCCCTATTTTTATTTTTATGTTCATTTCATTCTCCGCAATTTTTATGTCTCTTTTCATTTGCGTAAGTGTCAAAAAGAGGTCTGATACCTAGTCTTAACAGCTATAATAATTTTATATAGTGATTTCATTTAATAGCAATACTTCCCTGCATAGCAGTGGGATAGAAACATTTTGCAAAAAGCAATCATGTCACAGAGCAGTCCTAAAAGAATGTTCAATAACTGTGTCATTTTAATTGTTTAAAATTTCAAGGAAAAACAATGTAGGACTTTCTGCTGACAGATGGTGATTGTCCCCAATGTGCTAATTTGTTTTGTGATTTCCTGGGCTGAGAAAATGGTAAAACTGTGCAGTTCTAAGAGGACATGCTAGTGAATTTTCTGGATTCAAAAAAGGTCAGAGAAGTGAAAGGGTGAGTTGATTGAGGGTGAAGGACTGGATAAAGGTGATAAGAAAAAAGAAAGAGTGAAAGAGAAGACTGAACCTGGGGAGATTGTGATTGGGTGGAGGAGGAAGGTTGCAGCCAGGACAACAGTTTTCACCTTAAACAGAAGGGAGTGGATCTGGGACCCAGACTGATAGAGTCCTAAAGGGGACTGTCACAGTTGCTATTACTAAAGAGGGCTCAATTTGCAAAATAAGCCCACGGAGGTTTCTTATTACGCTGAGACATTGTGCCTGCATTTTTAGTAGCTGGCCTGGCCACCTTTAATGGGACACATTAGGCTATCTGCAGGCGTGGATAACCATGGATAATTGAGAGCAGTCTGATAAAGCTCCCAAAATACAAAGCCAGGATTTCAGGGAACGGGGTGGGAGGGGGGAAGACTTGAGGAAGAGGGTAATCTCTTGATTAAAGTGAGATTAAGCATTTTACTAATTACTCATCAATTATTTCCTCTCACATAACAAATTTAAATACATATGCACATTAAGAAGAAACAGATGCAACATACCTCTGGATATTTCCTGCTTGGGCCTAAATCGCAGACTCACTTTAATCTTTGCTAAGCGTGGAAACTCCTGGGAAATACCCACCTGATGATGCAGCTGTTAGGGCTCAAGAAGCCATTTGAAAACGAATTTTGCTACTTTGCCCAGTTCTCCATTCCTCCACCTTCTCTTTTTTACAGGCCATTTTTTCAAGCAGAACCCTTTCCATCTGTTTGTCTATGAAAAAAATAACTGAACATTTGTTTTATACTACTTATGTTAATTTTTTCAAGCAGTGCTTTAATCTAGTTTAAGTATTCTCAGAAACCTGGAGGCGAGATCGTGTTTCTTGGAGAAAGAAAAGTAATCGGTTACTCTTCATGGTTTTTTGCAATGATTTCTTTTACCCAATCCGATCTTCTGCCTTGGCACATTGAAACAGTATTCATTCCCTATCCTGTGTTTTCTTTTGATCAAGAGTATTCTACATTAAGATGGATGTAATGGCATGCACTAGTAGTTCCAGCTACTTGGGGAAGCTGAGGCAGGAGGCTCACTTGAGCCCATGAGTTTGGGGCCAGCCTGTGTGTAAAGTTAGACTCCATTAAAAGAAAAAGGAAGGAGGGAAGGAAGGAAGGAAAGAAGGAAGGAAGGAAGGAAACAAGGAAGGATAAAAGAAAAAAAGCAGATTATACTGACAAGATTTTTTTTCTTTCAACTCAATGTCATAACTTTTATTAGAATTCACTTTGCTTTTACTACAGATTGTTTTGCAAATAGCATCTATGTTTTTGTCTTCTTCCTGCTATTTAAAGGGCCATGAGATGATTTCAAAACCAAAACCTAGCTACTGAAGTTCTAAAAGCCTTGGATCACCTCTCCATGCCATTGTTCTTGGCACCCTAAGGTGTGTGAATAAACATTCTAGCTAATGAGCCAAAAGGCATCAATAATGCCAAAAAGAAAGAGAGAGGGAAAGAAAGAAAGAATGAGAGAAAATACCAGGTGCTTAGGCCTTGCTCCAAAGTCATTATCTGGTTTCTACCTATAGTGAGAAAGCATTATTGCATTGATGGATTTGAACTTATCAATGATCACAGAGCTAGAAAAACCACTATGAACCTTGCAGGCAGGTCACAGAAGTGTAGCACGATCAGCCTCAAATTTGAGGTGCTAGAGGTGCTAATACGGGGGATAATCTGCTCTCGTCCCATCAGTTTGGCTTTGTCATGCTGATAACCTCAGATGACATCACAGGCCATCATGAATCACCGTGAAAACATCAGAGAGGGAAATCCCGGGATTCTTTTTTGAGAAGTATAATACATACATACAAATGGCGGAACTCAAAGGAGCAGAGGTTGGGGGCAGTCTCAGACCAGGTCTGGAAAGTCAAGAGGGGTGATGTTGGAAAACCTCATCATTAACACAGTGCAAGGGGCCATAGAGAAGAAATAGGAAGGTGATCCCAGGGATTATCTGTACAGGAGACTGTGCTGCCTTAAATCCTGGTAAGCTCATGAGCAGCATGAAACAGTAACGGCGCTTTACCTGAAGTGCGTACAGCTTACCCCAGAAATTCCTTCAGGCTGAGGAATAATTATGCATGTGAGTTGACTGTGTGCTGGGCTTAAAGTCTTAGTGTGAGGAAACTGTAATCCTGAGACATCCATCTCTAAGAAATCTCTGGTCTGTTGCTGAGTGGTAGCAAGCAAGGATTTGCCAGAGATGAGAAATCTACGCCGTCAGGCCTTGTTTGGGGATTTGTCCATTCATTGCTGCACATTATTTTTCATCATTGAAACTGAAAAAGTAAAAAAAAAATTTTGGATAATTTACCAAGCAAATCCCCCAAACTGTCCCATTTTTGCATGAAATTCATACAATACTGTTTATGAAAAAAGCTCAATAAGAATTTTTCAGAATTTTTATTATGAGTAGCAAGATGCTGTAGTGTGAGTCAGGAATGTGTGCAAAGGCTGATGAATTAAGGCCTGGTTCCCAGCTTGATCGTACTGGAAGACGATGGCGCCCTGTTTTTTTTTTTTTTTTTTTTTGGGGGGGGTGGTTTTGTTGCTTAGAATAGCACTCAATCGTATTGCCCAAGTGCTGTCCAATGTTGCTAAGTGCAAGAGGGCTGTAATGTGCCCTCCTAGTTGTTTTCAGTTCTGATAACAGAATACCTAAGACTGAGTGACATATACTAAAAAAAAAAGAAAAAAAAGAAAAAAAAGGTTTCTTTTGGGCAATGAGTATGAAAGTCCAAGAAAATAAGGTTGCTGTTTTGGATGGCCACGTGCATAGCAGAAAAGTAGAAGGACAAGCAGGAGCCTGAGAAGAGAGACGGAACACATGGACTAGATGCCTATAAACAGCTCACTCTCATGAGAGATATAACCCATTTCTGCAAGAAACAATCCCGTCTCATAAGAAAGACATTAACGCCTCTTAAAGATCTTACCTTCCAACACCAGTATGTCAACAACCAAATTTCAGCATGAGTTGTGGCTGGGTCAAACCATATTCAAATCATAGCATCTACCTTCCACAGAAAACGTGTGTTCTCATAAGCTTCATTTAGGCATGAGTTATGGGACTGTTGACCATGGGTATCTTTCTGAGAGAATTAAAAGCAACATAAATTGTGGAAGATGCTGAAATATCCATCAACAGGCCAGTGGACAGAAAAATGTGGTATATGTACACAATGGAATATTACTCTTCCATAAAGACAGAAAGGTTTGAGTCATTTGTAGGTAAATGGATGCAACTTGAGACCAGCACGCTTAGTGAAGACGGTCAGATTCAGAAGGTTAATTAACATATTGTAGGGTTTCTCTAATATGAGAAAACTAGAATACAAGTAATTAATAAAATCGAATGAGTGGGGAATTGGAATAAGGAGGATGAGCGAGGGAGTGGAAGGGCCAAAAGGGGGAGGGGGAAGGATTGTAAAGTTGCTGCGATATGTACAACTCTCCTTCTACTTTCTGCTCATGCATTCGACTGTGCGCAGTACCTCACAGAAATGAAATGATGTGATATTTGTCCTTTTGTGACTGGCTTATTGCATTCAGCATCGTGTGAGCAGTTTGCTTCTTTCCTTTTTATATGTTAATAATAAAGATAGAGTTTTGTTTGCTAAGGATAAATTATAAACATATGACCTAAAGAAATAGCAGTTCATTTGAAAATGAATATAAAATATCATAGAATTTAAAGCAAGGAACATTAACCTTTTAATATTCTGCTTCTATGACTTATTACAAAGTTACTATTTTCAACATACTGCAATATTCTAAACCTCATAAGCTTGGGATAATAGCAGAAAGATTCAACAGGAGATTAAACGAAATGAGCACACAGAAGCTAAAACCTATCATGTGCACTGTGGCCTTTTTACTAAATTCTGGCTTTCTTTCTTCTGTTTGTAGCTTTTCTCTGCCTCCACTCCATTTTTTCTATCATAATCTAAAACAAAACTCTCTTTTGCCTCTCCGAGGAATGACCATTTAGTAGATCTGTTCACAGTTAAAAAGCAAATAAATTCTATATTTTTACTCGGATTTGACACAATAAAAATCCAAACACAGGTTGGAGTGGGCGAAGTGGATCATGGTCTTTAAGATTTTTTTTAAAAAAAAATATTGTCCAGGCCGGCATCAAGCTCCTGGCTCAAGTAATCTTGTCACCTCAACCTCTCTAGTAGCTGGGACTATAGGCATGTCCTACTGTTATTATTCTAGAATCCTGTGGAGAACTCAGCATTCAGAATGTGTGTTCTTGATTAACTGTTATATGCCATGCTATGTGTTGTGGGGATATAGTGATGACCAATGGCAAGTCTGGACATCTAGGATGTAAAACATACTCTGTAAAATTTCTATGTATTGGATATGGCCCACAGTGTTTAAGAATTTACTCCAGATCAGATAGTTGCTAAAGTACAGATTCTAGGATTCAAACATAAACATGGCCCCTGTTCACTCAGAGCTTACAGATTAATGGGGAAGATAAAGCAGTGTAATATAGTGTGGTGTGGCTCTCGAGGAGGGAAGACATTGTGGGAGCGGGACTGCAGGCTGCGGCAGGCTTCTTGAAGGAGGTGGTAGTACAGATGCGCTCCCCCCCACCCCCACACACAAAAGAAACAAGTGAGAGGTGGGTGCAGAGGGACTCGCTACAGGGCTTAATTCACAGGTGAGAGAGAGGACGGGAGATTCAGAGAACGGCAGTGAGTCTGACTGGTGCCTTGCAGGGCAGCAGCAGACATGAGGCAGGAGAAGAAAGGGACAACAAGAGGGTTACAGTTTATTTTAGGAACAGATGATTTTACAAAATTGAGTGGTAGGTTCAGAATTACATGCTGGAAAAAGCATCCCGGCTATGGAGAGAATGGAAGGAGATAGAGGGAGAACAGACAATGACACCATTAGGGGACAGTTAAAATCATCTGAAGGTGGCCAAGGCTTGTGAAGAAGAGTTGGTGGGATGGAATGAACTGAACAAATTCAAGAGGCATTCGGGATGCTACAGGATAAGGTTAAAAGGGTAAAGTACTGATTTGCACCTAATAAAATGAGCATTTGTATCAGTCCATTTTGTGTTGCTAGAATTAAATATCTGGCCAGGTGCTTTGAAAAGAAATGAGGTTTACTTAACTCATAGTTCTGGAGACTCAAGAGCATGGGCCAGCACCAGCTTAGCTCTGGTGAGGACCATTACATGGGAGAGGGTATCACAGTAGTGGAAGCACGTGACAAGGCAGGGCACAAGATGCCAAGGAAGGGCCAGACTTGCTCTTCATATAGCAACCTGTTTGTTCTCATGGGGCCCAATCTAGTCCCAGAGGACCACAGTGCCCTTCTAAGAGTGATGCCCTCTTGACCTAATTACCTCCCACTGCCTTGTGAGCCTTCTACACTCTCAACATCACCACCCTGGGGTCCATACTTTTAGTAAGTGACTCTTTAAGGGGACACACTCAAACCACAGCAGTGTCAAAATTTTTATTTAATTAATATGTTAATGAGGAAAATAGTAAGATGTTATAAGGAAAATTCTAACATACATGTATAGTCAATCGAGAATTCCAAAATGCTGGAATGAATGTATAATTAGGGGCAAAACCAGTCAATACCTGTGGGCAAAATTTAGTTGTGTTCCATGGCTACAGTTCATTTGCATTTCTTTGGACAAGAATCTGTTGTATTACTATTTATTTGCCCCAATTTATAGAATTATAAATATCTTAAAAACAAGGAAGTTCTCACATTAGCTAAAAATGGTGCCCTAGATAAAATACCCAGTAATCTTTCCCCCCTCCCCCCATTTCAAAATATTTCAGTTTTTTACTGGCAAGAAGATATCCTCTGGAGCTTGTTGATTAACTAACTGGATGTGGTGATGGTGACTAGGTAGGAAACGAGAGAAAAGCCAAATGTGCCTTGTTGATGTTCAGGGAGCATTTAGCCAAGATGTTGACAATGGAAAAAGAGGATGCAATGGGAACATTTTGGTGAGAGAGAAGAATGCAAGTTAGGGTCCAGGAGGGGGACATGCAGAGACACGTAGGGTTGGCCCTCTAAATCAGGAGGATATACCTCGGAGGTAGGAACAAATGAGAAAAGGAGTGGATGAAGGGAGGATTTGCTGCCTGAAAGGTCTGCAGAATTATTCTCCGTAGACCTCCACGTCTTTATCCTGTGTCCCTAAGGGCCCTTGTCCTTGGTATCTGCTTGCTTGGAACATGTATTAGCTTTCTATCACTGTGACAAATATTGGAGACAACCAGCTTACAGAGAGTAAAGGTTTATTTTGGTTCATAATTTTAGACGTCTCAGTTCATGGTTGATTAGCCGTCTTGCTTTAAGCCTAAGGCAGCAGAGAATGCCACATGGGGAGTGCATGGTAGAAGGCTGCTCACCTGGTGGCAGAAGAGCAAAAAGAAAAGAAGGGGTTCCAATCCCAATGTTCTCTTCAAGGCACCCCACAGTGACCTCACTCCTCCCACTTGATCCCACCTCTCAAAGTTTCTACCACCAGCCAGTAGCCAGTAGCACCACAGGCTACCAAGATTTAGATATATAGGCCTCTGGGGGACATTTAAGATATTTGTTTGTTTCCTTTCTAAAAATTTTAAAATTCTTTACCAAAATTTTATTCTTCTGCCATTTCCTGAATATATACAAACAAATTGAAATCATAAAAAGATAGGTCTGTCCTCCACCACTTCTTGTACTAAGGCATTTAGAGGAGTCAAGATGATAGAAAAGGATCTGGCTGTTTCCCATCAAGACAGGGGTGCATCACGAAGCCTTAATTTTCCTCAAAAGAGGACCAGTCATACTTCCTTTGCCCACTTCACATGGCTCTTCTGGGGTTTTAATGAAATTACAATATTTGAAATTACTTTGAAAACAAAGCTCAATGTACAGGTGGAAGAAAACTATAATCATGTTTATTTATTTCCTGTTAATTGTTATATGTCCCTAAGGCCACAAGCCAATGTGGTGCGCATGCTATAAGGTGCATCTGGATGCCCCAAACAAATAAGCACTGATCCCTCCTCACCCTCCCTTGATATTTGTGATTGGCAGTCAGAAGGGTTCGTGTGATGCAACCTGCATTTGTAAGGACCACAGGCACGTAGGCCTTTTCATTGCTGGGTGTTGTGTTTGCAGTTATTTACACCACCCAGCAACCCAGCCCAAAACAAACAGTCCCCAGTAGCTACGCAGTGACTTGCTGTACCTGTCATCGGTCTGTTAACATCAAACATTTCCTGTACATAGAAGATGCCATTTCTTCCCTTGCTTTTAATTTCGTTCTTTTTCTGGTGGTCTCCAGTACCAACTGGTGAGCTACGAGACTCTTACCCTTGAAAGGCACAGCAAGGTCAAGGTCATTTGGCTCAATCTCTTCCTCCAAGTTATTGGAAGGGTCTTCTGTACAGTTTCTCTGACACAAGTGTCCCAAAGCGAGGGGCTTCTGTAACGGAAAGCTACTCATCTGCAGGATATTCTGTTCCTTTTTTGGATCATTTTGATTCCTTTTATTCTCCGAAGATTTTAAGTTGCTTAAAAGACCTTGAGATCTTTGTAAATCAATTCCTTCTATTTGCATGATGAAGAAATTGAGGCCCAGAGAGGTTAAGTGACTTGCCCAAGGCCAAACAATTTCTGTCGCAGCTGGGGCTCCTGATTTGTGATAACTTCTTTCCAAATCATTAAACTGCAAAATTGCTGCAGTCATAAATGTTGACTAGCATTTAAGGCTACTGTGCAGTCTGTCTATCAGTGCTTTCGTGTGCGATATATTCTAGCGTAGCAAATATTTATGTTGCACTGTAGAGAAATTTATTTAGATTTTGATGGAGAAAATCTTAGTCTTTCTGGTTAAAGATGTACAGAGCTCTTTAAAGTTTCCTGAAATTTCCCTGCTTCCAACAGGATGTCGTATACCAGACGAAAAACCACAAAAGCACATTGCTCTGACTGGCATGTGGGTTATGGAGTGGCATGGGTCCTGAGCCTGTCAGCAGCAGTGTAAATGAGACTGGAGTAGAGCCTGCACATTTACCAGGGAGATTGTGAAAGGTCACGGGCTGCCCCTGCTTTTTGGAAGGACCTCACTTAAAGGGAATCTGCGACCTTTTGTGCTGTGAAATTACAAGCAGGGAGATTTAAGGTCACCCCTTGCCCTCTAGGGGTGGAGGCAGTAAGAGGGAGGGCAGAGCACTGATTGGATACGATGAGAGAAGTGATGAACCCTGGGAGGGTTTTGAGATAATTGGACAGACTGGCTGGTGGGGTGGGGGAGGGGCCCTGGAACCGGGTGATGCAAAGAACTGACAGGCAACGCTGTCTGAACTGAGGCCTGAGACGAGGACCTGGCAGCACCTTTGGGTCTTCTGTACAGTTGGCTGGCCTTAGTGCCTTTTTATTTCTGGATGTAAAAATATTCACTTAAGGGTTAGCAGATGCAATAGCAAGAAAAACATTTCTTCCTTCAAATTTAGAACTTTTGATCTCTTTCTCATGAAGACAGATGGCCAACCTCTTATTTCCCAAAGGCAGAAAGATTAATCTCTTTATTCCTTGTTTTATCTCCCTGTACTTTGTACCTCTGTTACGGGCACAGGGCCCTGTCTGCCTTCATCGAGAGCTAATGTGTTTGGGATTTGTCTCCCTTACTGAGTACCGTATCTCTCTGCTAGACTACACTTGAGTTCTGGAGAACAGGGACCATATCTTGCTTGTTATTTTTTAATTATAAAATATGTCAAGCAAATTAAAAAATAGAGTGTTTTCTTCCCACCTCTGTATTCCTATATACTTTCTAAAAAGCACAGAACAAAGCGTGTAGCAAGCATGCAGGAAAAGTTTGTTAAATTGTGGTACTGACTTTCCTCAGGGTCAATGCAAATATGCTGTTGTATTCATGGAAATTATAGCTGCCCGCTATTGGGAGAGCCCTGCTAGAACCTAGGAGTTCAAGATGAGTCCTGGCGTAAAGAAAGATACTGTCTAAAAAAAGAAAACGGTTTTTTCTTTTTTTTTTTTTAATTTTGCTTTGAGAAAGGAATAATATTGATCACCAAGCTAAGGATAGAAAAAGTGGGCCCATCACTTTATAACCCTTCTGACCTGAGTGTAGTAATCATATGAAACTTTCCCCTTGTGCCTGTCTTCAACAATATTTATAGTGCTTTGCCCAGTTTCAGTTTGGCTACTTCCTTATTCTGTTTCCGGCTGCCTTTTCAGTAGAGTATGTGCAAGTACCAACCGTAACTTGTTGCCTCTCCGCTGTTATTCGTAAGTAGCCCCTCTTCTGGATTTTTTTTGAGGGTCTCACTCTGTAGTTCAGGCTGGTCCTGAATTTGCCATGTAGCCCAGGCTGACCTCAAATACACGGCAATTTTCCAGATTTTTTTGCCTTGACTAGTAGCATCTAGTCCCCAGTACCAGAAAACCCCTCTCACTTCGTCATCAACCAGCCCTGTGTCTTGTCCATTCTAAGTGTCTCTCAGACTCGCTCCATTCCGCCGGCGGTAGCTTTGTTGACCTCCCTGCTGCCTACCCTTAAACAGAATCCTCTGTCTGCTCTAATCCTATCACCTCTTCGTGGCTCTCTATCCAAAGGAGGAAAAGGCTCTGTCCACCTTTCCAGCCCTGCCCTCCCCCTCTCATCACCCCCTCCAGCCCTAGTACTCCCCTCCCTCTTCTCCGTGCCTCTCCCCCTGCCTGCCATTCTCCATGCTTCTTCCTTATTCACCCAGGATGTCATTTCCCCCTCCTTATACTTCAAGAATGTGTACCCATCTTCCTTAGATGCTTCTCACACCACGTAGCAATTATTCATTCATCCGTTAGCTCCTTTAGGGGACTCCTCCAGAGCAGAGGTCCGCCACTAGCTCGTCTTTACAGCATTATGATTGCTCAGCACAGAGCCAGCACCAGAGATGATGAATACGTTCAAGTAGTGAAGGAGTAAATAGAAAATATGTGGGGAGTGACCACCTTCCTCACAGAAAAGGGGCCTCATGGTTTGAGTGGCAAATCAACATCCAGGGCATAGCTCAGAGATTAAAGCGCGTGCCTGGCACTCATAAGACCCTGGATTTGATTTCCCAGCACCACATAAAAATTAGCTGGATGTGTAGCACATGCCAGTAATCCCAGCCCTGGGGAGGCTGAGGCAGGAGAAATGCTGAGACCAGCTGGGCTACATAGTGACTTCAGGACCAGCTTAGACTACAGAGCAAGACCCTGTCTCAAAAGAAAAGACACACACACACCTGATGAAAAGACATCTGTAAACGCCCTGAAATATTGAAGAAGACGTGACAAGCCTAATCTTTAAGTCCATAAGCAGCATATGTCAAAAAAAAAAAAAGTTGTTTTAGCACTTCTAGTTGGATTCTTTTCCTAAAAGTGACATCAGCTGCCTTTGATAGCTGGTTTTCTTTCAACTTGTAATTTTCTGTTTTGACAAACTTGATTTGATACATCGTTTTCCTTATTGCTTTCTTCTTATCTTCTCTTTTTGTTTGTTTGTTTTTTTACCTATATCACCTTTAAAAGTGTTCTGTTTTCCAAGGCACCTGAGTTCTTAGCTTGCCATAGAAGCAGAAGAGAAAAACAGCCCTCAGACCCCTCATTCTGCAAAATTGCTGTGTGCATTTATACAAGCACACACATGTAAAGTATGTAGCTTCTCGGTAGGCTAACTTCTCATTACTGTTCTTCATTTCATGGTAAATAATATCATTTTTTCAAACAATATGTACATATTGAAAAAAAGTAGTTGAAACAGGGCTAAAGCTGTTGTCTGTTCTCTCTTATTTGAGGACTTTATTTGATCCCAGGTCTTTGAGTCATAAATCCCCTCTGATTGCCTATATGTAAAGCATGAGAATTTTCTTTATAATTTCCTGACTTGCGAATTTCTGTAAGAGAAGGCCAGGGTCTGAGTGTTGCCTTTGGGAAGCCGACTGCGCTGTCTCTTGCCGCTGGGGAGACATCGCTGTCTAGAGTCAGCCGCCCTCTCCTCAATGCCTTCTCTGGATGGCCGCACTGATCTATGGAGCCTCCCAGGGGAACTTCGCAGATCAACCCTCTGCCCATTACCATGTGGCAGGATTCTAATTGATGGCCCCAGATGGTGACTCCCCACCCTACCACTACCTATTTACTTCAGTAAAGCTGCAGCAGTATTAACTATTAAATTGTTACCCTTTTTTAAAAAAATAATGCTTTTGCCAAGGAGTTTGAATAAAAATACTTGTATTTACTGAAATGTTTATAAAGGTAAAATTTCATCAAAGTATGAATGACATTATGCACTGTAATAAAAAAAAATACACAACCACATGGCCAGGCCTCTGTTCTTGGCACAGCTCCACGTGGCAATGAAATTGGGAGGCACAAGTTCTGGTCAGATTCTTGAATTTTCACAGGAACATATTAGCTCTTTCTTCTTGGTAGATTGTTAATGCTAATGGATCTCTCCCCTAGTGAGAGCCTGGAATATTTGTATTCCAGATTCTTACTGTATGATAACGCCTATAATTTTTATCTACTCAGTATTCTTGAAAGCTTGCATGTGATCAATAAATCGAGGAAGATTTCCTGAAGGAGAGGTAGTTTAAATAAATCAGACTTTTAGATTAAATCAGACTTTGAAAAAGCTATTGACAGTCTAGAGGAATAGCACAGCAATTAGAGCATTAACCTATCAAGTGCAAGGCCCTGAGTTCAAGTCCCCAGCACCATATAAGCTGGGCGTGGTGGCACACTCCTGTGATCCCAGCTCTTGGTAGGCTGAAACAGGAGGATGGCCATGTGTTTGAAGCCATCCTGGGCTCCGTATTGAGTCTGAAAGTAGTCTGGGTTCCACAGTGTTTCCAGAACCAGCCTTCACTGTAGAGAAAGACCCTCTAAATAAAAAAAGTGAAAAAGCTGTGAACTTGTAGTCCCTTACTGTAGGTGTTGCTTTTCTAGAATTTTGGAAATTTAAGGATATCACCTTACATGATGAAGTATTCTAAAAAACTATCTTAGAAAACTGCTTCTGGGCTTGCTGTGGGGCAATGGTCCAGACCATGTTATCTTCCTCATTTGGGGCATATTGATGAGAGGAAGACCTCTCGGGCCTTCGTACAAGTAGAACTTGCTTCTCTTGCACCAATAATGTGTTTTAAAACTTAGTTGAATAATTAACTGTACCCTTCTCTCTACTTCAATTCACTGAAAGTTCTGGTCCAAGTCTGTGAATTATCGTTAAGTTGCTGGCATAACAATTATTTTTATTTTTATCTACTGATGACTGCATGCTTATCTTGTCTTTTTTACATTACATTCGTATGTCCCTTTACCTCTCCACTCTTACCACATGCCTTTTTGTCAACAGCCACAAGTTTTATTTAGAACATAGCCTATGTATCCCGTAACATGTATTTTTTAAATTTAAAATCTATTTGCAAGGCTTATGTTGTGTTATAATAAAGCCATAATATCATCACCTTAGAATTTTACTATTAAAGCATATATGACTTTGAAATCTTAAAATCTTTAATAGCTCCACATGTGAACCATGGACAGCATTTATTAGGCAGGATGTAGAGACCAGATGACGCCTGGAAGTCGTACTGTGTAATTTAATCCCGGGTGCTGTGCTGTTTGGCTTTGGTGGACTCTGAGTGTGCATATGTAATTATGTGCGCATGTGTAAAAGGCCCAGGCCTGATAGGAAAGAGAGAGGGGAACATCATTAGCAGAGATTAGATCCGCCTTTCCAGCTGGGTACGTGCCTCTGAATTCCAAGATCTTCCCTGGTGTAAATTAGGAGATGGCTCAGCTGCTGTTCAGTTCCCCTCTGGCTGAACTGCTTTTGCTAATGCTGCTAATCTGTGACTCAGGAGGCAAAATATCCTAGATACATCTTATGCATATAAAAAGAAAAACCTCCTTTCTCAGATTTAGAACATAATCGCGTAGAGTCTGCCCAAATCAAAAATAAAATGACAAGTAGGAGTTAAAGAACAACCGTGTGCCCAACTTAAGCTGCACACTCAGGGCTTTGGAGGCTGTTGCGAGTGAAGTGATCCCGATCAAGGCGAGGCCAACAGGAGTGATCTGGTCAAGAGCTGGATTCAGATGGGTTGAGAGTAACTGACTTTTGACCTGCTACTCTTTTGAAATTGGTGATATCTAAATGGATTAACCCGACTCTGTCACATGCTATGCCATCTTCTTGGTTGACTCAGGACCACAGGGTGATCCTGTCTGAAAGTCTTCAGTGGTCATGGTATACTGTCACTTAGGAAAACAGCCCAAGGCTGAGCAAATATGCATGTTTATTAATTTGTTGGTAGAATTTAGAGCTATGGTAAGTGCTCGGTTTCAATGTTTTCCATCAACAAGACGCTGCATGTACTATACTAGTGTAATGTGAAAAACCATGGCAAGATGACAGGTTCCTTAATTGAGTGGATTGTGACAATCATTTATACACACACACATACACACAAAGTCACATTGTGCAATTTTTATTTGCCAATTTATTTTTGACTATAAATATAAATAATTTTATTTGTTAATTATACCTCAATAAAGCTGTAAAACAAAAAGGAGTAATATATTCCCTCTACAATTTTATTACCTAAAATGACCAACTTAGTGACACAGATGAATTTAAAGGCCAATTTATCTATCGATGTTCAAGAGAATAAATGTGATACAGAAGGTATAATTAAGTAATTTTTTAAGTCATTAACAGTTTTTCTTACCAACTTTCTAAACAAAATTGTCCCATCTGAGGTTTTTTTCCCCCTATTTCCTTTCCTTCTCCTTTGGGGAAGATGTTTTTGCTTTGAAGAGGTTCCAAAAATTAAAAAAAAAAAAGATTAAAATATAAAGAGCAAGAAAATTCAGATGACAAGGGCTTATCTACAGATCATTTTTTTGGGACTGTAGATGTCCACAGAGAGCTAGATGCTCATCAAGTAATGTCTACCAATGTCCCTGTCGGCAACATTTAGCAGCAACCATATTTATACTCTGCTTAACAGGAACTGGCCTAAGTAATACAACGGCTTAAGGTTGCATACTAGATATAGTTGAAAACGTACTACCTTACTTCCCACTAGTGAGGCCTTCCTGAAGAGGAGGAATACGAAACACGAAATACAAAAAATAAAAGTGAAATACAAAATACAGAAAAGGTTGAGGAGTGAGCCTGCAGCACCTTCGGATCACAGCGGAGTAAGCGGTACTGAGAGACCACTTCTGCGTGGTTCTGGTAGTCACCACCGCCCGGATGGACGGAGGGAGAAGCGTAGTGCTGGAGACAGGATCCCTGCTGGGCAAAGTGACAGCGAAGTCTCAGGACGGAATGTGATCGTTGTTTTCATTTATCGTGCTATGGAAATGGAATAGATTCTCATCGAAAGTTAGAGCTGGCAGCCAGGCCAGCTTTGCTGCCTTGCAACTCCTGCGGCACGTAGCCTTCCAAAATGCCGAGTGCGGGTAAAGAAAAACTGTGTGCCAGGCTTGCACCGGGCCCTGTGCTCAGTTTGGTGCAGTGCATTCTCCATCTAACATTTTTTTTCTTTTCTTTTGTGTGTGTGTGTGTGTGTGTGTGTGTGTGGTACTAGGGATTGAGCTTTAGTGCCTTCTTAATGAGATCCCCAATTTTTATTTTTTTATTTTTGAGACAGTGTCTCTGCAAATCACTAAGTTGCTCAGACTGGGCTCAAACTTGGCAATTAATCCTCCTGCCTCAGCCTTCTAGACTGCTGGAATTACAGGCCTGCACCACTGGACTTGGCTTAACATTCTTAATAATTCTTGAATAAGAGTATTTCATTTTCATTTTGTACAGATATACCTATTTTGTAGCTAATCCTGTTGGCAGTGTATAAAATTGTCATAAGCTGTGAGGTGGGGGCTCACTGAGCAATGCATCTTGGTACATTCTTCTTGTGTCATTCAAGGACAACATGCTTATTCCCGACTATACTTAGATTTTAAGAAGTAGCTCTTTTAAAAAAATGGATCATTGCCATTCAATGACATAAGGACACTTCTGTCTCAACCCTACGCCCCTCAAAATGCTGTTTTGTTATTAGGGTATATATTATATAGTTATTATTTATTGGAATTGCATAAATTCAGAAAATACACATTTTATTCATTCCAGTTACGACAGCCTTGAACAAAGCTTTCTAGTCACTGCATGTATGATGAGTAACATTTTTATGGGCCAAATTCTTTTGATCAGAGACAGGAGCCTCCCAAGCCCAGCATTCAGAATGTCTCAGGACGTGAAGCCACCCTGCAGTTGTGGCCCGACTGATGGCTGCTCTCCTGTACCTTGTGTTCTGACTATTCCAGACTGTTCGCTATTATTGGGAGACGCCATTTTTTTTGTACTCCATTCTTTTCTCCACGCAGTCTTCTTTGACAAGAATGTCTGTCTTCCTCCAAATAGCACCTCCCTCTGTCCCCATCCTCCAGCCTTTCTCCCGTGGTGTTCTTTCTCCTTTAAGGTCCCACTTTGTTGCTCAGAAAATCCCTTCTTCCATGAGACTTTCCCCTGATGTTCCCAGTCGGCGTGAGTTGCTGCTGCCTGTTGCCCCATGGCTCCTGCTGTCCCTGGAGGCTCAGTTCTTGCATCGTAGTCACTTGGTCACTTGTTTGCTCCCCTATCTAATGAACCTGTATGCTCCTTGGACCGGAACTGTCCGATCTGTCTCTACCACCTCATCCATAGTATTGTAACCAGTGCCTGGCCCGTGCTCAGCACATGTCCACTCATTGACAGAGTTGGGAGCATTACTGGGCAGTCACTTCACAGGATTGCCACCTGTGTTCACAGGCCTGGGCTGTAATTTTCTAAGATGAAACAGCCAGCTAGCATCAGCTGATCTCATTGGAAATATTTTGAGAAGCACTATGAAAGAGGTGAATAACAAAAGCAGAGCTGAATGTTGGACTGAAGCCCTCTAGGATTATACAGTGTTGTTGCTGCAGGGGAAAGACTAGTAAAAGTCCAATAGCAGGCAGGTTGGAAAAGCCTAAGCGGCCCCCGGAGCCACCAGGAAAATTATCCAAAACAGTTCGAAGTTGGAAAAACAGGAAGCCCAGGGGTACCATTTGACTCTCAATTTAGCCATTCCCAGCTAGCAATTGACTTCTCAACTTTTCTTTGGAAAGCACCTTCTTTAATTAAATTATACTGCCATGTCAAGAAAAGGCTTGAAATAAAGCCAGTAACATGAAAGGCATATTTAGAAGTATGCCAAATTCACTTTTATTCTTGACTTAAATCCTCAAACTAAATCCTAGCTACTGTGAAATTTGAAGCTTTTTTTTTTCTTGATTCCCTTGTAGTAGTAAGGAGTACAAGAAAAAGAAAATAAACCAAAATCTGAATCTAATGGGATTTAAACATGATCAGATTATGTTTTGAGCACCTCTGTGACCACAGCTAAGTAAGACTTCAAATTTTGTCCAAAGGAATTAGACATATGTAGGATAAAGAAAAAGAAAAACATTCACCCAAAGGTCCCAAAGCTTGGATACTATGAAGTATTGTAGGTTGGTTAATTTCTCCATTTTTGATACAAAGTATGGGCCATCTTAGCCCTGTCATCCTTTCAGTAATTTTGAGGAGAGGCCATGGAACAAACTAGGGATAAGGATTTTGTGATTTCCCTATAGGTATTTAGTGTTGGGGGGTTTTGTTTGTTTAAGGTGGAGGTCTGTGTTGCCCTCGACAACAGGCACAACTCAAACTCAAGGGCTCAAGTGATTCTTCTGCCTCAGCCTCTCAAGCAGCTGAACCTAGAGATGTGTACTATCACATCCAGATTGTTTTCATATTCCTTTTTTTTCCTCAGTATAGGGGATCAAAACCAGAGGCACTGTACCTCTGAGCTATGTTCTCATCCCTTGTTTACATTTTCTTTGTGTTTTGAGACAGGGTCTTGCTATGTTGCCTAGGAAGGACTGGCCAAGATCTTTTTTTGTTCTTTTCGGCTCCAAACTCTGTACAGATTCTGGAGTAGGAATCTTTAAGGATGGCGTTCAGATTCTTAATACTCATAACCTTGATAACCTCTTACCTAATTTTATGCTGCAAACTCAAGGTTATTCATTTTCCTTTAGAAATACCCAGAAGTACTTCTGTCTTAAAGGGTATTAAAAGATTCCAAATATAAAATTAATTTTAATGTACACATAAATAGAAGTTATGCAGATAAAATAACATGACTGCATTTTAAGGAAGTTTGCCCAACATACGCAAGAAAATGGACTTTGTCAAAGTGATCCTGTGTTCTGAACTTGTAACTTACCCTTTCACAAATGTGTTTAAAATAAAATTGTACCATACGTAGGCTTTTGAGTTTGCTGTCTTTTTTCTTTCTTTCTTTTTAAATTAAGCCAGGCCCAGTGGTGCAGGCCTTTATTTTTGATTTATTCACTTATTCTGTACACGTGTCATGTGCCACCACCACCAGCCTATGTGGTGCTTGAGAACCGAACCCAGGGCCTCACACTCACCAAGCGTGTGCTCTTAACCACTGAGGTATTCCTCCAGCCTCCTGAGCTTGTTCTTTTTATATTTTTCCTAGAACCATGTAAGATTCATCTAGGTTATTTTTGTGTTAAATCTTTTTTTAAGTTTATCTTATTTTTATCTTCATGGAGTCTTGTTGTGGGAATGGACAGAGATAACATGTTTATATTTAACTGGAAATCTTATCATTTTAGGGAAGAATCATCAAGTGAGAGTACACAGTGAAATCTTCCAATATCTTTGTGGTTGAAATTAAACTTATTTCAAGCGAGAAATGCTGAGACAATAGAGAGACGGCATTTGAAGATTTGGGGGTTTTATCATAAGCATTCAATAAAATGCCTTACTTTGATTTGCATTTACACCAACCCCAGAATGGAGGTTTATTATTTTCTGTTCACAAATGAGGCAACTAGTGTCCAGAATGTTTCTGTATCTTGTTCAAGACTTCAAACTGGTGTCAGAGCTAGGACTCAGCCTTTCTGACATGGAAATTTGTATCATTTCCAATTATAGTACATTATATGCATACTGTAGAGGATGTGGGAGTAACAACTATTTATAATATACTAGGCTTCAAAATGGTCTTATCTATTCCAGACTTGGAAGGAACCTGCAGTACTGGTAGATCACTCACCGATGACACTTTCTCGGTGTACTGCTTATTAACGTGGTGTGCATCATCAGAAGGGCTCTAGCAATGATGTAGAAAGCAGTATCCTCCATTGATCTGCAACCAGAGAACAGTGATATCTGGGGTACAAGTGTGGATGGTCATTGTAAAGAAAGAACCATAGAAGATGCATCAAAAGCCAATTGAGGTGCTCCAAGAAGTGGATGTCCTGCTTTAAGACTGTAGGCTGGAGCTTCTGAGACCCATCGGTGTTGAAAAATCCAGGTTGTCATTTATGATATCAAGGTTCACAGATTTCAGAATTCTAGACTTCAAGAGTATTGATTTAAAGCTAGGTACGTGCTTGTAATCTCAGATACTTGGGAGGCTGAGGCAGGAGTATGGCAGGTTGGAGGCCAACATGGGTAACGTAGCGAAATCTGTCTCAAAAGCAAACAGCACAAACACTCATCAACTGAAACTTGAAAAGTTTGAGGACAAGAATTTTGGAAGTTTACATTTAAATTTTGAAAAGACTGGTTTTGAACCTCAATTCATTACCTTACTATATAAGGCCTTTTACAAAATAATGCCTGATTTAACTACTAAGCTAATCCTCCAGCCCTGGAATATTAGTAATTTTTAAAAACATTAAGGTTTAATACAAAAGCAAGTTCAACATGTGAATACGATTAATAATATTCTTTTAAAAAACCCTGCTGAACAAAGCAAGTAACGTTTATGTTACCTCTATTCCTTTTGGAAATAGAACTCACAGAAAATAATTATACCTGCTTCAAAATTATTGTCCTAAGGAAGGTTTCAGGCTAAAGGGTCACTACGCTTTCCTGGCTCCTTGGGGTAGAGTTGTCTTTTCCTATCCTCCCTTTACAAGATGGTCAAATTGTAAATCATTCTATGCTTTACTAATGGCCAGACACATACACATAAATCTGTAATCCATTATTATAAGTACAGCTAAAAAACAGAAAATGAAAGGGGAAATATTCTCATATAGGCAAAATAAATGTCACAGAGTCCATATGTAAAAGGAAAAACTCACAGTTTAGTAAGTTAAGCACAATGGTGCACACCAGCAGTCCCAACTACTCATGTGGCTGAGGCAGAAGAATTTCTTGACTCCAGCATTCAGAGGTCAACACGGGCAACATGATAAGATACCACCATGTGAAACACAAAGCAAAACTCACAGTTTTCTCATGAAAGAGTGTTACAGCCTTTGTACCAACCTAATTACTATTTTTGACACATAGTTCTAGTGGGCTTGGTTATGTGATTTTCAACCCCCTAGGAAAAACTAACTACTTGGGCAGACTTACTAAATGTAATGAAAATTGATAGCTAATCAATCAACCAATACCAGACATTGAGACGGAAAAAAAAATTAAATTAACCAAACTGGTACAATAATAAGGCAATCACTAACATTTTGGAAGGATTCCCCACTTTGCATAGATAGGTGTACCGCGGCTCATTCAAATAATGACATCTGTGGCTGATTGTTAAATGCTGACTTTTTTCATTGTTCATGTTCAACTTTTTACCCACACATGTGTTGAAAACATGTGCGCTTGTAATTAGTTTAAATTATAATCTTTGAGGCCGAGGCGGCTAGATATATCTTTAAATTCTGTCCTTTGTACATTCATCTTTGTCTCACAAAAACTTATTATTCAGCACTGAATTTTCTTTCCATTAGAACATCTTGTACCTTAGCTATTGTGTTTAACACTTAGAATAAATAATTAATATTTATTGATATTCTTCCTTGTCATCTTCATTTCAAACAAATGGAACTTCTCAAAGATCCTACGTATTCAGTGAATATTTATGGCCTTCTATATATTGGGAACAGAAATGAAACTGCCCCCAATGAATAATTAAATATTAGGTATGGGTTATTCTCTAGAACAATGTCAAATTAACATTCCAAAACCATGACAAAAGTAAAAAACAAAATCGATCTTTGCCAATTTCAAATGTCTGTGCTAGATGAAGTTCAAACTGTTCTAGCAAGTGTTTTCTAGGGCATCACCTCGATGGAATCGGTGCTGAAATTTTTGAAAACAGGACTGTTTCTGTGAGCAAAGGCAGTGGGAAGCAGGGAGGATTATGAAAGTCTAAAACAGCAGAATCTCTAGCTAACTTGGCCTTCGTTACTTCTACGTTAAAACTTGACACTGCGTCCAGAGCCTAGAGTGCATTTCCCCACCTGGGACTTTTGTCCTGCTTATTGTGGAGAAGTGGGGTGAGCTGCTGGCAATCTGGTAGTGTCCCGTCCACATCGCCTTTCCCTTCACAAGCACTCTTCTAGTTTTCCACCCTTTACCGGCACTTGTCTTGAGATGAGCAATATTCCAGTATTCCACTTTCAATGTAAAAGTTTTTCACAAATGTCTGGTGAACCTCTTTAGATGTCTGGAAATTATTTCTTTGGCTCTTTTGATGATTTTAGACCCTGATTATGATCCTTAGAAGATTCTACAAAGCAAAACAAAAACAACACAAAATCTCTCCTTTAATTTGATCCTGATGAACCATTTTTAAAATGATCTGTATGTAAATCACTTGCAAATGCTTACTAACCTTTGGCTGTTATTCCAAAAGAGAGTTCTATGGATTTAGCAAATCTGCAAATATAAAGGGAAGCCACAGTCTTGATTAATTCTCACAAAAAGCAAATGCATTAATAGGAAAACTGCATAGAATAGCACTGACCTATTGAATTTTCTGTGATGATAAGAGTGTTTTCCTTTGCGTTGCCCACTGTGGTTACCACTGGCTGTGGGTGGTGACTGAGCACTTAAGACAGACTAGTGCAACTGAGGAACTGAATTTTTAATGAGGTTCAATTTTAATATTAAGTTCAATAACCAAATGTGACTGAAAGCTACTATATTTAATATTGAGGTTCAGTGTTAAAATAGAATGAAGTAAGCTTACCTTCTGAATGGGTGTATTATAGGATTCCCTCCATCATAAGAATTTTTACCTCTCATCCAAAATTGACAACCAGCGTTCTAAAGATTAAGTCTATTCCACATTTTTACACTTCAGCTTTTCTTAGTTGACCATATAATATATAACATTGAAAGTAGAATGTTGTGCTTAAGGGCTGGGGCTTGGGCTGGGGCTTGGGCTCTGAGTATAACTGGTCTCAACTCCTGTCTTTACCACTTACTACCTGTTGTTAAGCTGTTTAAACTCTCTGTGCTCCAGTATTTTTAATCATTTACTATCAGGGGCCGTAACAGTACCTTTCTCAAAGTGTTGACATGAGGATTGGAGAAGTTAACACGGGATAAAAGTATTTGGGGAAGTAAGTGCCTGCACGTAATCTCAGAAGATGTTAACCAGTCATATTAATATATTGCTTTTTGCTTTACTAGGTGTATATATAAAGTTCTGTCATCCAAAAAGAGTGACTGTATCATCCAACTTTTAGTCCTGTTCTTAATGTATTGGGGTTAGATGGGGAGGAAAACCAAGACAATATGCAGAAATAAATAATACTTAACTTTACTCTCAGTAAATTCTAATGAGAATTAATTATTTGTCCCCCAAAAAAACAGAAGTCATGACCCATTCACTGCTCCCTCTGATTTAAATAATCCGTAGTTCTCCCGCTCCTGAGCAAGGTGAAGGAAAGCTGTGCAAGCGTGGCAGAAAGCACATCGTTGGCATCTTGCCTGCCAAATACATGTAAGACTTGCCCATGATTAGTGTATAGAATCTGTAGATTTGAAAGAACTTTCAAACATATTACTGAAATGTTTCTGATACTTTCTGATAGGTCAATATATCAAAGTTTTTCCCTCTTCTCTCAGTTGCTCACCTATGAGGTTACAAGAGTAGATCCAGCCGATTCTTACTAAGCAGCACACTACCCATCACCTTTCGAGGGCCAGCATCTTGTTTTAATAACAACAGGCAGCATCCAGGATGCCACTTCATGGCTTGAAAAGCACTTTCATGCCTATAATCTCAAGCTGATACTCACCTAAACCCTATGAAGAAGCTATTTCTTCCATTTTTTAGAACTCATGTGTACATAGCTGCCTCCACTGTAAGTATTTAACCACAATTTGAATACTATTTAGGTTTCACTGATAATTTTAAGCATGTTACATGGTATTGAGACATGTCATAACTGGCATTTTTATATTTAGGGGAAAAAGGATTCTCCATGGTTCAGCTTGCGCAAAGAGGACACATTGACCAGCATCTATAACAGAGTCCATGACTAGCACCAAAAATCCAGGTTTCTCACCAAACCAAAAGATCCGGAAGCCACAGGCAGACATCTTAGCTGTAGGAGCTCAGCTCTGCAGGTGGCATTTCCAGCTTGTTTGCTTGTTTGGAGTCACACCTAGGCTACAAAGAAGAGATATATAACATAATAAGTACATACAACTAGATACAAATAGTGTGATGCTTATTAGAAGTAAGTATTAAGATGGGTATGGTGCTGCATGTCTGTAAACCCAGCTACTCAGGTGACCAAAGAAGGAGGATCACAAGTTCAAGACCCACCTCGGCAATTTAGCAAGACCTTGTCTCAAAAATCAAATAAAAAGTGTAGAGGTAGCTCAATGCTACCTGCATTCAGCCTCCAGTAGCTCTGTACTACTTTTCATTCAACTCCCAGTCCTTCAGTACTTATTCATTGCTGGGACAAAATACTCAACATGCACAATTTAAGAAAGGAAAAATTTATTTAGCTCACAGTTTCAGAAGGTCTCAGGCAGCCCATTCCCAGGCAGCTAGCAACGGTGGGAACACATGGCAAGCTGGAGAGCTGCTCCTGGCACTGCAGACAGGAACCAAGTGAGTGAGAAGCAAGTTTATAGCTGGATCCTTAGGCAAAGGTAGAGTCTTCCTAGGAAGAAGCCGAGGCAACGTTTCTTTTTCCCTTATTTACACAGTTAAAGCTTCCTGTTGGGCCTCCACGCCCAGGGTGGGTGCCCCTCCCTCACTTCCTGGACCACAAGTAAATAACGCACACACCTGAAAGCTCTGCCTTGGACACCACCCAATCTCAACAAGGTGACACAATCCCTCCAGGTCCAACCTTAAGCGTCTGCCCCTTCCAGGCAGGCTCCACTCCCAACAGCGCACAGGTCCACAGCTATCCCCTGCATCCAAATACCTGAGGCTTTGGAGGGACCCTGCAGATCCACATCACAGTGATCACCAAATGACTAACGTGTACTACTATCTCCCTCCTAGGCAGAATAGAAACATTTTGACATCTGTAATTATTCAAATTATATATTTAAAAAGTACTAGGCAAGGCATATTGACTATAAGAACATCAGAGTAGCCAGGCCCAGGGATGCAGGCCTGTAGTCCCAGCACTCCGGGAGACTGAAGCAGGAGGATTGCCAGTTTGAGCCCAGCCTGGCCAGCTTAGTGATCTAGGGAAATCTTGTCTCCAAATAAAAATTTTTAAAAAGCAGGGGGAGGACGAGGGATTCAGCTCAGTGCTGAGGTCCTGGGTTCAGTCCCCAGCACTACAAAAAGAAAAGAAAAAAAAAAGGAAAGGAAAAGAGTGATACTGCAGGCTAGGACATTAATTATCTCTAGGCAAACTGCTCTACTTACCTGCTTGTAAAGAAGTGGCCTTTTTTTTAAGGAAAAAGATTTTTTAAAAAGAAATAATCATTTCTTTGGGGACAACTTTAAGGCTGTTTTTTCCCATGATTATATCCTTAAAATGACCAGAAGCCATTTATTTTAAATTTTATGTTCTTATTTGAGCCACCCTTTTAGTTATATGGGTAACCCATAAAGGATATACTGTTTTATGTTAGGACGAATGTTTATTAACTAAAATATAGATGACAAACTTTTAGGGAACGCTATTCTGAGCCAGGTAGTAGGTCGAGCAGGGGCAAGTACATCTCATGTAATCCTCATTCCAGCCCTATGAGAAAACAGAGACACACCAAGATAAGTAACATGCCCCTGACAGAATCAACAGACCAGCCCAGGAAGTTTGGGTCCAAAGTCCAGACATTTTATAACAATACTATTATAAATTTGTCACCTAAGAATTTTTTAAAATCATTTTTATAAAACAGAGAAGCCTTACTATTGTATGCAGTTCTGTAGGCCTAAAGCCACAGGAAACGTCTTAGATGTGGTGCTGAAGATTGGGTCTTCCTGAGGGAAGTAAAGGCCAGATGCCAGAAGAGAGAGTTAACATAGCCAGGAGGTGGTGACGGCATACAGAATTAGGCTGCCCCGAAAGGCAGGTGACTTCGTGCGCTCCTAACCTGACATGGAGACACGTACCTCTGTCTCTGGTGGCAGATTCCATCATCTGCCTTGGGAACACAGCCCTACAATGTTTCTCTCGTGCTCCAGTTTTCCTAGGATATTTTCTTGACTCAATCAAATCACCTTCTAATTTAACATAGTGATGTTACAAATGTTACAATCATGGAAATTACTTTTTTACTTTCCAAGTATTAGAACTATATATTGTTAATTATTGTTAATATATTGTCAGTTCTATATTTTAATATTGTTAATATTTCCCAAAATATTATGGCTACATTGAACTTGCTTCTTTGTCATTTATTAAAACTTTGTCATCCATTTTAATTTTCAGTTCTTTTAGTCATGACTATTATGCTTCTAGCATGAAAGCGTTTCTTACTAGTAGAAAAGAAACAAAATAGGAAAAAACTGTCTGATTGTCATCTCTTAAAATTCATTTTGTTGTTTTGGATTCATATTTATTTTTAAGATCATTTGCAGACTTCACACTTGCTGACAGCTGGATTTTTTGACAGTTTCTTAGCTTCCTTTCATATCATTTTCCATCCCTGCAAGTGCATTTAAGCTGACTGATTAGCCTAAACACTGAAGCAACAAATATTTGGGTTGAAACTTCTGAGCAAATGAAAAATGCATGTTAATGAGCAAAATTTGGGGGAGTACAACTACTGTTGGCTTTTTAGCTTATTTCCATAATGTTTACATAAATTTTTAGAAGTTTTTGGTGGTACTTGGGATTGACCTCAGGCCCTGGCCATATGCAAGGCAAGTGTGCTACCTCTACCTTTTTTGAGAAAAGATCTTGCCAAGTTGCTAGGTCGCTAGGATCACAGGTCGGTGCCACTGTGCCCAACTCATTTTCTTATACTTCTCAACATTTGTATATTTCTTTCTTATTTTGCACTGTGTTGCCCAGGCTTGCCTTGAACTCATAATTCCCCTACCTCAACCTCCATAGCTGGGATTTCTGACATATACCTCTATACCTGGCTCATCTAAAGACAAATATGTCTGTATTTTATTTTTAAGGCATTTTTAAGTGAATTTATTCAGTTGATTCATCCTTCATCTGAGAAATCAGATCTATATCAGAAAAACTGATTCTATTCTGGAGTATTAATACTTGCAATAATGTTACTTATGAAAATTAAGGATAAATCATTGTTATAGTCAGTAAAATATGTTTCAACTTTGACTAAACATGTTTTTGGACCCAAAGAAGTTTCTGGGTTTTGATAAATTTATAGACCACAACTCAGAAAATTAATTATCTTTATTCATTTAACAGCCTGCTATAAGTTCATTTTGACTCTAATTATGCCTATATTGGTAGTTCCTGACACTCAAACGGTAATATACCACCATGAAAAATCCATAATTTTGTAATTTTTATTTTTTGCTGGTCCCAGCATTCAACATTTTCTCAATTTACAATGGGCTTATGTCTCGATAAATCCATAGAAATGTCATTAAAAGTACCGTAGGTCAAAAATGCTTTAATGTGGTGAACCTATGAAAATCATGACTTGTGATCAGATGGCTAACAGAACTGTGGTTTTCTGAGGCTGCCAACCTTCTCAAGAGGTGATCATACCACTTATCTCTAGCCTAAGAAAATATAAAATTTAGAAATCAAAATGTGGGTTTTACTGAATGTGTCTTGGTTTTGCACAATTATAATAAAAATGAAAAATCACCAGGGTGTGGCTCAGTGACAGCGCACACGTACATGCCCGAAGCTGTGAGTTCCACCCCCAGCACTGTCAAAGAAAGAAGACTCGTAAGATGATCCACTGTAAATTGGAGACCATCTGTACATCAGTATTATTAAATATTTATAGCCTAAACCAAAACCATAAGAAGATGGTAAGCATAGGATCAATATTTTGAATGAGTGATTATTGAATGAAATCTTATAAACAGGCTGGAATGAGGTAGGTCAGTGGATTTGGTTACTGTGAACTTACTGTCCTTCAAATAGGAGTTTTGGTATATGGCTCAGTCGAGAGAACATATAAGAAGAAAAGTATGATGACAGGCCATTCTGTTTACTTGATTTGAAGTATTATTTTGTAATTCCATTTGAAAACGTTATCTTTAAAGTTCAGACCATGATTTGGGTGACAGACTTCTAACCTGGAAAGATCATTTCACACTGTTACTGTACATGAGTAACTTTATCCTAGTTTTTAAGTGGGATCGATGATCCTAATAGTGGAAATTTTTGTATGCTTTTAAGACGGCTATATGAATTTTACAGAAATGACCAGCAGGTTAGGATGTGTTCACTTCAGTGCATTAACTTTAAGAAACAGGCAGGAATATACCAAGAGAACGTCATTTATCAGTCAGTAAATCTCTTTGCAATAATGCTGCATTTGAAATTTTATTTAATTTTAGTCACACGGAAGACTTTTTATGGGGCTAAATTTTCACAAATACTTGATTTTAAAAATCAAGTAAAATCACATAGAAATTAAAATCTGATCATTATTCTAACATTATTCTCAATTAGCAACCCTGAAAAAATGCATCGCATAACCAACAACAACAACAAAAAATCGCCACGACTTTGAGAGTCATTTGGCCGCCTTGTCTCTTCCCTTCCTCTCTCTTTCTGTGCTGCATCCTGGGATCTTGGCACACGGCCAAGATAATTTCCAGAAATTGGCAGCACACTGCCAAATATGCAGCTGCTCCTGTCTCCAACCCTTGCCTACTAATTTTGCACAAACCACTTCCTTTTCGTATGGCCAAGAAATTCACAGGATAGGGAAATGTGCCTTGTGGGCAGACATGAGAGCTCCAGCCTTTGCTCCTTGCAGACCCAGAGCCCTTTGTAAAGGGCAGCAGCGCCATCACCGCACCTACAAACTTCCCGTAGTATAGCCTGCTGAGAAGGTGACCTGCCACCCAGGCCCTGTGTCCCTGGGCCATTCCTAATCTCGCCTCATTTTTTTTTCTCCTAATAAATGCTGGCTGTGATTTCTCATGAATTAAGAGAACCCATCAGTTTCCAGGAGGGTATCTAAACCAAATTTGGATGGGAAAAGAGAAACTAAGAGGGCAAAATGCAGCAATTCCTAGTGGGGCACCTGTATCGCCTCCCATTCCACCTGCCAGCTCTTCACTGCACACTGGCAGTGTGTGGGTGCACCTACAAACACAGGTAAAATTTAGGAATTTTTTTATCCTCCTACGCTCTTCTTAAATGTAGAGTCAGCTCTGATCACATTTGAATATAGTCATGGTGATAATTTTTCTTTCCCTTTGTTCTTGTACTTCTTAATTTCCCTGTCTTTCTCTTCACGCTGGATTTGATATCTTGGGGGACATGACAGAGCCTGTTGGACCGCACAGAGTGAGGTTGACCTCGCCTCTGCCCACTCTCAGAGGAGCATTGAGTCCCTAGCACTAACTGGGTCGCCTTCCACTGCTGTGTTGGCCAGTGCAGGGTCACCTTTGTAGGCGGGTGCTGTGCGTCCGTGGGTGTGGCTTTAGTGCATCTAGCAGGGCGCCATGAATTACTTTTGTTCTTGTCATTTGTAGCCATAAAATCTTGGCCATTTGTTTCTGTGTCTGAGTGAGCGGCCAGAACTACGGGAAGGAGTTAAAGCGGAAGGAGGACCGTTCCAGGGCTGCCTCGACTTAGCTCTTATTTTGAGCAAGTCACAGTCAGGGATTTGATTCTGACATAAAACAAGTGGTGTGAACTATATGCTGTGAATGTCCGGCTCCTCCTTGGGCTCTTACACAGCGTGAGGTGACTGTGATAGACACCCCAGTGCCCGAGGAAGCCGGTCCACTTCACACCCGCCCTTGACCTCTCAGAGATTGAAGAGATTACAAAACAGATGTGTTTTTCTTTTTGTGTAGAAACTCCCTGCAATATGATGTCATCAGGCAGAAACTCAGAATAAAAACTGGCAAAAAATGGAAACCTACCAGGAATTACTATGAAATCCTACAGTTTGATTAAAAATACATTGCACGAAAAGACATTTGGCTGAGATTCACATGTACATTTGGGAATTTGCATAATTCTCGAGTTTGAGCCAGTTGCTTAATGTATGCACTGCACTACGAGGAACCAGGAGTCCCAGAAATAAGGCAGACAGTTGGTTGGTTGGTATGAAGCCAGCAGACCTAGACGACATGAAGTATGGCAAGGTGGGAGAGGTCAAACACGAGGGGCAGCCCAAGGTTGTGGCCCCTCATCAGCAAGAAAGCAAAGTGAGGAAATCAGTCATGGCAAAGCTTAGAAAGGTGCCTAGAAAGAATGGGGCGAGGAGGATGCAGGAGAGAGGAGATGGGAGTCGCTTCAGCACACACCCAACCTGGTAACAAAGGATGGCAGCTTTTCTTCCTTCCCCCAGCCTTCTACCACTAGGCATTTTTTCACCACCTAGATTTCTCAGTGCCCTAGAATTTAAGTCTCTTAATCTAACCATTATAGTTCTCTTCTCATGTGGACTGGTGGATGAGGAGGCAATGTTAAAGAATGTCAACAAAGATATAGTAAGCTACAGAAAAAAAAAAGAACTTTGGGCAAATTGTCCCAGTGTATATTTAATAAATATGTTTTATTTAAATTTGTACTGTTTTGTACTTTTGTGCCTGAGCTAAATGACCCTGCATAATCTCTTTGCAAATCCCTCTCTACATTTCTTTTTAAAAACAGAGAGCATAAATAAAAGCCTCACT
This sequence comes from Ctenodactylus gundi, assembly GCA_004027205.1. Classification (NCBI taxonomy): domain Eukaryota; kingdom Metazoa; phylum Chordata; class Mammalia; order Rodentia; family Ctenodactylidae; genus Ctenodactylus; species Ctenodactylus gundi. Next base: position 96,590 of record PVKB01001960.1, read on the forward strand.
TAGTGCATAAGACACAGTGGACCTAGAGTTCTCTTTGTCCTGAGAACTGAGCTGAAAACCTCCTTCTCAAGCCTTCCTTTCTGCTGATATTTCATGGTCATTGTTGATACTGTCCATCATCTGTATCTCAAATAAATTATTTGGAAAGTTTTCCTCTCTCCCTTTTCCTCAGCCACCACCATGTCTGACCGGTTACTAGATCTTCCGAATCCTATCTCCTGCATTCATCCTGCCTTCTTGATCGACAGTGCTGTCATTGTGGCTAGGGCCACCGTCATCAGTGGTGACCTAACTAGATCTTCAATATTTCTCTTCCAAACTAACTTCTACTTCCATAAATGTGATTTTAATAATCAAGTCTGACCAAATCACTCCCTCACTTAAATTCCTATCTGGCTCTCTGTTGGCTTAAGGATAAAATTTTAAAGGTTTAGCTTCTCATACAGGTGCGTCATAAATAATTCAGCATTTGTCTACCTTTTCTACGAGTTGTCCCCTGTCGCTCCACTCCCTGGTGAGTTAGGGGTCTTTCCCAGTGATCCCCTGACTTAGCTTTTAAGACTCAACTCAAGCCCAAACTCAAATGTTCCTTCCAGGACATTTCTAGACATATTTGATGTTGTTTTTCTGAGGTCCCCTAACCCCTGTACATATCTTTATAGTATATCTAACCATGTAGCTGTTATTTATTGGTCTTTTCCTGTAGTTTGTAAGTTCCCAAAGAGGAGGAATCCATCACAATTTATTAATGCTTAGCACATTACGTGGCATATTATAGATGCTCAAATAAGTATTTGAGTGAGTAAATGAGAGTTCAGGGGCTAGGATATTTTCATTGGTTCATGACACCGAAATGGGGGGGAAAGCACTGAATTTTGGATCTCAGTAATGAAGTAAGAAAATAATAAAATAGAGATCATCTATTGTTATCCATAATCTCTAATATAAGCTACTGCAGTGTCTCATGATCTTCAGTGTAGAATCGAAAGCTCCTTACAACCTAGCCCTTCTGCCATCTGAATCTTTCTCTGTGCACACACATCTGACTTACACATCCCAGCCACTTTGCTTTCCCTATCTGTCCTAGAGTCTCTTATCCTTGTCCTTGTTCATGCTTTCGCCCCTACCCATAATTCCTCCTCCCTCTCATTCATCACCTTCACTCTCCTCATGAATTCTTGCACCTAAGTGAATCAAAAGTTCCCACCTTTGAAGACCTGTCCCTCAGTCTGTCCCTCATTCTTCCGTGCTCTCAGAGCACTTACTCAGTTCATGATAAGCGAGGTCACCTTTATACCTTAGTTTCTAGCAGATTCTAGCTGCTAGATCGAGAGTGAAGGAACAAAGGACACATATGCAGATTTGCAAAGAAAGTAAACTTCTGATAACATACTTTGTAGTAGATAGATGTGTGTTTGTGTGTGCGTGCGCGGTGTGCACACTGCTGGGGGCCAAACCCAGGGCCTCATGTGAAACTTTTAAATATATTTTAATTAATACACAAAAATCATATGTATTTCCTATTTACATGGTACAGTGTGACCTTTTGACACATGCACACATTGCATGACATTTCAGTCAGGGTAAGCATGCCTGTTTCCTCAAGCATTCATCATCTTTCTATGGTGAAAGCTTTCCAAATCCTTTCTTCACAGTTCTTTGAGATAAAGAGAACATTATCATTACGTAAAGTCACCCTACCATGCACTAGAACAGCAGAACTTCTATCTCCTGGCTAGCAGTAACAGTTGGCCACAGCTGTCTCTGTCTCTCCCACCCTGTACTCTCCCAAACCTCTGATGATCTATGTTCCACCCTCAGCTTCTAGGAGATTGACTATTTTAGATTCTACATATGAGTGAAGTCAGTGGTACTGATTCTACATATGAGTGAGGTCAGTGGTACTGACTTTTCTGTGCCTGATTTCTATTAATTGATGTAACGCTTTCCAGTTCTATCCACATGATTACAAATGACAGGTTCTCATCCTTTTCGTGGCTAAATAATATTCTGTTGTGAATATACACCACATGTTCTTTATCCATTTATCCACAGATGGACACCTGGTTTGTTTCATTTCTTACGAATAGCACTGCAACAAGCGTGAGATTGCAGATGTCTCTGACATACTGATTGCATTTCCTTTGGATGTACACCCAGTAATGGGATGGCTGGATCACATGGTACTTTTTTTTCAGGAATCACTGTACAGTTTTTCATAATGTCTGTACTAATTTACATTCTCAGCAACAGAATGTAGGTGGGTCACGTCTCTCCACGTCCTTTGCAACATTTGTTCTCTTTTCTTGGTTCTTTTAGAAATGTCTACTTAGGTGTCTTGCCCATTTTTATTAGATTATTTGTTTTTATGCTTCTTGAGTTGAGTTTCTTACATATTCCAGATATTAGTCCCTTATCACAGTATAGTTTGCTCGTATTTTCCCTTTTAGTAGGTTCTCTTCACTTTGTCCTTTTTTCTATGCAAAAGTTTATTAATATATTTGTGATACATAATGTTTACAATGAAATTATTTTGTGCACGTATGTATATCCCATCAACTTTACGATCCCTTCCCATTTTTGACCCTCCCACACCCTCCCCATCTCCCCCAACTCCCACTATCACACCATATGGCTCTGTAGATGCCTGTATTCTGGGTTTCCCAAATCAGAGAAACCATGCGATATTTAACATATTTAATCTTCTGCATCTGACTCATTTCACTCAAATCCCCACTCTTGAGCTCAGCTTCCCACCCCCAGAATGGGCGGCAATGGCCATATCTTGATGCCTCTTCTCTGGATCCAGCAGAGCTCTTTATTGGGACATTTGCCATAAGTTCTTTTTTTCCTGTATCTTACTATACTTTTGTTGAGATTCTTTAACACCACCTCACCCACCAATCCACAAGAGAAAGGAAAAATAACAATGTAATTAATAAGGCTAAAAAATGTGAGGAAGAAAAAGAGAAGTTAAATTTCAGATGCCTTACCTAAGTACTGAAAGGTAAATGTACATTCAAAAGATGTTCGGGTTATCATTACATCGGCCAGTTTTCTTAGGATGAACTTATATCAAAGACTGAATAAGTGAATTGCTATAATAAATGAACTTAAGTCTATTTTGAATTGCTACATTAAATGAACTTAAATCTATATCGCGTAAGTATGTTACACTTAAAGCAATAGATATAATGGCATACTTAGTCATTTCAAAATTTTTAACTTTCATAATTTATTTACTCACATTTCAATAATTATGGACATTTTACCAGATTTAAGCTTTTTTAGTTTACTGTTTCTCCCCCCATGTGTGTTTGTGTATGTATAATGTGTGCATGCACATAATTTGATTTTCTTGTGGAAAGAAAAATAATTTTCTGATTCAAAAGATAAAATATAATACAGAATTCTTAGAATACCTTGAAAATCACAACCTACATCTCTCCCAAATATAACCACCTAAAATTAACTATTGTTAATTCTTCAGAGGTATCTTCCCAGCCTTTTTTCTTGCATGTGGGTTTATATTTTCAAATAAAATATTCAAGCTTATGTTATATGTATTGATCTAATCCCTTTTAAATTAACCTGCATTTCTCATATATACTCTACTACAGATCTTTTCATTGCTGCACACCATTTCAGCATGTAGAATAAACTTCAGTTCAACCCTCCTCACTGTTTCGGTGCTTTTGTTATGTAAGCAGAGACGTAGGAATGTGGATACCAAAGGAAGAGGGCTCATGTCCTCCTCTTGTTCCTCCTAGGTTCCGGAGCCCTCTCTTGCATCAGACCTCTGCTTCGGTAACCCTCTGAGTTTCGTCTCAGCTCCCTGGCCACACCCATGGCACGATGGCCAGCCCTCACGAGCACCTGAGCTGCTCCCCCTCTCCACATTTACCTTTGAGTGAAAACAAAACCTTCAGTGGACTACAAGATGAGCTCACAACTATGGGGAACCACCCTTCACCGAAGCTCCTTGAGGACCAGCAGGACAAGGGGGTTGGACGAACGGAGCTGATCGAGAGCATGAACAGCCCTGTCACCACCACGGTGTTGACAAGTGTCAGCGAGGATTCCAGGGACCAGTTTGAGAACAGCGTTCTTCAGCTGAGGGAGCAAGATGAATCCGAGATGGCCGTGTCTCAGGGGAACAGCAGCACTGTGGATGGAGAGAACACCAGCGGGACCGAGGACATTAAGATCCAGTTCAGCAGGTCAGGCAGTGGCAGTGGTGGCTTTCTGGAAGGACTCTTCGGATGCTTGAGGCCCGTATGGAACATCATCGGGAAGGCATATTCCACTGATTACAAATTGCAGCAGCAAGGTAAGCCTGACGGTGGACTTGAAGATGAGTCCTGCATAAACAAAATACCACCATCCCCTCCACCACCACCACCATTAACTGGATGGCTTTTGACATATAGGTAAATTAAAGAAGTAGGTCAGAGGACTGCCCATTTCTGTTTTCTCTGGACCTTCTGAATGGAACAGATTCAACTGCATGGGTGTTTTTTGGTTGGAGCCCATCTTTTTGTGTCGTCCATTCTAATGGAGTCCAAGATAGTATGCATACAAGACAACCCAAGGGTTAGAAGAAAATCGTAGAGCTTTTGTTCATCTTGTTCTTTAAACTTTCTGCTTTCACTTATGTCTTCAGATATATTTAGACTTTTAATCGAAGTGGGAAGATATATAATTTATTTTAAAAATCACATTGTGGATGCCGGTTTAAAGCTTTTTTACCAATATGTAACCAAAAAATCTAATGGATAAATTCCTAAAAGAAGAATAGTTGGATTCGAAAGATTTATTGTTCTTAAGGCTTTTAATACATATCTTTGTAGCCTGATTTAAATGACTGTTTTTGATTTTTGTCATCAAAAGATACTTTTCCTTTTCTCGAGAAATTCTGGAAAGGGAAAATCTACACGAAAATGTATTCTGTTATATTTATTTTATAACTGAATTTTGGACTCTGAACTTCCTTTAAAAGCCCATTCATCTCCTTTAATCAAGATTATTGATAGCTTTGCCTTGAGGACGAGCAGGACAAGGGGGTTGATGCAATCACCATTGACCCCTCTTCTCATGCAGCCTGGTTTCTCTGTTTCTAAAATACTTTCTTTTAAGTCAAATACTAGCTTCCCATATTCATTCCCCATATGTATATTGAGTTTTACCGTCAAATTTAAGAGTCCCAGATAGTTTCCAGGACTCGTCATCTCTTTCAGTTCCATGCCAAAATTCTTTGTCACTTTTCTATGTCTCTTTCCCACGTATTCCAATACATTGCATGTTCTACTCTCCACTCCCCCTCATGATTTTTTACTGAGACATGGTGTCCTTCTGTAGTACAGGCTGGCCTCAAAATCACAGCAATCCTCGTGCCTCAGCCCCCCAACTGTTGGGATTACAGGAGTGTGCCACCACACCTAGTTACGTGGTGCTGGGGAATCAAACACAGGGTCTTGCACTTGCTAGGCAAGCACTTTAACTGCTTACCTATTCCCCCAGCGCCCCTCCATGATTTTAAGGTTTTCAGGAAATTAAAGTTGCTCCTCATCGCACCAATGTTAAACACTATCATTTCCTTAAAAATTAGGAATAAGAGCCAGACCTGGTGGTACAGGCCTGTAATCCCAGAAGTCTGGGAGACTGAGGCAAGAAGATCGCAAGTTTGAAGCTTCCCGAAGGTAATTTAGTGACTCAGTGAGACACCACCTCAAATGAGCAATAAAAAGTGGGCTGGGGATTTAAGTCAATGAGAAGACCTTGGACTTAACCCCAGTACCACAAAAAAAAGATAAAGAAATAAAAAATAAATAAATTTTTAAAAATAAAAATCAGGAGTAAGGATAAATACAGAGAGGTAAATAAAAATTACTTTTCCTCCCACAATCATTTCTTAATAACCACATTATATTATTCTTCTAAAAGTTTTATCCTCTGCTTGGAATGCAAACTACTTGCATCTGCTCCCGTAATAAACTATCTTTCATTTTTTGTGTCTTCGCTTGCTTAGTCTCATACTTATGTGGGATTCAAATGCATCAGTATGTTGAGACCTGCAAACAGGGACAAGAGACCCATCTAGCATGTCTGCCGAATGGATCAGCTTTTTAATTTTTTTATTGCTTTACAAATTTGCATTTAATTTTTCCTCCAATTGATGATGCACCTTCAGAAAGGCTCCTTCCAAAAACAATTAAGACACAGACTTGGTCGGCTTAAGTTTCCCAGGAAGGTGCAGCAGTTGCTCAGCTCAGCAGTTTGCAGGCATCCTACTGAGGGCCGGTGTGGCTGTGGGTCTGAAAAGAGATTCGCTAACCAGGAGCTGAATATCGTGTTTTCCTTTTGAGCTCTGGGATCAAGAAGCTAATCTTTAATCTAGCATTGCAGTCAACCGAAAGATAACACATGTAACAGATGTGTCCCTCTACGTGTGGTGCTTCTGAGGAAATTTCACAAGATTTTAAAAATTGTTAATGACGTCCTCATTTCCATTTTAGTACATTGATGGCGAAGCCTCTGTCAGGTAGTGCGTGCTGCTGAAATCCGTTATGGCCAAATTGTTTCTCATCTCAAGCAGATGGTGTGAAGGCCATCTAGCAGTAAGCAAAGGACTTTTGCCTTAAAGTACTTGAGTGTGAGCATTTTCCCCAGTCCTATGATTGTTAAAATAAAGGTCATCGTGGTGATGAATGGAAGAGGAAGGCTGGGAAAGAGCATCAGTGAGACAGATACAAAAGCAGCCAAGAGTCTGGGACTGACCTTAGAGACAGTATGGCCACTTCTCTAGGATGAGCTTGGTTGTCTTGCTTGACAGTTACCCACATACCCAGTCGTATACATCCTTGTTACGTTCCTTCTCCTTCCACTGTCCTACTTGGCTTCCTACTACATGTGGACAGGACTATGAGTCAGAGAATTGAATTTCCAGCAATCAGTTTCACTTCTGGTAATTAGTGCTAATAGAAAGATTAATGGAAATGTGCTGAAACATTATTTTCTTTATTTTACACTGTGTTCTTGAATTCTCAATGCTGCCCCTTTTACTTTTCCCTGGATAATTAAAGCTTGGCTGAACATAGCTAACTAGCACGGGCATGAACCACTGTTGGTAGAGAAACATTTTTTATTACAATATTTCAAACAGTTGGAACTTGAGTGCTAAATGCATTTTTCATTTGTATTTAACTTATTTGTTTTTCCTTTTATAAAAATATTAGCTATAGGCATTTCTTCTTAATATACAGCAATAACATTGTAAGTGGTATGAAAAGATTATTTAACATATTACTTTGGAATCACTAAATAGCAACATAACTAAAAGTTAGTTTATATCTGTCTTTATACTAATACCAAGATAAACTCCAGATGGACCTAAAGGTTAAGTCTTTTAAAATCAGCTATAGATAACTTATAAAAGATAAATTAGATAGTGGAGAAAGTTACAGAAGAAATGACAAATTATATAAAATAGTTTGTTCAAAATAATGAAGTGAGAAGAAAATGGCTTGTAAATATATTCTCTTCACTTTTGTCAGGGAATGAGAGATTCTTCAAATTTATGAAAATTATAATAAATGAAAAAAGGTTTTGATAATTTATACAAAGCAGATGTATTAAACAAGTTGGAGAACATATTCTGTATGTAAACTAGTACAAATTTGCAAAACACTGTTTTATACCTTATTAAATCAAAACCAGAAATGATTTATAGTTTATGGTAAAATCAACACATCATGTGAAGCAAAAACTAGCTAGATCCTTTTGGATAGCAATTTGGAATGTATGTATTCCAAGAACCACAGACAATTTGTTATTCTTTAACCTAGGAATTGAATCTGAAGAAATAATGTAAGCAGAACAATAGGAAACCCAGGTAATCAAAGCAAAAAAAAAATGATTACCTGTGCACATGTGTGTGCATATGCATGAGCACGCACACACACTATGATCAGATGAATACATCATACATGGAAAAGTTAAAAATATTTTTCATAGGAAGACATTCAACATTGGAATAGTTTCTACATTAAAAATGAAGGTAACTTGGCTTTTATAAAGTGCTTCAAAGACACACTGTCCCAGAATCTGTGAACAGTATTTCACTCAGCCACCAGGGTGGTCGAAATGACACTACTTTCAGTTCTTCATAGAGCTCTCAGTGGGGAAGAATTCTTTAACAATACACTGCAACTCTGTCTGTGCCACATGAATAAGCCAGCAGGAATGAAAGTGAGATTTCACGAGCCACCTAATATCTATCATCAAAGCCTTAAAGATATTCAGGATAGCCAAGCCTGTAACTCGCTGTTCTCTTTCAGTTCTCACTTGGTGCCATTTGCTGTTTTGATGATGCCATATTTGTGGGCTGTTCATGCTTTAGGGAGATTTGGTTTTATATAGCATCTACTCATTCTTAGTAAAGCAGAAATTGTTAATGCTTCTTGTCTCTAGTGAATGCTCATGCCATGAACTACCTTCCCTGTGATTTTTGCTTCCGCTCCGTGTAGCTGTATTATGAAGATCAAGTTTTGGCCATTGTAATGAGAAACCACGTTTTCTTGAGAATCCAGAGATTTGTGGTAGAGAAAGTTAGAAAGGAGGGCAATGCAACTTGCCTTCAGGTCCTGATAGGCTGTTTCTGCTGTTGCTTTGTTGACATAGTAGACAGTGAGTTGATGTGCTTTCAAGACCAGCTTATCTCCAAAGCCAGCTCAACATTACCTTGTTTTGTGTCCTGCAAACAGTGGCCTTCAGTGGTCTGATGACAGCCTCTCACAACCTTCAAACTGTCATCGTCCTTCTTCTCTCTCCCTGGGGCTTCTGGCTCTTTGATGTTCGGTTCTTACCTGTACGAGTGCCCTGGTAAGAAGGGGACCAAGGAGGAGACTTGATGAATTACCTTTTTACATGTCAGAGGATGACAAGTCATATTGAGTGAAGGTTTGGAGTGCTTTATTTTTAAAATAACATGTCACTTATTATAAAAGTGGTATAGGCTTATGATGAGTCACCCAAAAGGCCATTATTTAGAAAGGACCTTTGTTAAACTTTTGGTGCAAAAAAACCCTAAACTCTTAAAAAGTAAAACTTGAAAAAATTGCAGCTACGTGGGTAAACATGTTGTGAATAAATAACTAGCAATTCTTTAATTACTTCGTGAGAGGCAGTGTGGTACAGCAGAGAAAACACTCCCTGGATTCGGCAAACTTCTGGGCTTTGAGACCCACTTTTGCCGCTTAACAGCCATGTGACCTAGCTAATTCACTTAGTCACCCTATGTCTTGTTTTCTGATCTTTAAATGCCGTAATGAGGCCAGACATGTAGGGCTGTTGTAAGGAATGAACATATAGGTAAAGACGATAATAGATGTGCCTGGGGTAAGACCTCAAAGGTAAGTACCAACAATGTAAGTATTATAAATTGTACATAATTATGTTCTTAGGAGAATAATATTGAAAGTTTGCTCAGCAAAGATTTATTGAGCATCTGCATTGAACTGGAACACAAGTCCTGGGATGGAGATAGTAGCTTAGTGACATATAGGAAAGCTGACTGCACATACCATCGTAAGGTGAAGAGGTGGGGTTGGAGGAACGTCAGAATGTTTTGTTTGGAAAGAACTATATTGGAGATCTCTCATGTTTGGCCTCAGTGTTTCTAAACACGATGCAAGCTAATATGTATCAATATCTGCTCTGTAGCACCAAGGCCCATAAAAGGGTTACGTCTGTGGGTGGGAGTCAAGGGCAGGGGTCCTTCCAGGTGACCGTGAATTTGGCACCCTCAGAATGGCCCTACAGAATGGTCCCCGAGGATACTCCAGGAACTCTTCACGCTTCTTTCTCCCTTGTGCACCTAGATACTTGGGAAGTGCCTTTCGAGGAGATCTCAGAGCTCCAGTGGCTGGGTAGTGGAGCCCAAGGAGCTGTCTTCCTAGGCAAATTCCGAGCGGAGGAGGTGGCCATCAAGAAAGTGAGAGAACAGAATGAGACGGACATCAAGCACCTGAGGAAGCTGAAGCATCCTAACATCATCGCCTTCAAGTAGGTCACCTCCTTTCCCAAGCAGATGCACTAAACTCTGTTTAGAAAAACATTTCAGATACACTCAGTACACCTAGGCCTGTGGTGGGGACTCAGGAGGGTGCCACGCTGTGGTGGGGACTCAGGAGGGTGCCATGCACCTACTAAACCTGGGCCTGTGGGTGCATCCCTGTCATCCCAGCACTCAGAGAGGCTGAGGCAAGAGAATCCCAAGTTGAGCTCAGGTTGGGAAATTCAGCAAGTTAGCCAAAAAATAAATAATTAATTAATTACAAAGGCTAGGGAGGTTGGTCCGTGTAAAGACCCCGGGTTCAGTCCCTAAGACCACAAACAAAACTATGAGTTCTGAGCCATGTTCTTAAACATCATGGGACGCAGCTCACTGTGGCAGAGCATGTGCTTCCTGGGCGGAGGCACAAGAGAGAGAAAGTGGAACCCCTCGGCAGTGGAGGCGCCAGCCTCATGAGCAGTGCGATGACACGGGGCACCTCAGGGGAACCGGAACACCTTCAAAGGTAGCTTCAGAAACAACGCTACCATCTGCAGTGATCAGGAAATAGTCCCTGTGTATTAGAGACTAATTAGTTTCCGTTAGTGTCACCTGTAAATTATCAAGTTGTAATAACAGGTACCGTCAGAGTACAGGCTGAGGTTTCTCTAGGTCCCTCTTCGGGGAATGCCACACACAGCTTTCTATGCCTCATGATGGCAGAATTATTGATGATGATCTTAAGTTATATGTTGTACTTATCTCACGAAGTGTTTTCAAGAGTGTGTGAACATCTTTCTGGTCTAATTCATTATTTTCGTAATATTGAAGGGGACGCTTAACAGAAGGAGGAAAGTCAAAGGTAAATTTGTGGGCGTTGCCAAACTGGGCAGTGCTGAGCTCTGAGCACAGATGATCTCTTCCTCCTGAACCTTTTCTCTGAGCTCACTCCCGTCCAACCTTTATATGTCGCCTGAAGCCTGAAAGATAAATGGCAAATATCTTTAAATGATAAGGAGAGAAGGTAAAGAAAAGGAATCGTGGGCTTTAGGTGGAGTGACAGTTTAAGAACTACAGCTTCTGGCATGTGTGATGTATGTATTCTTTCCTGGAAAATAATATAACTGGTGAGCTATAGCTAAAAGTAAAATAACTTGCAAATTTCCCTCCCTAAAACTATTGTTACAAAGTAAAAATGCCATATGTTAAGTCTTAATTGAGATCACATCCCCAAAGTCGGAAACACCTGAGCCCAAGGTTTGGTAGGATGGGCTTAAATGAATCCTGGGGTTAAGATTTTTAGAGCTGGAGGAATGGTTCAGCTCAGCGGTTAAAGCGCTTGGCTAAGTACCTGAGTTCGACTCCTTAGCATCACATAAGCTGGGCATGGTGGTGTACAACTGTGACTCCCAGCACTCCACTCAGGAGCTTGAGGCAGGAGGATTGCGGTGAGTCCAAGGTCAGCCTGGGCTCCATAGTGAGTTCAGGACCAGCCTGGGCTACAAAATGAGACCCTGTCTCAAAAACAGAAAAAAAAAAAAAAAAAGGTTTTTAGAAAGGCAAAGCCAAGTGAAAGAACCATTTACCTGAGAACCAGGAGACAACGGAAGTGTTTAGACTCATTTCCTTGTGAAGCGGACAGTCACACAGGACACAGGAGAGCGCTTCTGTTGCTCTGGTAATTCTCTCGCAGGTTGCCCTCGTAGGGGGCTGAACGAAGTGCCACAGAGATCAATTATATTTTTTCTAAAGACGATCATTTCCAAAGATAATGGGAATATATTTTCAGTGGGCAGATAGACTTCTTTCATTTGACCTCAGCATATCCCAGCATGCTGTGCCCTCCTAAAGGGACGGAGGGGCTAATAACTTTTACACTCAGATCATTAGGCTGAGTCAAAGAGTATTCCTCAGACTAGCATGGCTTTGGGGCTGGGCTGTGTGAGGCTCTCAGGCAGGCGAGCTTTCCACCGGACGCTCTGGACAGCGGAAAGTAGGGGTGCATCCCAGTGGGGAGGACGAGCTTCGTGTTTGCTTTCTTCCTTTCACGACTTCCTTTTGCCTCCCCATCTTTTTCCTCCCTAACCCTTCAAGTCCTCCCACCTCCACATATGGTCCTCAACATCATTGGCCAAGTATTGCCACAGGAGGGCCAAGTCTTTCCCTCTACAGGAAAAAAATGGTGAGCCTGTGTCCCTGGCCCATCACACTGTGTTCTTGGGGCATTGTGCAGTACTGTGTCTGCAGCCGTCTGTGCCGTGTGTTGCTTGGCCAATGACTCACATTCAGGACTGACTGGAAGATACGAGGACGTGATTAGATCTTAACGGGCATCTCTGTATACCGATTTCTGTACTTGCAGCTTCTTTTGAAGTTAATAGGACCCACGTACAGAAAAGGAAATGCAAGATAAGAATCCTATGTTCTTTTATGCTTCCAATATTTTTTCAGTAATCTTTTAAGAAAACCCAACCTGACTCCTCCTAATGAAATTCAATGCCAAGAGAAGAAAAGGTAGCAATTAGAAGTGACTCTGAAGCTGTTGTTTGTAGCTACTCGGAGGCCTTGTCATGGCTCTGAGCTGATGGAGGGCTGCCTCTCATTAGTCAGTCAAGACATGAAAAGTTTCTAACATATCGCTGTAGACCCTTTTTCTGTGTTAGTGTGACAAGTTAGAATATAGTAGATTAAGATGCTGAGGACCTTTAGACAAATATTTATCCTGATGTTCTTAAGCACATTTCATTATTTCGGCCCTGTTCATTACTTATCTGCAATGATAAATTACTTATTTAGAATTGCCGTATACTACTACAACACTGAGCCTTCATAAAAGTCAAATAACAAACTTGAAAATTTTTTCCTTGTAAGTCAGAATGAGAATTCTGAGTAGCCTAGAGATTTAATAAGAGAGTAACAGAAATAGCTTTGTGGCATTTGACAGGCACATCAAGTCGTGGAAAATGAAAACTAATTAAATTCTTCATAACCTGCTATTGTTACAAGATCTTCCCATAATCAGTGCCTCAAGCCATGACCTCTAAGTTCTTTCATCACTTACAGAAGCATGACAGTTAGGGCGTGAGTTAGTAACTGGCTAAAGACTTACCTGGGTATCTTGTGGACAGTACTGTTAACTCCTCTAGAAAGTTTCACAGAAGGAGTATATACCCTTCAGAGGTCAAACACAAAGAAACATGTATGATAATTTTTCTTCCTTCATCTTGAGAACAAAACTATGAAGTAGAGGTAATATGATTATTTCCACTTTTGTGAGCTAATGGTATTAACACAGAAATCCCCAATGTGCTTGTCTCTACAGAACTTAAAAAGCTAAAAATGGAGCCATATAATACAGTGAGAGCAAAGGGCAGGCTTTGAAGTTGGACTGGATTTGAATCTGAGCTCTGTCTCTTTCTAGTTGTATGACCTAACTGTGACCAAGACAAGCCACTTTTACTGTGATCCTTACCTATAAAGTGAAAGAGGTAGTATCTACCTTATAAAGGTATGAGGACAAATTAGATATAAAAAATAAACATTTAGACATACCTCAAAAATGAGAGATGTTCTTCCGCGTTAGCGTCCCTTCTTCTGCTCCTTGCCTCCACACCCACTCCAGTGGCTTTGCCAACTACAAAGTTGAGGTGCAGTTAAGAAACAGTCAAGGACGTGCCATGAACCACACGTCTTGAAGATCTCTCCCTTTGAAGGTTCAATAATCTATAGAGACAGAGAAAAAGCTGTATTTTTTTAAAAAAAAAAAAACTCATAGTTTGAAAACCTCATTTTCAAGTGTCATAAGGGCTTTAAAAAGAGGAAGATCTTTTTCCACTCTTAATAGAATAATCAGGAAAGGCTTTGTGGAAGATTGTAGGAATTAGTGGAAATATAGGCTGCATAGATGTATAATATAGTGTATAATATTATTTTTATTCTAAGCAAATACTTTTGAAAGACTATATAATATAGAAAATTGAATAAAATTATATTGGTCCTAAGTCTAGATATTTTGAGTTAAAGTAGTTTAAAATTAAATAATAATAAAAACAGTAAAATTTTGTTTGAATTCTCTGTATGCTACATATAAAATCCTCTATATGTCACTTCTTGGCCTTTTGGCTAAGATCAAGTATAGTATCTGTTCTTATCAATTTAATAAAATCCTCTATGTAACTGTAAAAGAAAACTATTTTAGATTATTCTTAACAGTCTAAAATAACACACAATCTGGTCTCAGGAAAGGACATTCTTTGTTCCAGAATGGATGGTTCTACATAAGCCACCAGATACAGTATAGCCTATAGACAGCTAGAGTGAAAAAATAAAATAAAATTGTCTATATGCACAATGGAGTAACTTGCAGGCCAGAGAATTTTAATAATGATTTAAGAATCAGGAAAAATTATCTATATGCATTTTTAAATCATTGGATAAAGAATTGGTCCTTGTTAAATATTCTTAAATTAGAAATAGGTGCACATGTAAATTTGTATGTGTATGAACATGTTTGTGTTTTCTTGGAAGGGGCGTTTGTACCCAGGCACCATGTTACTGCATCATCATGGAATACTGTGCTCACGGACAACTTTACGAGGTCCTGCGTGCGGGCAGGAAGATCACACCCCGATTGCTAGTAGACTGGTCCACAGGAATCGCGAGTGGAATGAATTATCTGCATCTCCATAAAATTATTCATCGTGATCTCAAATCACCTAAGTGAGTTCTGGAGCTATTTTTTTCCATCTATGTTGCTGTTCTCATTGTTGTTATTGTTGTTTGAATTAAGGAATTATTAGCAACCATGGTTGAATTTTCAAACATCATGCTTTTAGTTCAGTTTGAGTCAGCACAGTGCGTAGTTCTGTTCGCGTATCTTTTGGATAAGTGTTGAGCTTCATACTAACCTACATGACAGATATGACCAGGTACCTGACTGGAGTTTTCCCTTTTTCTTACAAATTATATAACTCTGCAACAAAATTGATTATTATCTAAAATCTTCACCTTTCATCGCCTCATATAATGAATACCACACTTCTTCACCTGAAAGCTTGGTTTATTTTTTTTCTACTGTGTTTCAAAAAAAAAATTTTAAGCTGAGTTTCCAAAATTTAAGAAGATAAAAATGGATGAATAAAAACAGGCAAAAAGAAAGTAAAACATTAGAACTAAAACTCTGTTCATTATTCTTTTACAAACTACTAAAATCTTCTCAAAGAGATATTTTTTGGTACCGGAGATTGTATCTAGGGTCTTCTTACATAGCTACACTCCCAGTCTTTTTATTTTTATTTATTTTTTAATTGATTTTGAGGCAGGGTCTCACTATCAGTAAATTGCCCAGGCTGGGCTTGAAATCACAATCTTTCTGTCCTTCCCTCCCAAAATGCTGGATTAGAGGCCTGTGCCACCATGTTCAGCTAAAGCTTTTGTTTATGTGGGCTGCCAATACTTCAGTTCATATTCTTATTCAAGGCTAGAAGAAAGTTTGCTCCACAACACATTTCAGATAACTCCTGTGACTAGATTTATTCTGGGTTCTCCCTATCAGCACTAGTGAAGTGTCAGAATTCACATTAGTTTTTTAATGGATATAATGAATCCTTAGTGTCATGGTCAGTTCATGATATTGGCTGGTCGCCACTTACATAATGTTTTAAAAGCAGGGTTTCCATTAGTGAGTTGCCTCAGACCAGCAAGGATGGGAACCAATATGTACTGAGCATTTTGTGCAACTGAGTTCATTTAATTCAATTGAAAATTCTATTCCAGGCCCATCCAGAACTCTTACAGGCCAGATAGTTCCAGAAAGATAATATAGTATAAATTACCTCAGACATCCAGTAAAGTCTGGAGCAGGTTCTTCCTATAATCAACCACATAAACTGTGGTGAAACCTATGAAATTTACACCAAAAAAATGGAATGAAATGAATTTTCCCTATACACAGAAAATATTTGTAAGTTATTTTGGGAGCTTTTGTAAGTCTGAATTAATGGTGAATACGATAGCCTAAAAGACCTCTGTTTTGTAAATAAGAACCAACTTAGAAATGGTAAGTTGGTGAATGTCGCGCGGTTAGCCAAGTGGCAGGGGCAGGATAAAAGCAGGTGTTAAAGCTGGCAAGCTGCCTCACAAGTTATGAACAAGGCTATTCTAGTGTTTAGCTTGTGTTCAACAACGTTAGGAACTGCAGATTGGATTCTACAAGCAAAGTCTTCAGTTGCCATTTAGAGTCCTGGTTTCATTAGTACTAATGACCTGGATGTTTTCTTCATTTCTTTTTAAAGTGTTTTAGTGACTCACACAGATGCAGTAAAAATTTCAGATTTTGGTACATCTAAGGAACTCAGCGATAAAAGTACCAAGATGTCCTTTGCTGGCACGGTGGCATGGATGGCCCCGGAGGTGATACGGAATGAACCTGTGTCGGAAAAGGTTGATATATGGTGAGTCTAGTCATCTGTAGAACCAGACAGCCTTTTCCCTCTTTCACCTTCACCAGCGCTTTCTTCACGATTCCTTCCTGCGGTGCTTCTGCTTCCCATGATGCTCTTCTTCTTTTTCTAACGTAGGAATTGAACCCAGCATCTTCGCACTGAGCTGCTTCCCATTCTTTATTTTTATTTTTAATTTTTGTTAAAAGTTTGAGACAGAGTGTCACTCAGCTATCTAGGCTGGCCTTGAACTTACAGTCCCCCTGCCTCAGACCCCCACTCTACTAGGATTATAGGACTGTGCCACCACGCCTGACTCAGAATACTTTTTTAATGTTTCTCTCTTCTGGTTGACTTTGGACTCACATTAACTCATATTAACAGTATGATGATCTGTAGTAAGAAGGATTAGGAGGGGAGTTGGGGTAAATATAGAATCAGTAAGTCAGAAGTTTGGGGGACTTTAGAGAACATGCTGAACTTTCTAGAAAACTGAACGTTTGCCTCAAATGAACAATGAGTAACAGAAGTCATTCTGAGAAGTATTTCATGTTACTCACCTTTTTGACTAAAATATATTAAAGAAAATGTACTATTCTCAATGGCTGGAGCACCACTGAACATAGCAGGAATGTCCTTTCCTGCCTACAGTGACATGCTGCAGACCTAAGTGAAGTGTACGAGGCTTTTTGCCCTTTGAACACTCCTGCGAGCTATGCACTTCCCCTTGACCCGGATCTTTACCAAGTTTTCCTCTGAGGTAATTAGCCCTCCCTATTAATAGACTTCTCCTTGTAATTGCTCCTTTTCACCCCTTAATTGGCAACTAGAAACTTTTGGGCTTCACCAAAATGATAGCATATGTTAAATTGCATGTAACCTGAATTATCTTTTTTTGCAAATAAATCTATGCTGATAAACAGGGTAAGGTAGAGATGTGTAATTTGTGATTTGGGTAATTACCAAAGTACCCTCCTCTGGGATTACACCAACTTATGTTCTTACCAGGAATTCGTGTAAGAATATTTTCTCAGTCCCATCAATAAAATATGCTAAATGTTTAGATTTTTAACAATCATATGGGTAAAGATGGTAGCTCGAATGGTGTTTCAATTTACATTTTTGTAATTATAACTGATGGTATACCTTTCTATATGTTAAGAGCCATTTGTAATTTCTGATTTGTGAATCTTTATGTCCTTTGCTCAGATTTCTGATTTATATTCTTACCAATTTATGAATATTTTATATGTTGAGATTTTAATCTTTCATATAAACAAATTGCAGATACTCTTCACATTTTGTTATTTTGCTTAGGGTGTTTTTTTATCATGCCAAAACTTGTAATTTATCAAAATGTAATTTATCATCTTCAGGACTTTATGGCTAGAAAAACCTTCCTTAGAGATTTTCCTTTTTAATTACTCCATGTTTTCATTTTCATTTTCTTTTGAGATTTGTGTGTGTGTGTGTGTGTGTGTGTGTGTGTGTGTGTGTGTGTCTAGGTGTGGGGGGGGTATTGTGTGGTGCTGGGGATTGAAGGTAAGTGCTCTACCTCCCACCCCCTTTTAAAGTTTATTTTGAAACAACGTCTTGCTAAGTTGTCCAAGCTGACCTCAAACTTGTGATCCTCCTGTCTCAGCCTCAGTAGCTGGGATTATAGGCCTTTTCTCCATACTCAGCATCTTTTAGAAATGTATAGTTTTATTGTTCACATTTAATTCTTTAATACATTTGAAATTTATATGTATTGGGGAGAAAGTTTTAATTTCCCCCCTAGCTGTCCCCAAACCACTTACTAACTTGTCATTTTTCCTCACTAATTTGTACCGTCCCTTCTACCGTGTGCCAACTTCCTGTATATGTTTGATCTGTTTCAGGACTCTCATCCAGTCCACTAGCTGGGCTGTCTTCCCATGCACCAGGATTAATTATGGAGACATTATGCCTTAATATTTGAAATTGTTGCTTACTCTTCGTTGATTTTCTTTTTCAGAGATTTTCTTAAATTTTTTCCATTTTTCTATATCAGTATCTGAATTTTAAATCCCTGTATGCGTTTATATGTGATTAAAATGAATAGCCAAAGTTAATAGTAAGTGCTTCCTTCCTGACCTGTCTTGTGTACGTGTTCCCATACTGCTGCAGGTCTTTCGGAGTGGTGCTTTGGGAGCTGCTAACAGGAGAGATTCCCTACAAAGATGTAGATTCTTCAGCCATTATTTGGGGTGTGGGAAGCAATAGCCTCCATCTTCCAGTTCCTTCCACTTGCCCAGATGGATTCAAAATCCTCATGAAACAGACATGGTAAGGATATATTTCTTCCAATATTCCCTTTTACTTTCTTCCTTAAAAGCATGTATAAACTTCTCTAAAATGACAGGGAGATCTCTGACATGTTGTGTGGAGTGACTCACCTGGAAGTGGAAAAATGAGGAATCCTGGAGTTTAAGGACTTTGGGATCAAATATTGGCTTTGAGTTTGGGGTGTGTCATTCAAGTGTTGTTTTCTCACCTGTAAAGTTGAGATAGCACCTACTCAAAGAGTTGTGTTAGGATCAAAATATTTGAAATTTTTAAAGATATCTTGAAATAATTGGCTGTAGTAAATGGTAACTCTTATCACCTTATGAGTCCTAATGGACGATGACATATTACGAGGTCACTGGTCCTAAATGCCCATCTCGTCAGTCGACATGACTCCTAATCACCTTTCCCTTCTGCTCTGAAGGATATCAACACTGTCTGCAAAATCGCTGTTTTGGAGTCAAACAGAAGTGTTTACTAGATAGAGCAAAATCCTTGCTCTCCTAGACACATCTTCTGAAACGCACAAGCTGTCTTTTTACTTTTAGGCAGAGTAAACCTCGCAACCGACCTTCTTTCCGGCAGACTCTCATGCATCTAGACATTGCGTCCGCGGATGTCCTTGCCACCCCACAAGAAACTTACTTCAAGTCTCAGGTAAGCGGGAGGCGGACTACCAGGTACTACTGAGCAGACTGACAGAGAGCTTTCAGTAAGGAAGCGCGACTCTTAGAAGGGGGCTACTCTCAGCCTTATACAACTATACAGCTCCGCTCATTGCGAAATAACAATTGTGATACTCTGCACATTTGGGAGTTTGCTAACCACCTAACATATATTATCTTATTTGAAAAGAACATAGTATGTCATCGTTAGTGAATTCTGGTAACATTGTTGAAGAAAAAAAGAGGGAGAAGGGATGGGAAAATCTCAAGGTACCTACATTTGGATAAGAATTTCTGTTGACCTTCATGAAAGTGTTGCTTTCTTTGAAAGAGAAAAGCTGAAATGCAGAAAAGCAAAATTAAATAGCAGATAGAATCCATGATAGATATAGGCCCGCAGAAAGCCGTTTCTCTAAGTGTGCTACCTACAGCTCCAAATAAAATATAATTTAAAGTATCTAATAGTCTTTACTGCACTAAAACCATCTTAAGATCTGTAGCATAAAACAATAAACATTTAGTTAGTCCATCATTTGGGGGGTTGACAGTTTCAACTAAGTGATTTTTCTGCTGGCTTTGACTGATCTCATTTACATGTGTGCAGAGTTAGGGGGTTGGCAAGGATGCTGGCTGGCGCTATGTGGCTTCATCCACAAGTCAGGTGACATCCTGGCTATTAACTAGAGCACCTAGGTCCCCTCCATGTGCTCTCTAATCCTTCAGCAGTCTAGCTTGGGCTCGCTCACAAATGGTTCTCAGGGCAACCAGCATGCAAGAGTAAAGCCCAGTGCATACGTGATTTTCAAGCCTGCCCTTGCCTCACGACTGCTAATACCTCTCTGGCCAAAGCAAATCACAGGCCACCCAGATTCTAAGGATTGAGCATAGGTGTCACCTCTTGACAAGAAAATCTGTGACAGTCTGTTAGAAGGGGACGGACCTACAGAAGGGAAGAATTTTGACTATTAAATAAAAGCGCTGTACATTTCGTAAAGTTTACCGGTCTGGCCATAGTCACTAAGGGTAGAAAGTTATAGAACCTCAATTTAGCAAAGTCCTTATCCCTGCAAGACACAGCCAACATTAAAAGCATAAAACTGGCTTTTGAGATAGATTTGATGATCCTAAATAATAGATTTATGCTTACAGAACGTATAGCATTACAGATTATCTTCTCTTTAATTTTGTCTCATTGTTACTGTGTTTTATAAAATGAGTTTCTGCAAAGTGACTTCCATCTCCCCAGTGACTCCCAGTATCATTGCAAAGATCTATTCTCAGAAAAGACATTTTCTTTCCAATTGGTTAGGAATACAGACTAAAGTGAAAAAGAAAATTATGCTAACCTGGGAAGAGAAAAACAGACATTTACATATTTTAAAGAAAAGACAAAATTAATATAATGTATAATTTGGCTTCTCCAAATGTAAGTCAGCAGTGCTTCAAGTGTGAGGTTTGGGAACTGCCAGGAGCCCCCGCTACTCTCTCAAGGTGTCCATGAGATTTAACTATTTTCAAAATAAAATTGATGTTATTTATCATCTTCACTCTCATTCTCTCGTATGAATGAAGTGTGCTATACACTGGACAATGTGGGATGACGACATAGCTCTGATGGTTAGTGCAACATCTGCTCCTAAGTTTTCAGTTTTAATTTCTAGTCTGCTTAACACCAGTATATACAGCCCACATACACAAAAGCTTTAGCTGAACATGGTGGCACAGGTCTCTAATCCAGCACTCTGGGAGGGAAAGACAGAAAGATTGTGATTTCAAGCCCATCCTAGGCAATTTACTGGTAGTGAGACCCTGTCTCAAAATAAATTCAAAAATAAATCAAAAGACTGGGAGTGTAGCTCTGTAAGAAGACCCTAGATTCAATCCCCAATACCAAAAAATGTCTCTTTGAAGAGATTTTAGTAGTTTGTAAGAGAGTAGTGAGGTCCTAAGAACTATGAACTTGAGAAGTGCTGGTGTAGGACATTCAGCCTACACCACGTTAGTCCCAATCCCGTGAGTGATGAGGTTACACACTGAGAAAGTATCTGCTGAAAACAATACTAGACTTTGGGAGGAACATCAGCCCTTGAACGTAAAGCATATTTTCTATGACCAAAACTTAATTTTCCCACAAATGTTTCTTTAAGCATTCAGTCTTGCCCCTATATTTTTGGTGTTTCTGAGAAATATTATTATATATAAAGAAAGAATTTGTTTTTAGAGAAAATAAAAGGATGTGGGAGGTTGCCTTCATGACATTACTTATGGTCTTTGATGTACATTCAGACAAATTCTTTTAGAATTATTGAAACTATTACCCATTCAAATTCACGCAGTTATAGAGCACTGGATGAGAAAGCTTCCAGGTACCTTGTTATTATTCAGAAAAGACTTCAGCTTTTCATCAAATGAAAGAAAATGGTAGTGAGTTCTCCCTAGGAAATCTTTCAAACCCTAGGATGTGTTTCAGTCACAGCTTTGCTTCCTTTACAATGAAACTACACACACCACAATTTTGAAAACCAATTTTTAGTGAGGGTGCTAAGTCACAAGCCATTGAGATAATCAGTTTGACACATGTATTAGGAAAACTTGAATTCGGAACAGATTTTACTTCAAAATACTATATTTGAAGCCAGTGCAACTTTTATGAGAATGTCCCTTATGTAATTCATTGTGTAGAGCAGCTGAGTACCCACTGTGACTATCATTCCCCACCTGGGCTCACGTATTACTCCTCACCGGCACACACAAGCATGCCACTTGCCATCAGAGCTGTGTATTGTAAAGATCCCCAAAGCATGAAGGCTTAATGTTGAGCTCAGAAAAGGTTCTTTTGGGGCAGGAATGGAGAAGAAAAGAAAGGAGGAAGAAGAAGACAAAAGAAAAGGGGAAAGGGGGAGAAGGGAGAAGAGAAGAGAGAACAGTTCGCTGGTCATCTGTTTTGCTCAGTTGAGGCTGCTGTGAAAAAAAAAAATGCCATACGCTGAGTAGCTTATAAACAACAGCAGTGCTGGGCCCAGGGGTGCAGACCCTTCACGTGAGCGCTGGGTGGATGGGACAGGAAGGGAACAAATTCGAGCCCAACCCTGGCAACTTAGCAAGACGCTGTCTCAAAAAGAAAATTTAAAAATGGGCTGGAATTACAGCTCATTGTGAAGTCTCTGGACTCCATCCCTAGCGCCACAACAACAAAACCAAACGTAATCCCGGACACTTTTTCTTCATAGACTGGAGCCGGAAAACTCCAAGATCAAGTCCAAGGCACCAGCAGATTTGGTGTCTGTAAGGGTCTGAGCTCTGGTTCGTGGGTGATGCCCTATCCCTGTGTACCCACATAGTAGAATGGACAATTAGCTCCCTTGGGCCCACTGCATAGAGAATCTTATACCGTCAGTTCCCCTAGGCCTCACCTCCTAATCCCATCACTTTGGGGATTAAGATTTGAACATAAGAATTTGAAGTGGGGACCACATTCATGCCGTTGCAGTATCTTTTAATACCCACTAATTCTTCCACATCCATCTCCCAAGATAAAGTTTCATGTATACTTAAATATTCCCAAGTCTACTAATCTTAACAGTTCCTAGAAGTTTCCAGGTACTTACTAACTGATTCTTTTCTGGGTCTGAAATTGAGATTGTCTCTAGCCAATGATAATAAAGTTTCTGAACTGATTAATGAGGTACTAGGAGAAGCAATGTCCTTGAGGTCTTGAGTCTAAAACATTGTCCTGTCACTTAATAATATGTCATTTAATACTACTTGAGTCAGTCACTAACTCCTCTGAATCTCAGTGTATGAGTCTACACAATGAATTAATCGTATCTTCCCCTCAGAGAGAGTTTCTGCGGGAGTCAAATGAAAAGACAAAAGTCAGGGCACCGTAAATCATCAAAAACTCTTTGATCATGAAGTGCTACTATTCACCTTACAAAGCTGTTATAAATTAGGCTTCCTCTGCGTTGTTACATTCCAGGTCCTTTCTCTGATAATCTCCTGAGATGAATAGAACAGCAGTTAGGGGGCTCCTGCCTGCCCCAGGAGGGAGGAACAGGCAGTGGGCACACCGGGGTTTGCCCTTGCTATAGCAGTCTTGTCCCTGAGACCGCACCTGCCCTGGCCCACTGATAAGACACCCTCAGCTCCAGGCATCAGTGAGAGTTTGTAGGCACTGGTCTCCCCTTCCACCACCACTGTCGGTGAGGAGGTCCTCCGAAAGTCCGGCTGACTCTTCCTGGGCAAAAGTGCCCCATCAGCTTCTCACAGCCACACATGTAGAAAGATACAGCAGACACAGAACCAATGACAAAGCAAGGCTTTTCGGTACAATATTACATTCTGCCAAGGCTGTTGCTTCATTCCCAGACAGTCACTCATTCCTCCAACGAGGCACTTATTACTTCTGGTATTCAATTACATTTCCTGTGAGTCCTTAGAAAACATTTGAGCTTTTTCCTCATGTCCCAGCTGCTAGATGAGTCATGTGCCTTGCTTCTAAGCTATCCCATCATCCTCTGCCTTTGTACCATCTTGGGTGCCACTGCAACCACCCTCCAATTCGGGCTGGGGAGTTGTAGAGACACCAAACTCGCCTTAGGGCTGGCCTGTGCTGCCTTATGAGCAGTCCTCACGTGGGAGCAAGCGCAGAGGCTAGAGCTTCATGCCAGGAAGGCAGTAAAGAGACTCAGGTGCCAGTGCTGGGTTGGGCTAAATGCTCTCTCGGGCTTTTCCGATCTAAAGTCGCTGGTATCTACTATGCAGTCCCAGCACCTTGCTTCTCTATTTCTTAAACCAGACTAGAACTGGCTTTCCTTGGTTTACTTTGTTTTTAATTATGGTAAAATAGATGTAGTATAAAATTTGCCATTTTAACCAAATTAAATGTATGGTTCAGTGGCATTCATTGCATTCATAATGTTGTGAAATGATTACTATTATTTCCAAAACTTTTCATCACCCCCTTAGTAAGAATTCTTTATTCTTCCTCCATCCACTGATAACCTTTATTCTACTTTCTATTTCAATGAATTTAAGGGAAATCATGCAATATTTATCTTTTTGTATCTTGCTTGCTTCGATTAGCACCAGCCCAGAGCTTCATTACTTTTTATGGGTGAATAATATTGCATCATATATATCTTACTTTGCTTACCCATTCATGTATTAATTTGTCTTCATTTTGACATACATATCATGGAATGAGAGAAATAATGTTTTAGTCTAAAGATTCAGTCTATTAATTGACTAGTCAGAAGACCAGAAAGACAGAAACCTTCCAATTGGTATGAACTTCCCTAGGCCTTCTGGGAGCACAAAGAGGGTGACAACAATGGTAGGAATCTAAGTTTCTCTTGCTTTTTCTCTTACTTGCTCACCCAGCATGTGAGCACCTTGCTAAGCGCCCCCCCCCCCACTCCCTCCCACAGACTTCTAGCCACACATGAATTTTAGGCATCAGTACCTTCACATTAACATCTGTTCTGCTTCCCACTAACTCCGACTGGACACAGCCATCTCCCACCTGGCACTTGTGGGTAGGGCCTTATTGGTGAGCCATCACTCTTTTCTGCTAAAGAAAAAAAAACCTTTCTCCAGGTGACATTCATTGGACGTCGCCATTGCTGAAGGCCATGCCTTCACCCTGGGAGCTGCTCTCTCTGGCTTGAACAAAAGCTCTGGAGTTCTCAAGATTCTAAAGCTGCACACTGTTGTTTCTTCCTTTCCCTGCTGAGTTACAGTCAGTGAGAGGTGGCAGCGTCTAACGTTTCATAGGTGTATTAGTGAAACAGTGAGGATGCAGGTGGCTCTTGTCAATCTCATGTAGAGTTTTCCCTTAAGAGGCGTTCTGTCTCAGCAGCTCCTCAGTCTCTGTGCAGATTGGCTCTAGGCCTGCCCATCCTGTTCTTCACGTATGCCCAGATGCATCTGAATTGCAGACTGAGCTCACACTGGAGCTCCTCCATAAATATTCCAAGTACGTCTCCAGATGAGCATTACCAGGAACATGGTACTTTTGAGGAAGACACATGACTGGTCAGCTCCTGGTGTATTCCCATACATCCTCTGCCCTCTTCACAAGACTAAGCTCATTTTTGGAAGTCTACTTTCCTATAGGGCTCACTCTGCAGTAGATTCTCTTTAAGTTTCCCTTAATGATAACCTAGATTTCAAGAGAATTGTGTCCTCTAGGAAGAAAAAGAAAGGAAAAAGAAAAGAAGCTGAGTTGTGGTGTCTGACACCTTACCACTAGAGGGAGATATTCATTTTCTTGGTCCTTTCTGTAAGTGTTTAGACATGTTTTGCACAAGAAGATGCTTTAAGCCCCAGATCTGACCCTGTCCTCTAAACACCTTCATTCTACCACCACTTGCTTGTCATTCTTTGGCCCCTTAAAGCTCAGATACTTTCTTTACTCCATCATTCAACCAGATGATCGAGAGAACAGCATTACCTGGGAGCTTCCCAAGCTTGCTTAGAGCTGTCAAAGACTCTTTCCAGCAGTGAGGTGGTGCATTCTTCATCTGGCTTTCTCATGACGTTGGGTAGGTTTGGAGCCTGCAAGTCAGCCAGTTGGCAGAAATTTCTCTCTAAGAGTCAACACACGCGCGCGCGCACACACACACACACACACACACACACACACACACACTCGTGTATCAATAGATACACAGAACAGTCATTTTTCTAAATAATTAAATATAATTTCCCCTATAAAACTAGATGAGAAACTGGGGCACACCTGTAATTTTGACACTCTGAGAGACTAAAGCAGGAGGATCATAAGTTTGAATCCAGCTTGAGTGACCTAGAGACGTAGTGAGACCCTGTCTCAAATTTTTAAAAAGAAAGAAAAATCTGAGGTTATAGCTCAGTGAGAAGACCCTAGGGTTCAGTCCTCAGGTGGAAACAACATGAGAAAATGGGATTTTGGGATATTATTCAGTGGCAAAGCAATTACCTAGCATGTACAAGGACTGATCTAAGACAGGCAGAGAGGAGAAGAGGAGGAGGAGAGGAAGAAAAAGGGGGGAGGGGAAGAAGAGGAAAAGGAAGAAGAGAGGAGAGATAACTAATTTGGATAAAACTTTCTGTAAGTTTACAGTTACTTAAGCCTAACTTTTTCTGTGATTCAGAGAAATGCACTTTGTCATGCTAAGAACACTTACCATGAGATCTATCCTGTTAACAGGTGTTAAGTATGCAGTAGTACAGTACCACATGGTTAACTACAGGCATAATGTTGTATAGCCTATCTCTAGAACTTTCTCATCTGTGTAACTGAAGATTTACATCCACTGACTAGCAGTTCTCCATTTCTGCTCACTTTTCTCTAGAAACCATCACTCAACTCTCTACGATTTTGGCTGTTCTGTTTACCTCATGCAAGTACTATGCAGCGTGTATACTCCTGTAACTGGCTTATTTCAGTTCATATAAGGTCTTAAGGTCCATCTTTGTCACATATCACAGAATTTCCTTCTTTCTCAGGCTTAACAACCTTCCATTTTATGTATATACCACATAGCCTTCATGCATTCATCCCTGATGGACATTTAAGAGATTTCTACACCTTGGCTACTATGAATAATTCAACAAACATGAAAGTACTAATATCTTCTCATGATCTTGGTTGTAGTTCATTTGGATAAATCCCAGAAGTAAGATCGCTATTCTCAGGAAAGCAAAAGACAGTAAGAAAGGTTGTGAGGATGCTGGAACCCCCAATAGAGGGGCAAGCAAAGTAGCACAGTGGATCTGGAGAGCAGAATGGGGGCGCCTCGACATGCGACAAATGGAGCTACATGATCCAGAGATGCACTTTCTAACATGTAGCTGAAGGTACTAGAATAAAGCTAGGGGAATGTTACCTAATTAGAAAAATTTAGCTACATATCTGGCGTTCACTGGGAGTTGTCATATTCCCTTCAAATTCTTGGGGTGGTAGACTACACATAGCATAAGGAAACTTCTCCTTTTAGCTGTTTTCTTGAGACCACTTGTTGACAATATTCCAGCAGAAGTTTTCCTGCTTCTTAAAATTTAGATAAAATTGGTTTGAAATTCTGTGTTCAATGGAAAGTCCATAGTCCTCTCTTGCGCTTCAGTGAATTCCTGCAAGATTTACAATCTCCTTGCCACACTGGCTGTCCCTCCCACAATTCTTCATCCCCCCCCCAACCCCATTCTGCCATCTTACAATTGTTCTCTTTTGTCCTGTTTTGATCCAGATGTGATATTTAGGATCTTCCCTTGTTTAGAAAATAAATAAATAAACACACATCCAGAGCCAAGTCCAATATCAGTGATGTTATGGGCGGTGTAGGAAATGGACATGGCATAGGCTGCAAACAACTTGACTCCTATAGTGAATATCCATTCTTTGTCCTAAAACTTTGGTCAATCTACTGATTTATTTGGTTGCCCTCTCTTTCTTTTCCCCATCTTTTCCCTCAATTCTAATTTTTGGTATAGTTTCCTGTAGACTTATTCCCATCCCCTGCTGTGCGTGTCTGGGATCTTGACTCCAAATAATTTCTAAACAAAGCCTGAGAGGAATTTGAGTGTCAAAAGTGAGGAAGGTTGCCTTCTGACAGACATGTATAGATACATGTACTCACATGGTTATCAAGGCTATTCTTCTTGCCAGGCTGTCTTCGACACCACCTCATCTTAAATTGAGCTCAGTCATGGCAGAAATGACAGCCACTATGCAATTGTAATGTTTCTTGTGGCCGGTGCAGCAAGGAAACCAGGAAAGAGTGTTGTATATATAAATATATACGGAGTGGGACATGCAGATACAGTAGCATAAGATAGTTTTGTTATCAGTCAACTCTTATTTCTTGAACACCTGTTCTGAGAGGCTTCAGGAAGCATGCAGGAAACACAGGAAAAATGTACAGTAGCATATGAGGGGGAAAAGTCTTGTACACGATCACATGATTATATCAGAAATTGAAACTCCTAGAATATTAACAAAATCAATTTTTTCTCATCCAGGCTGAATGGAGAGAAGAAGTGAAAAAGCACTTTGAGAAGATCAAAAGCGAAGGAACTTGCATACACAGATTGGACGAAGAACTGATCCGACGGCGCAGAGAAGAGCTCAGGTGGGCTCACCTCTCTTTCATTTCTTTCCAGCCCCAGGTCTTCAGGTGTAGGCGGGATGCTCTTTGTGAATTACCGTTTTCACTTTCTACACACCTTCCACCTTTGCTTTCTGTTGTTACGCTCCTTCAAATTTAGCAGTTCGGTGAAATCTAAAAATATCGACCTCACAGAAGTTGCAAATAAATGATGAACTGTGGAGGTTGGGGAGTAGAGAGGAGGGAGAAATGGGGACGGGCTCATTATGGGCCGCTAAGTTAGCTAGATAAGAGATACAAGTGGTTGTGTGGTTGTGTTCCGTTGCACAGCAGAGTGACTATGGATACTAGTAATACATTTCAGTTTTTAAAAAGCTAGCAGAAATGATTTTAAGTGTTTTCACTGTAAAGAAATGATCATTGGCCAGGCCTTGTGGTGCATGCCTGAAATCCTATTGCAAGTTTGAGACCAGCCTGGACAGTTCGGCAAGTCAGTAAGGTGCTGACTCAAAACCACAAAATTAAAATAAAAAAGAAGAAGTGATAATTATTTGAGGCAGTACACATGGTTAGCCTGATTTGAATATTATCCAATGTATACATGTATCTAAACATCAGATTTCTTATATCAGATAATTTTCATAAAAGTTTACACAGTAGAAATCTAGCCACTCTTTACACCTCTTTTCGATCCTCCCCCCCCCCCCAATTCTGTTATCCTCCTTCATGATCTTCTGCATCAGAGAGTCTCACAGCAATGCTATTTGTTTACTCAGCACTGGCCTGATTGATGCCAGAGAAGGCAGAAATTTATAAGATTTATTTCCTGGCCACAGATGCTTGTAATACGTTAAGGGATACAAATATGTTCACAGACAACTACTTCATTGGCTGCTACAACCAACCATTGTAGACTAGGTGATTTATAAACAAGAGAAATGTATTGTTCACAGTTCTTGAGACAAACATCCAGACCACAGCTACAAGGACAGGCTCTGTGCCATGGAATGGTCATGAAGTTATCATTTTCGTTAATGTATATCAGATTATATTTTAACACGATACAAATAAAGGGTACAAATGATCGCCTGAGTTTTGCTGAGGTCCACCTGGTTTTCTGTGTGGTAGGTGGCCCTTAAGGAGAAACCAAGTGCAGAGATTGGATTTCCCATATCCCGCTCCTTGTCTGACTCATTGGATCACATAACGGAGTGTTTAAAACAGCCCTCAGCCAGGCATGGTGGTACAGGCCTGCAAGCCCAGCGCTCTGAGAAGCTAAGGCAGGGGCCTTGCATGTCAAGCTTATCTGGGAGATTTTGTGACTTAAGGAACCCCTGCCTCAAAATAAAAAAATAAAATAAAAACATGCTGGGGAGGTAGATCAGCATGAAGGCCCTGGGTTCAGTGCCTAGTACCCTGCCCCACCGGAGGGACCATGGAAATATGCTGTTGTACTTAGCCATTAGGGTTCTTACTGCATTAGAGCTCCCTGCCAATCTTGTGTTCCCTTTCTAGGCACGCTTTGGATATCCGCGAGCATTATGAGAGAAAGCTGGAGCGGGCCAACAACTTGTACATGGAGCTGAGCGCCATCATGCTGCAGCTAGAAATGCGCGAGAAGGAGCTCGTTAAGTACGTGTCCCCACCGCCACAGTCCTCCCGACAGATGGGCAGATAGTCCACGCGTTTACCCAGCATTCCTCCAGGGATGCGCTGGGCACGGGTCCCTGCGTGGGGAGGCGTCCAGAGAGCCAGACCAGCGTGGGTGCTTCACTCTGGGCTTAGTTCAGAGAAAGGGGACAGGTCTTCAGTTCAAAACGAATATGCTGTGGCTAATGGGGAGCTTATTGGCCTCTGGCAAAGTAAAGGAGCAAGTGAAAATGGTTTAAGGCGTCTGTGATGTGGCAGGAAAACTCGGGTTCAGAGCAGAACAGCAGCGACTGAGAATAAGCGAGATTTCTGCAACTGGGCTGTGTTGGAGACAAAATAAAGCAGAGCCTGAATCATGAGAAGAGCAGAATGAAGTCGAGTTACTTTGATTTAGACTGTGTGTGTGTGTGTGTGTGTGTGTGTGTGTGTGTGTGCGCGCGCGCGCGCGCATGCACCTGCGTGTGCACGTATATGTGTTTTACCCAACCAGCAACCTTGTTATTCAAATAGTATCTGTCTGGCACGTCAGAACCTGTGGGTAAATTAGCCTGTCAGATCATTCTGCCTTTCTAACTACCACAACTGAGACAGAGCTTTTTCTTTCATCCCATAGGCGAGAGCAAGCAGTGGAAAAGAAGTATCCAGGGACCTACAAACGACACCCTGTCCGTCCAATAATCCACCCCAACGCCATGGAGAAACTCATGAAAAGGAAGGGTGTGCCTCATAAACCCGGGGTGCAGCCCAAGCGGTGAGACCTGTACCCACCTGATACTCAGACAGGTGGAAATTAGCCTCTAAAAATATGATCTCAGGATGTGGTAGACATCGCCGCTTCTGTGGCTCATCATCAGCTCTAGGGCTGAGCTCTGGATGAAAACAGTAAGAAAGTGGAAGACTCTGGCCAGGACCTTAGGAATCTAGCTTTTACTGCTCAAGGAATAGATGTTTATTAACACCACATCAGGTAAAGAGAAATACAGGTCAGACAGGCCTGGATTCAAATCCCAGTCTTTGGGATGTGTGACTTGGGCACACTCTTTTTACCCCAATGTCCTACCGGATCAAATGGTGTAACGATAGTGTCACCAGATAGGATCCAGGAGGTTCCTCGAAAGAGGAAATGGGAACCTCACCTCAGCCGGGGCGAGGTCTTGACTGGGTCACAGAAAAGCATTTGGGGGAGCATCCGTGAGAGGCACAGGCTAAGTAAGAGCAAAGGGAGAGGACTTCAGTTTGTGGCGCTGTGAAGGGCAGAGCTGGCTGGAGAGGATCAGACTGCCCACCTCTGAGGATTTGCCGAGGTGGGCTCGGGTCTATTGGCCGTTGTCTGGGTTCTAGCCTTGCAAGGTGGCTCAAGAGAAGTCTTTGTTGCTTAATCTGATCTCCATGAGATGACTGGGTTTTTTCTTGAGGCAATTCAGTTTTGCAGAGACTCGGCTGGAAGCCAAGGTGACCCTAGGTTTAGGGCAATGACTGGAGACTTCTGGGGGCCCACTGGATGTCCCTGCAAATCTGGGCTGGTGGTGTCCTTAGTCTTGAAGGTCGGGGCAGAGAGGCTATGTAAACTTAGGGCTGACCAACTTTGCACTGCCAACTTTGGGACAGAAAAGTCCTAAGTGGTTAACATGCCCCAGCAGAACTGAGCATGAGTCCAACCCAGCTTGTTAAGGTAGTAGGAGATAGCCTACAAACTGAAGACCACGCCTTGTTCTGTGCTTAGTCACCAGTGGGCATCTGTAGGCCTAAAAGGAAAGTCACTGTTTTGTTTGTTGGTCGGTTTGTTATTGTTTTTGAAGCAAGGACAGCTTTTCAAATCTCTGACTTCAAGCTGCTGAAGAAACACAGGCTTTTCATGAGGAATTTGGCTTCTGTCTCAATAACATACGATATTTGTTTAATTCCCCCTTAAAGCACAGAACTTAATTAATCATAGTTCTAAATTTATGATAGAATGATCTGTGTATGCCCATTTTTATTTATAAATTGAGCTATTTTTTTAACGGCACTGGAACTTGAACCCAGGGAGCACTGAGCTGCATCCCCAGCCTCTCTTCCCCACCTCATCTCTCTCCTCCCCGTTTCTCCTGGCGGTGCTGGGGATTGACCCCTGCGCCTCACACATTCTAGGCAAGTGCACTCTCTGGGTGACATGCCAGACCCTTGTAACGCTGAGCCGGGGGCTCACTAAGTTGCTCATGCTGGCCTCCAGTGTGAAATCCTCCCTCAGCCTCCCCAGGAGATAAGATTACAGGCATGTGCCACCACACCACACTTTCATAGCTTTTTAGAGAGGACCTTGCTGAGTTTCCATGTTGGTCTCAAACTTGTGACCCTCCTGCCCCAGACTCCCAGCTATCTTTTTTAATAACATAATAACTCACGACTAAAAATAAAATCATGAGCTTATGTTTAATATTATTCCTTTCACTGTACCTCTGCATTTGATTAAATAATATGAACTCACTTTTCAAAGTATAGGTGTTCAAAAAATGAGATTTTGAATAATTAAGAAACACATTGGCGACACATTTTCCTTATACTAGTTTAATTTTGATCTTTAGGGCTATAGGTACATTTCAGGAGTAGAGCACATGCTTAGCCCTGAGTTATACACGCAAGGCCCTGGGTTCAATTCCCAGCACCAAAATAAACAAAACCTTAAAGTACTCTTACACTTCTTTTTTATTACCAAATTCTATGATATCTTAAAATTCCCAAATAACAGTGAGTTGCTCTGTCCTAAATAAAGTTAATATAAAGGAAGGAAATGTCCCTAAACTCAAGTGTAAGACTTGAACAGCGAGTGAGAACAAAGATAATAAGAAAACCCAAGTCTGGGGCATAGCTCAGTGGTTCAAATGCATGCCTAGCATGCACAAGGCCCTACGTTTGATTCCCCAGCAACACAAAGATTAGCTGGCCGTGGTGGCATACAACTGTAATCCCAGGACTCAAGAAGCTGAAGCAAAAAGAATTGCCATGAGTTCAAGGCCAGACTAGGCTACATAGTGAGTCCAGAACCATCCTGGACTATCAAAGTGATACCTTATTTCAAAACAAACAACAAACAAAAAAATGCATTTAAGTTATCAGCATCAGACTGTGCTGTTTCACCATAGCATGGCTAATGTAAGCATAAAGTAGAAATGAACAT
The DNA here is from genome assembly GCA_004027205.1 of Ctenodactylus gundi. Lineage (NCBI taxonomy): Eukaryota > Metazoa > Chordata > Mammalia > Rodentia > Ctenodactylidae > Ctenodactylus > Ctenodactylus gundi. The sequence continues at coordinate 129,949 of PVKB01001960.1, forward strand.
CAAGTGGGTTCGTCTCAGTTCTGCTAACTGCCTATGGTCATCTTCCGGTCCGATTCTCTGAAGTGTTTTCAGCTGGCACCTGGCACAAACCTCTGGGACATTGCAGATCTTGTCTTTATTTTACTAGTTAGGAACAGAGTCTGCTGCTCACCTCTCCCTGCAATCTGCCTAAAGTTTTAAAATCAAAAGCACAGAATGAAAAAATAATGGGACTATTAACTTTTGAAAATAAAATCTATGTTTACTTTAATGTTGGCTATAAGAAGTGGTTGGGAGCTTGTTACTAATAACTATTAATGCTTAGTAATGAATGGTGCTGGCTACACGGGGAGCACAGCCTGCAGGGCATCGTACTGCCAGCTGACTGGCCCTTGAGGGATACAAATCTCAGATTATATGATCTAGTGATTGCCATGTCAGAAGTTCAGGGACTTCCAAGATCAGAGAAGAGAAACCACTCACTGTTTTGGTTTGTTTAGGGGATTTTTGTGATTATTCGTTTTTTTTTAAGACAACATCTTATAGTCCAGGCTGATCCTGAACTCACTATGTAGCCTAGTCTGGCCTTGAACTCACAGCAATCCTCCTGCCCTAGCCTCCCAAGTGTTGGGACTATGGGCATGCACCATCACAGACTGGCTAATTTTTATGTGGTACTGGGGAATCAACCCCAGAGCCTTGGATATGCTAAGCAAGTGCTCTCACCACTGAGGTATGCTTCCAGCTCCCACTCACTGTTTTTAAATATAGATTTTAGTCTGTGTTTAGAGTCTAGAAAAAACAGCACTGAGTTCAATTTTAGGTCCTCTGAGCCTGTCACAATTAAATATAGTCCAATAAAATAGTCTAAATATATCCTAATAAAGAGAAGCTTGAAATGGGAAAAAGCGTGCTTTGGAGTCAGAAGACTTGGGTTCAAGTTCAGTTCCGTTTTGTGACGAATACAAGCCAATTAACCTCAGATCTACAGTGCCCCTTCTGTGAAATAGATATGACAATAGTGGGAACCAGTACTTTACATGTTATAAAATGCTTTACAAACTGTCAAACGGGGCAACCAGATTACTCAAGTGATTTTTGCCCCACAGCATCAGTTAGACAGGTCTCACCTGACTTAGGATACTTTGCTTCGACTGTCTTTAGGCCCCACCATAATCAGTTACCACAGAAGCAGATGCCTTTGACCAGGCCTTGAAGGGGTCTGCTGTCTCAGTCCCAGATTCAATCCAGATACTTTCTGCAGCGTAAATTTACTAGTTAACGATAGATTTCTGACTCTGAGACAGGAAGCTTTTACTAGAGCCCAGTATCTTTCTCACCTTATGAACCAGTAATACCTGAAACTTATATGATAAGATAAGCCTTTGACTGTACTGTTTTTGGAAAAGAAGAAAGGCCCATCTCTAACTACCTCATATTTATTAGTATCCCATGAGTTCTGTTTAGTCAAAGTGAGGTCCTCAGCTAAGCAGACTCTGGGAATCTATAAAATTTATAGGCTTGGGGCTAGAAGAATAGCTCAGCTTTGAGTTAAATTCCACAGAACCATATAAACTGAGCATGGTGGCTCACACCTCTGATGACAGCACTCAGGAAGCTGAAGCAGGAGGATTCTTGTGAGTTTGAGGCCAGCCTGGGCTACAGAGTGAATCCAGGACCAGCCTGAACTACAGAGTGGGACCCTGTCTCAAAAACAAAAGTTATAAGCTCATAGACCCTAACCCAGATCTACCAAATCAAAATTTACACTTTAACAAGCTTTTCAAGTGATTTGTACACAACTTCAAGATTATACTCTAACTTTCCAATAAGCCAGGCTGGAAACTGGAACAGACTGCTGTCTGGATTCGATCATTAACAGTCAGTGAGCCACTTCAGTCTTTGATTTCCTTACCACGTGTAGTGCAGGAAGGTCTGTATCTGTGATGTCCATGCAATGCCAGGGGCAGGGGCCAAGGAACACACAAGCACTTGAGAGAGGTGTCACAGAGGGGTAGAGAGGACAAACAGAAGAGCCCTGCGGGGAGGACCCTCTGCCCCCAACACAAGGTTTACTGTATCTGTTTCACATACTGAATTTTTCATAATAGTTCATTGGAGAGAAGGTTTCTGTTAGGGGAAAGATAAGAAAGTTTGTACTCTCTAGTTCTAAAACCTCCTGCTGATTTATGTCTGTCAGGCCCCAAAGAAGGCCAGGCTACTCGCTGGCGGAAAGGAAATGGCCTACTTCCTGCTCATCACAGGCTCTGCTCTGAATCGGTTCATCAGTTCAGAAATCATTTTTGCTTACCTACGGATCTTGATATTGCTGTGAGCCAGGTTTATCTTCAGGCCCCTGGCTTCCTCCTGTACACGACCAGGGGGTACTGGGCATAGGAATGAGAGGCCCACCCCTCACCGGGGGTATTTCAGGGCAGCCATTCTCCTGTTGCCCCAGCTCACCTTCCATGACTCCTTCTCAGACTCCTCGTCTTTGCTTTCTTCAAGATGTTTTGAGAGATTGGAGGTGCAACGCAGTGGTAGAGTTCCTGCCTAGCCTGCCCAGGGTCCTAGGTGCAATCCTCAGTACCACAAAAAAAGAAAAAAAAAAAAAAAGAGTTTAGAGGACCTACCAAAAGCAGTACTCCTTGTGAGAGTGAGTTATTTGCGTGTAGAAACGGATGGTATATAGCCCTAGACCTCTGAGATACCACGTCTAGGCCAAACACCTTGTCTAATTAACCTGAAGTTTCCTCCTGCTACCAAACCTCATTTTTTTTTTTTTTTTTTTTTGTGATCACCTGGGAATCTGCCCAGACCCATCATCAGACAGACTTTTTTTGTCTTTTTCTTTTATTTTCTTTCTTCATTTTTGAGACAGGGTCACACTCTCAGGCCAGCCTGGGCTCCATAGTGAGTTCAGGACCAGCCTCAACTACAGAGTGGGACCCTGTCTCAAAAAAAAAAAAAGTTAATAGGCTTGTAGACCCTAACCCATTGCCCCTTCTGTAAAATAGGTATTATAATAGGGGGAAAGAGTACTTTACATATTATAAAATGCTTTGCATGGTTCTGAACTCACTATTAGCCCAGGCTGGCAGTCCCCCTGCCTCAGCCTCCCCAGTGCTGGAATTACAAGCATGTGCCACTACACACAGCTTATGTGGTGCTCGGGAATTGAACTCAGGGCCTTGAACTTGCTAGGCAAGCACTCTAACTGCTGAGCTCCACCTCCAGCCCCAGATAGATTTCTGATGGTGAACAAATACCCAGGTCCCAGGTATATTAGTACCAGGCTGATAGGATTGTGAGAAAGAGATCAAAAACCCTATAGGACCGAGCTGTCATTTAAAGAGGATTGAATCCCTAGGCTGCTGAGACACAGAACAAGTTCTGGGAAGAATAACAGAAATTCTCTGTCAGTGCACATTTTGGCTGTTTTAAAGTTGTTGGTATTTTAAACAGTCTTCTAATATAATGTCTTCAAACATATACCCTTGAGCAACATCTGTCATCTCTGTTGGCTAAATTCCTATGTTCGTGATTATTGATTGTTGAAAGGGTGTATGGGGCTGAGGGTGTAGCTCAGCAGCAGAGCGCTTGCCTAACACCTGCTAGGTCCTGGGTTTAATCCCCAGCACTGAAAACAAAAATATCCAAGAGTGTGTATTTTAAAGTTTTGCATATATGTCTCCAAACCTTAACATATTTGCATGTTTCAAACCAAGCCTCCTTATTTATCGCAGGCCAGATCTGTTGAGATCTGAAGGCATCCCTAGCACAGAAGTGGCTCCCACTGCATCCCCTTTGTCTGGAAGTCCCAAGATGTCCACCTCAAGCAGCAAGAGCAGATATCGAAGCAAACCACGCCACCGCCGGGGGAACAGTAGGGGCAGCCATAATGACTTTGCAGCCATATTGAAAAACCAGCCATCCCAGGAAAACTCACCCGAGCCCTCTTACCTGCACCACGCTCAACCTGAGTACCAGAATCCTTTGCAACAGCAATACCAGCAACCCCCTCCCCCCCTGTCTCAGAGTCACCATCCCAGACTCAGTATGCACGGACAGGACATTGCAACCTGCGCCAACAACCTGAGGTACTTTGGCCCTGCAGCAGCCCTGCGGAGCCCCCTCGGCAACCACGCACAAAGACAGATGCCTGGCTCCAGCCCTGACCTCATCTCCACTGCCATGGCAGCAGATTGCTGGAGAAGTTCTGAGCCTGACAAGGGCCAGGCCGGCTCCTGGGACTGCTGTCAGACTGACCCTTATGATCCTTGCCTCCAGTGCAAGCCAGAACAGTGTGGGTCCTTAGAGGTACCCACCGCTGAGCCAGTGGGGAGGATCCCCGACCTTTCCAAGTCACCAGCACATAATCCACTCTCGGAAAATGCCCAGGGTTCTGAGAGACCGGAAGAAAACGACTTCAATGGCTGCGGGCCTGCACCTTCCCTTGGCAACCCTCATCACATCACCCCCTCACTGCTACCTCGAAAACCAAGGCCCCTTCAGAAGGTAAGGAGTGACAGGAGGAGTCTCCATTACTGCCTTCCAAGAAACACCAGAGCCTAACATGTCAAATGCATTGCAAAATATACAGGTCTACAGTTTGGAAAAGGACAAAATAACAAAAACACAAAGAGAAGTTTCTTTTTTAAAATTTTTTTATCACTGTGTGAAAGAAATACAAGTTCCTTTCACTTGAACTTCTCTCCCGACTGTTGAAGTGCTGGAATAGGGAGGGTATTTTGAGAACTAGGGAGCTAGGAGACTGATTCAAGTGTAGATAATTCATGGATAACCATATACTAGGGATTCATAACCAAAAAGTTTGGAAACCACTACCCAAGAACTCTAGTCTTGAGGAATGGCATGAGAAGGAAGAATCCATCATAAAATAAGTTTGAGGAGCTCAGCCTGTCTCTTCTTAGAAATTCCTAGTACACACGGACAAACCATAGGCTGTGAGAAACCACACAGATGCCATGCGTCACAAGCACGCCCCTTGCCTGTTCAGCCATCCGGCCTTTTATATTAGCATCTACTAATCCCTCATGGACCTCGCTTTTTTCACAATATTCTTTGGCAAACATTGCCTTAATTACTAACCACTATGAACCACTTAGTTTTAGCCTTTGAAACCTATTTTTTTTTCCTCATCCATTGGCTGCCTGGGTGAGTGGGGGCATCTGCTACAGTGGTTGAGATGGTGACCTTCGAGAGTCAGGTCTTAGGTCAAAGCCAGGCTCTTCTATGTGCTACCTCTGTGAAGCTCAACTTATTCTGTCTATAGAGCGGGTCTAATAATGGACCGGGCCTCACTGGTTGATCTGAGGATTAATTTGCAGGACTCAGTACCCATGGGGTATTTAGAATAGTGTCTGGAACATAGCAATTTTCTTTTTATCTCATCTTGCTAGCATGTTAAAAAATTATGCGGTAAAAGTGGTAATCTTATCTAACATGGTGATTACACAGTCAATTCTAAATATTGTTTCAACTTAACCGTTTTATTTGGTTGAAAGAATGGAAGGGTCTAAACATATAAATGAGTATGTTTTGGCCAACTAGTAGAAAAGAAGTTGAAGCCGAGGGCTGTTGTCTCAGAACTGGATTTCTTTATCCAAACACCGACTGAGCAGTCCCAGAGGCTACACATGTTCCAGGGGTACAGTCAGTTTGGACTAATCTTCTTCCTGTCCTCCATCCCTGTAGCCAGCAACACCTGACTCAATAAAGACATTGTTTTGGTGACAACTTCATTAAGATATAATTCAGCTGGGTCTGCATCAGCAGGACTGGAATCTCAGCAGTTGGGAGGCAGAGGCAGGAAGACGACAAGCTTGATGGCAGCCTTCACTACATAGTGAGGGCCTGTCTCAAAATAAAGAAATCATGATAGAGCTCAGCACTCCCTGGGATTCATCCCCAGTACAGTAACATGTACGGTTTAATGATTTTACCCACACAGTTCTGTAGGCATCACCGTGACCGACTTTAAAACATTCCCATCACTCCAAAAAGCAACCTCCTCTCTTTAATATGTACCTTTTCACCACACTGTGCCATTTGGATGCCAGCCGTGGGTCTGCAGGCCCAAGAGCCACCACCCTGTACACTTGGACTCATTAGCACTTGGTCCACAGGGAAGCTCAACATCCCTGCACCCCATGGCTACTCCTAGAGCAAACCGCCCGTGTCAGCAGCCAGGATAACCCCCGCCCTGCCCTTCCTTTTCTAACAGCATGAAGAAATGTGAGGACATTTTTAAACTGATTTTCGAAAAGGTAAATTGTGCTTACTCTTTGGTAGTTACTTGGGTCTAATTATCCAGCCCACAAGAGATGATATCTCCCAGTGTATCTTGACGCTGTTTTAAGGACAGCTGATCTGATGTGTGGCTGCTCTTCTGCCCTTGATACCAGATGAGATTTCACTTGGAAGGGGAAAAGTATCATTTCACCCAGGACCGTCGCCAATCCTGCAGTCACATTCAGAGTCCCGCAGTCTAGGGACCTCCCCCACCCCCCACAACCCCCTTCGAGCTCCCCTCCCCCTGCCACCATGCTGACTCAAGAAAAATACACGAAGGAACTTCCTTTAAGTTGGTAAACCATAATTGTAGGTATTTATGATGATTAACACCTGTTTTTGTATACGATGTTGCATGGAGATAAATAAAATACCAGAATATGTGATCTGACTCTCAAATAAGTGGATTAATATGTCAGTGAAAAATGGCATATAAAAAAAGGAATTGATCACTGAAGGATCACTTCTTGGGGAATCTCTGAAAGATCTCAGAACTGCTAATGACAAGGATGACAGAGCGTGTCCCCAAACCCAAGACCTCCTCTCCAGTTTCTCCCTCTATCACTCACCTCTGGACATTTTCATGGAGCTCTTACTGCCCTGAGGGCAAAAAGAAAGTTCTGCCGAGTTTCATTGTTCCCCCTACTGAGGAATGCGGGGGCGGGGACTGCACCTTCCGCTCCTTCTGCCCTTTATTTATACAGGCTGGTCTCAAATTTGTAATTCTCCTGCCTCAGCTTCTTGAATGTCTGGGATTACAGATATGTGCCGCCACCCTGACTACCCCATTCTGTGTCTTCCAGCATCTAGTACAGGGCCTGTCATTTTGAGCACATGAGAATACATGTGTCATACATACGACATTCAGCAAGCTACTACCAAGTGTCTTTTGATGATAATCCAGTCGCTTACAGGTATGGGAAGTGGGGGGAAGAGAGCGATGCTAAAAGAAATACTACATGTCTTTTCTCCTTTTCTCAGAGCGGAGATGACTCCTCGGAGGAAGAAGGGGAAGTAGATAGTGAAGTTGAATTTCCACGAAGACAGAGGTAAAACCAGCACGCCCGTGACTGCACTTGGTGTAACGGGAAATCCTGAGTTTGCCACACCTGTGTTCAAGCGCAGGTCACTCTGATGGCCACTCTATAGGGAGTTTGCACTTACAGTGTTAATGTTTTCCCACGGCCACATCTTGAGAGTAGCCTTTGCACGCAGCACGTCCTCGTACACGCAAAATCACTTTGTGGGATCTGCACGTGAGGAGACTAAACCCAGACAGATCTGTAGCTGTCGCCAAGTGGGCCGTGGGCAGCGGGAATTTGGGAGGATGGCCATGCTGTCTTTACTGGACTCTGGAGGAGCTCCTCATGGTCAGGCCACGATAATAAAATACCACAGATGGGGGTGAGCAACAGAAATTGATTCCTCGCTGTTCTGGAGGCTGGGAAGTCCAAGATCAGGTAACAGCTGACTTAGTTTCTTCCTGGTGCCAGGTCTCATGGCAGAGGCAGAGACAGAACTGTAGAAGTGGGGGGGCATAATTCAGGTCACACCATCTCTCAATTGCTTTCAAATTAAATGGTTTCTACTTATCTTGATATTTGGTCTTTGTCAGGAGCAGAGGGAAAAAAATAAACCAGGTTGTCTCTCACCACATGACTCTGAGGGCCAGGCAAGCGGGAGCCGGGCAGTCGCTCCCGAGCCCACGCTCCCGCCCGCCCGCGTTCTGAGTCCGTGTTGCTCCCTGTGCTTCCAGGCCCCACCGCTGCATTAGCAGCTGCCAGTCCTACTCCACCTTCAGCTCTGAGAATTTCTCCGTGTCCGACGGAGAGGAGGGCAATACCAGCGACCACTCAAACAGTCCTGATGAGTTAGCTGGTAAACGTGACGAGCGCCTGGCAGAGAAGCTGGATGAGCTGCTGTCCCAGACGCCGGAGATCCCCATCGAGATCTCCTCCCACTCCGACGGGCTGTCGGACAAGGAGTGCGCCGTGCGCCGCGTGAAGACACAGATGTCCCTGGGCAAGCTGTGTGTGGAGGAGCGCGGCTACGAGGTGGGCCCCTCTCCCGCTCCCCCCACCCGCCTTCTCTTCCAGGCTATTGGGGTTAGCATGCTTTTACGTCCGTAGGGCCCTTACTGTTTTCGTTCAGTGTATAGAACAGGACAACTGCCTTCATGGAGTAAGTAGAAACAAAGGCCCACAGAGCCCTTCCAGTGGGACCGGTTTCTCCCAAGTGAGGTGTTCTGACGTGCTCAGGAGCTCTGTATTTCAAGATTTAACTCAGACCTCCGCTCTGTGTCTCGTCTCCCAGCTTGGTTAGGGACCTGACCGCTCCTCCTCTGTCCTCACTTGCTCCTGGGCGATACTGACTCTTATGAGTGCCCTGCATATAGAGTACTGCCTTCGGAGAGGCAGGGTAGCAAAGTGGTCATAGGTGTAAAGCCCAGAACCCAACTGCCCAGATACACATCTCAGCCTTTCCGTGTACCGTATGACCTTGGGCAAGTTGCCTAGCCTTCCTGGAAGTTAGTTTCCTTATCTACAAGCTGGAAATGATGATGTCTATCTATGTATCATATCTATGAGGTGTGGTCTATCTCATTGGGTCCTTGTGAGGATTGAATGGTTTCAATGTGACCCACTGGCCACAGCACCTGGAACCCAGTAAATGCCACTTTGGAGGGATCTGGGGGTTCCTGTGACTGTCACAGCCATCATCATCATAACCAACTATACACATCTCTTTTGTCCACAAGCCCCACAGCAACAGGACCAGTCTCCTTTGTCTTGCCAAGCCCCTTGCCCAGCAGTGGCCACGGTGGGAGGTATCAGTGCGCCTTCAAAGAGGGAGGCAGAAATGAGTGAGGTTTGGTTTTGTCTTGGCTTTACAGAACCCTCTGCAGTTTGTGGAATCGGACTGTGACTCCTCAGAGGGGGAGTGCTCCGACGCCACGGTGAGGACCAATAAGCACTATAGCTCTGCCACCTGGTGAGGAAGGAGTCCTGCCATCCTGAAGGTCTCCAGGCACAGAGGCATCTCAGATACCCCCAGGCCAAGACATTCCTCTCTCTCCTTGGTTTGGAGGAGAGCCGCCCCTCGTTCTAGAAACAAGCTGCAATAACAGGAACAGAAGACTTCGCAAATCTCTGGAAAAAAAATATCCAAATGAAATTAAGTCTCACTGAACATTTCAATCAAGAATGGCAGGGATCTATTTTATTGAATATTCTAGCTACTGTAACATTGATATTTATTTTTGTTGGACATTTTAACACTTTGTACTGTAAAGAGTGAACTATATATGATACAGAGAGAGACACAATAATTTCTTGCAAAAAAGAGAGAGAGAAAGAAAAGAGGAAAAGAAATGTCTTTAGGAGAAACATCCCCGGGAATTTTGGGGCCTGGAAGGTATTACTGCTGCTTGAACAGGGGACCAGGTCATTTGTCCACAAGTGACAGAGGAAGAGCCACAGCAAGACATAGCGAGCATTTTAGAACACAACGAACAGCAGAAGAAAAAGCAGTTCCAGGCAACTTGTGAACTAAGTTCAACCAGCATGGCCACATGGGTGATAGGCGAGACCTGGGAAAATTTGGCCACCAAGTATTTTCACCCAAGGTCTTCGAGGGCATGCACTTCCTCTGGGAAGGAAAACAAATGAAACTGTACATGCGGGAGCCAATTTCATGTTTTAACTCTCAGCAGCATTTGGTAGTGAGGCCTACAGACAGTGTCATGCCTTATGCCTGGCGAATACTTCCCTTTTTAATGCTGTCACTGTCATTACCTTGACAGATGTGCTACCTTGACCAATGTGTTGATCTTTCAGAGTCAAGTGCCATTTTCCTGGAGTGTTTTTTTTTTTTCCTTTCCACCTGTTGGCCACTTTTTCTAGGAAAGGAGGAGAAAAGGATAAGAAAAAGATCATCTACAAAACATTAGAAAAGCAAATGTGGAATTTGTGCAAGTTCATTCTCAGGATGCTTAGACCGACTGTGTGAAGACAGAACCCTTCTCTGGAAACAGGTTCCTTGATGCTAGAATCATATTGATTCAAACAGGAGAATAGAATTTGAAGGCAGCTAAGATTGTGTGTGTGAGTGTGCACATGCACACGCATGTGTGCATGTGTGTGTCCCCACTGTCCAATCTCAAGTTATCCCTTTGTTTTTACTCATCAACTCCTTCTCCCTTGAAGCTTTAGTGAATGGTTATCACCGTCAGAATAAAGGCAAAATGGGCAACTTGTAGAAAGCTACCCTCGCACACAATAGATTTTTTGTTAAAAAGTACTTGTAAGATATATTTTACTTCCCTCTGAATCACTGCAGTTTTGATTAATTGGACTTGGAAATGTGTAAAAAGAACAAGTGATACTGAACAAGGTATTAGAATGACCTTAGATTATTAAAAGGAAGAGCCTTTCCTGTCCCAAAGGTCACAGGCTCTGAAAAGCAACTCAAGGTAATTCAAGGTGCCTTGGTATTAAGGAACGTTCTATCTAGAATTCTACAGACAGATGTTGACCTAATTCCTGTCTCTGTCTCCAAGATAGACTACTGTCAAACAACCTCTCTACACTTGCTAGAATTTCTGACCTTGCATCACATAGATGTTAGGAAAGACTTGCACATACCGGTATCAAACCATTTCCAAGGCAGATGAAAACAATGTCTCTCCTCAAGGCAGGAGGGAATGTGGAGCGTTCCTTTTGTTCGTCTGATCCCTCCATCTGTTTACACTTTATGTTGAGACATTGACTTAAAATTTAGTGTCTATAATTTATAGTTCATAAGTAGGATGAAGGAAAATGTTTAACTTATACAGAGAACAGTATTGTTTGCATTAAATTATTCCATTTTTGTATAAGTTCTGTAGCTGGACTACATGAAAGATCTTAAGTTATGGCATTATTACTGTTATTTTATTTTAAATTACCATTCTCATTTTCTGTCGATCAGAAGGTGTGGTTTACAATGTAGCACAATAATTGTGTTTGTTGCTAACCATGAATTATTATGGATTTTATGATTTTTAACAAAGGTATGAAATTGGAGCTGCCTTTTGGGAGCTCCCTGGTATCCACCCTAGCTGGGTTCTCTGATTATCTGTGTCCAACAACAATCACCTGAGGATGTGTGTTCTACCTTGGAGCCCGATGGCTACACTGTGACTTCTGACTGGACCCTGAGTGCTTCTGGAGGAGCAGATGGCTAGGTGATGCACAGGCAGTTCAAGAGCTGTAAACTTTCTCCAATTTCTTAAGAAATAAAATCATGGGACTATATCAGCAACAAAAAGAGATTTATTTAATGCCCTGAAAGGACCAGACCTAGTGTTTCTGGATGGGTCTCGTGGGTTAATTTCCAAAATTAACAGCACAGATTATAATCTTCTTCCTGCCAGGTCCCACAAAACCAGCCTTTCTTCCTCTAAGGAGTAGCAGGAAGACTAAAAAAGAAAGAAATAAATATGTAATATGACATAAAATGCCTAGTAGTGACATCATGATGTAGTGACATCATCCCACAACAAGGCTAAAGAAATTCATGAAGGTAGAACACTAAAAAAAAATTAAAAAAAAAATAGAATAAAATCGACTCAGTTAGAGGCTCGTGAGTCAGGAGAGTCCTCTGAAAGTCTGTCTCTGTGACTTCAGGTTTCACCACACTGTGAATTTCTGTTCCTCCTTAAAATGGACATGATACTACTCTATGTTCTCTTTCTGGTCAACATCTTTAAGGAAAAACACGTAGGACCGCTTCTGTCTTATAATTTCCAGTCATGGTCTTCCTAGAAAATCCATCCCAATGCCTCATAATTTGAATCAGCTTTTTTTTTTTAATTCTGACCTTGACTGTCATGCTACACTCTGTCTAGCTTGACTCCTAGGAGCATGTTAGGGAAATACAGTGTTGAACCCTCAGTCGTTCACTGTATTGTCAAGATTTGAATAAAGTCCACATTAAACACTTTTTGAACAGAAAGCTTCAAAAACTGGTATCCTTCACCCACATTAAGACAGAAATACCTTCTCTACCCCAGCCTGTGAAAATCAAGAAATTTTTGAATTGACATGTCTTTTTAAGAACAGCTCCACAGTCACCAGAAATGTGTTCAATCAAGAGCTCAGGGAATTTAAGAGCTAATTCATCAGTCCTGTCAGCTGCACTAGGGCTTCAAGGAACCTCACAGGACTGTGATTTCAAGATTCCTCGCTGTTTAGAAGTCGAACGCCCTTGGGATGAATGTCCGCATTCAATGAGCATCTGTTTTCGACTGATTGCAGGACAAGTTTCAATTTGTATAGCAGACGAACATTTGGTTTTGATTTCCATCTTTTTCTAGATCATGTCCTCAAATAATTCCTCTTAAAATTGCTTACGGGGATGGAAAAGACTTCATCTGCTTTGAAATCATTGTGAATTTTTCACAACTATTATTAGCCCTGTTTGCAAGACTATGAGGAGCTGTACCCCAAAAGAGGACGAGGTTAGCTAGTCCTGTTGTAAAACGGTTTGGAATGGCCTACTTGAAATTCAAATTTTAAAACTTTAGTATCAGAAAATTTGCCTTTCTAGGAGTAAGGTCATTTTTAGTAGAATTTACTAAGTATTGAATATTTACTTTGGGCACTCACTGCCCAAGTAATAGATGAGATAGTTTTGGATTGTCCTGGTTCTGACTGAGCCTATTTAAGATTCCCGTCCTACTGTAAAGCAATGACTGTCATTCTTTCAGGGTGAATTCATTCTAGACCAGATGGTTTACTGGTTTACCCTCTTTTTTCCATGCCATGATCTCTCTCTCTCTCTCTCTCTCTCTCTCTCTCTCTCTCTCTCTCTCTCTTAAAACATTCCTACTTGAACTTTCTGAAACTGAATTCTCCAGTGCAGAAGGTAGGACTTGAAACCCAAGGAATTCATGTCCTATTTCTCAGCATAGCATGGTATATTTTATGTTTACACTAGGCCAGAAACCCAGACACCAACCACCCCAAACACCCAAGACCAACATTACTTATTAAGCACCATAGTGTTACCTTCTAAGCCCAGATGACATCAGAACCACTTGACACAGCACTCAAATGGAACAATTACCATTTGATTGAAATTGGTGTGCAAAGGGAAATGTTCGCCATCCCAGCTCCAATCTCATAATTAATTTCTAAAGGTGGTTTGATGTCTTGAGTTTGCCCTGGTGGGAGATTGATAGGATCATATCAATGTTCCCCTAGTGGATCCCTCCTAAGGCTTGTAGGGGCCATATATGACAGGAAAAAATGCCACTTGCTTCTACTCAACTGCCCTTCTGGACTGCGATTCTCATAGAATAATCGCCAATTCCCAATGGATCAAATTCCAAAATGTTTCCTCCTTCACATCATTTGTGTTGAATGCACATGTTCTTCCCAGGATGCTGGGAGACTAATGTCTCATTCAAGAATTCATCTTAGACTGTCTGTATGCAATGTAGTGCCTTTCCAGGCAGCAAGGTTTCCTTTGCTGATTTCATAGAACAAATGTCCCAGTGTACTCACACCACCAGTGTCACCAACCTAATAGACTGGCCTGTTAGAATTCTATTAGTCTGCATATTTGCATGTTACAACTGATACTGCAATGCGTGTTCAAATCGAAACGAACAAGGCTGCTAAGTGAGGACCCTGTGGAACCCGGAGCATTTCTCAGGGACAGGTGGCAGAAGAGGGGAGCTCTGAAACCACTGAGCTGAGAAACTGGAAAAGAAGTGGGTTGAGGCTTTGGTTAACTGCCAAGCCATGATGGCCAAGGCATGGTGGCAGGATCTCCCAGAGCCAAGCTCAGCAGATGGCAAGGCCACTATAAGGAAGCTTCCAGCAGAATCCCAGCAGTACTGCTCTACAGAGCCACTTCTCAGCACTCAGGGGAACACTGGCTCCTGGCCCCAGGCTGCTGTGGGTGACTACAATCTTCCGATGATTTCAAGCCAGAGGGAACCTCGGCCAGAATGAGTAAGCTACTAGGAAGATGTCCTACCCTGACTATATCACCCGATGGTTCTCTACCCCATGACCATTTTCCAGACTCTGGAAGTGGGAATACCCTCTCCAATTCTTTATTAAAACAATTTGAGTTCCTATTAATTTGGAGCAAATGAGTATCATTTTTTGTGGTTAAGTCTCAAAATGAATTCCTGCAGCTGTCTTTTCTGTGGCCTACACTGCTGTTTTCCTGCTCCCTGCACTGTTCTCTGATCCTGGCTTCCTCTCTGTATTGAACAGCAAGGGGAACAAGAGCGACTATCAACGCAAATGCATGCGATTAAACGGAAGTGTACTTCAGTGCTTTCTGGTCTGTCTTTTCCTAAAGGTCCCGCTTGTGTCCTGCAAGCTGCCTTAACAGGCCTCAGCATTTGTCAGAAATTTGGGGAAAGGAAAACTTTACATGCATGGGTTTTCTGCAAACAGAAAAAACATAAAGTAGGGAAAACTGGCTTACGGCACTCTTGAGTTTCAGTCACAGGCACAGAAGAGACAACCATCATTTTTGTGGCAGTCTTCTTGAGGGTCCTGTTCAAGCTTATACAAGCACTCTGCTGCCCCCTTGTGCTCTTCATCCCGCAGCTGCTCCAGTTACTAGCACCCCGAAGCACCCCTTGGATTATCTGACTTCTGGCCAACCCCAATTCTCACTGGCAAGGGCCATTTGCAACTATCCAAACAAGCATTTATGTCCATTTATCTAACACCAAGCATTTTTATCCATTTATTTGTTTAATTGCTTTACCTGTAAACTTATAACCAAGAAGGCACGGTGTTGGGAAATCAAGCAGAAGGAAAAGAAAGACAAATCTAAGGAATCTGGGAAAGGGGCAAAGGGCACACACTGGCAACAGTGTGCAAACAGCCTTGTACTTCTTCCCTCCCTGGACTCCAGAACACTAATCGTCATCAGTTCCAAAGTCCTACTTCTCACTTCCATTCAGGCCTTAAGTAAAGGTTTAATTAAAGCCTTCTTTTAAAAAGAAGTACATTTTGAAAATGAAGTCCTTATCATACAATAGTCATCCCATATCCAAAAAGCACCTTTTCGGGATCCTCTCTTCCTAGGGAACATGGCTTGTCCCAAGAATTTATGTAGACTAAAGGGCCCAGCTCAATGTACTGGCAAGATTCCAGGCTAACCCAAATAGAGAACCCAGCAGACGATGGCCAAGAGTAACATTCTGCTAAGTTGTGATGAAGCTAGTGACTCCCAGAGGTCACAGGGTCACACTGCTGGTTGGCTCAGGTGCAAGAGTCCACCTTCGCTGAAAGGTCTGTGCCAAACCAATACTGCAGTGGTAGGAAGTAATGACAGCCTTAGATAATTATAATACAATACCACCAAGTCATCAGACCAAATTTCCCTCTTTGAATTAAAAATAAAGCTATTTCTGTTATTCTCCTCATATAACAAAATGGAAATATTCACACTGGCTGAGAGTCTAGTATACCAAATGACTCTCCTAGCAGGAGGTGGAAGGGATTCCCACAGACAGGACACCCTAGAAAATGCATCATTGGTCATTGAATTAAGGTGAGTTGAGAGCCCTGGCCTGTCCAGATGGAAAAGACCTTCTCTGTAACACGCAACATGTTCATAGTATATGGAGTTTGCTCCACAGACCTTTAATAGTCTGTTTGCAAACAGCTTCATTGTCAGGACATACAGCCATAAGGAGATTTAGCATACACAGTTAACATCAGTGTGTCTGAATACAGAGCATCTCAGAAATCACTGTGCACGTGAACTACACATGGAAGTCCTAGGTAGTGTGTCAACTTGTTTCCCTTGGAATATCGAAGAGGTAGATCATCAGCAAAAAGGTACCAAACACACATTAACAGAAGAAAATCCACGTAAATGACGTGGTCTCCCATATCAGCACTGACGCTATTAACATCCACAGGGTCTTAACCGGAGAGCGCCCGTCACATAGCACCTCGCCGTGCACAGGCACTCGGACAAGGACAGCCATCTTCTCCCATCACAGCCCAGCAGCAGGCAAGAGGCGAACTCAACAGACTCTGCTGAGTTCCTTCTGTCTCACGAAAACAGAAAAAGGATTTTCTACGAGGCCATCCATTTCAGAGTCCTGCTATAAGGAGGCTGGGATGAGGTCCTGGTAAAATCCACCTTGTAAAGGAGAGTGCCTTTTGTGAAAAGACACTGCACACAGATGAACAGTGTCCAAAAACAATGGGGTCTTTAAAGGACCACATCCCATATACAAATCTGCAACAGACTCCTGGGATGAGGCACACAAAAATCCAGATCACGTGTCTTTTCTACTGTTTATATGATTAGCGTCGCTCTTCTCATTCAATTTTAGGTGCTTCTGGCTAAATTTCTTAATGAGAGTGCCAGGAACCAGGGCCACCAGAGCAATGGCCAACAGCTTGAAGACAGTTTCCCAAGAGAAGAGAGCATCCAGGGAAGTGAGAGTTGACAGGATGGCACCTGTCTGCACACAGATGAAATTGTATGGAATCAAACCTGGAAGAAGGAAAGGGGAAAAGCCCGTTGAGTGCAACAGGAAAACTAAGAAAACAGTATTCCACCAGTGACACTGGGAATTCACAACAGTGACCCCAGTGGTTCACCCGACTCCTGACCCACAGCCGCATCGCCTCACTCCCCCTTTCTCCCCTCTTTTCCTTACTTCCTATACGCTCAGGCTTTGGCCAAGAAAAGGACTTGTTATGGTCTGCACTTATTTACATTACAATGGGAAATTCTGAAAAATAAGTAAGTGCACAAGAGTAAGTAAAGTAAGTCAGGCAGTAAGTCAGTATAAACACAAGCGAGGTTCATGTACTCGCTAAAGACAGGACCTAAATTTGGACCTGAGGGCCCAACGGCCAAAGCGAAGAAACATCATCCACTGTGAAACTTACAGTGGGCATAAGATGCAAAAGCCACTGGATCACAGAGTCTAGCTGGACAGGCTGCTCAGACACCACCACCCTTGGTTGTTAAAAAAACATATTCTCAAACTCGATCCCAAAGATTCTGTTCACTTGGTTCTGTGATACAGCCCAGGAACTTACATTTTATTTTATTTTATCTTACTTTCTTTTTTTCTTTTTGAGACAGGGTCTCTCTTTGTAGTTCAGGCTGGTCCTGGACTCACTATGTAGCCCAGGCTGGCCTCAAACTCAGCAATTCTCCTGCCTCAGCCCCCTGAGTGCATGTGCCACCATACCTGGCTTATGTGGTGCTGAGGAACTGAACCCAGGGCCTTGTGCTTGCTAGGCAAGCACTTTAACAGCTGAGCTAAAAACCCTCTTCCCCAGAAACCTACATTTTAAAAACCTCTCTCACCCCAACCCCTGAACTTCTGAGTGGCTTGGAGCCCCCTTGGTAATCAATTCCTCTTCCATAGTAGAGGAAATATTAATATATGGGAGATGAAGATCATGGACCACTCAAGGTCACACTCAGAGTTAATTTAAGCCTTCTGCCACCTATGTAACTGCAAGCTATTAACTCCCTTTAGCAGCAGTGCAGAGGCTCCAACTGAAAGCCAATCTGACCAGCATTGGCTGTGGTTGATCTTGCTTCGATTTAAGAGCTCAGTTTCTCTCAGGCATTCCCTATTAATAGCAGCTACTCCACTACAGAAATCCTTGACCTGAAAGTCCTACATGTCACAACCTACACACTGGAAGGATGGTTTAAAAGAAGGCAATCCTTGCTTTAGGCTTACAGAGTGGTTCACTTCCAGCATGGAGAAAGTAAGACTACTGACTTAGTAGGATAGTCACACTTTATTATTCTGATGAAGGTGGATCAAGGCCCACACTTTGAGAAATACTAGTCTCAGCCCTTATCTGGCCAAGTGGCCCAAGGGAGGGTAAGTACTTTGCTGGAAGTCCTACAATCATCAAGCCAAAGAGACTTTAGAAATTATCTAATCCAGGAGCTGGGGGCATAGCTCAGCAGTTAGAGAGCTTGCCTAGCAAGCACGAGGCCCTGAGTTCGATTCCCCAACATTACATACGCTGGGTGTGGTAGCGTATGCCTATAATCACAACACTTGGGAAGCTGAGGCAGGAGGCCAGGCTGGACTACATAGTGAGCTCAAAACCAGCCTACAGAGCGAGATCCTGCCTTTAAAAAAAAGAAAAGGAAAAAGACAGTATGTAATTCAGGCAACTGCAACCCTCAGGATCCAACAGAATCCCTTCTAAGGCCCAGCTACTCACACTGA
The DNA here is from genome assembly GCA_004027205.1 of Ctenodactylus gundi. Classification (NCBI taxonomy): domain Eukaryota; kingdom Metazoa; phylum Chordata; class Mammalia; order Rodentia; family Ctenodactylidae; genus Ctenodactylus; species Ctenodactylus gundi. The sequence goes on from PVKB01001960.1 coordinate 148,487, forward strand.
GTATTGGTACCAATTAAGAAACTTCAAAACATGCTGAGTCCTAAATCCCACCCCAGGATCATTTAGTAGATGTGTGGTATGGCCTTAAGGTAGAAACTGTTGAAAGCTCCTCAGGAGCAGGCTGAGCATGGGGCTAAGTGGTAAGGCACTTGCCTGGCATGGACAAGGCCCTGGGTTCATTTCCAATGTGCCAAAACATACACGTACACATATAAGTGACTCTCCAGGTGATGTTTCATTTTTTTTTTTTATTTACTTGTTTTAATAGTGATGCTGGGAATTGAACCCACTGAGAAACACTGCTTTATACACAACTTCTCATCTGGCTGAGTAAACCCTGAGGATAAACAGCTATTGAATATCATGTGATTATCAAAAGGCAAAAGAACCTCACTGGTGGCAGCTTTTCCTACGGCAGAACTTAGTCAGAACTGACCAAAGCTAGACAGAAAGTCCCTGGTCTGTTCCTGTTTTCTTTGTGCACCCAGAACTCACAGCCCTCACGCCATCCCTGCTCTCTCTGCTAGCACTAACTGACCACTTACTATGAGCCAAGGTGCGTGCTTTACAGACAACTGGTGGGAATGCAAGTCCAGTGCCTGGCACAGTGCCTAGCACACAACAAGCACTAACTACAGTCTCAGAACAAACAACCCTTATTCCACAAACATTGTATGGGTTTTCATGTTTCAAATTCAAGTAATTTAAAATCAAGAATAATTCTATTAGGTTACAGGCTTGATGATGCTCTTTGTGAGCTTCTCTCCTTGAAGGCAGGCAGCTGTCCAGCTGGTGGGTGACCCAGGGCAGTCCCCACCACAGCAGCACTGAAGATGCACACTTACCCCACCCGTGTCTTACCGATAAGAACTGAGAAGAAGAACTGCACGATGGGAATGTTCAGAATCGGGGCCGAGAGGTTCAGGAACCAGTTTGGCGTCATAGGGAAAAGCCTCAGAAACAGCAAGAAGAAGAACAGCCCGTTTCTGTTCTCCTCCACCTGCAGCAAAGAGGACAAGGCGCTAAGAACAGAAAGGGGCTCCATCAGGGCGCTGTCCTAGACACCGGGTGTTCTACTTCCAATTCCTGCCATGACCCTCCAGGGTAAAGACTGGTTTTCCCATTTTAAAAACTGAAACCTGACAATCAGAGATGTCGGGAACTTTGCCAAAGACACAAAACTAGGAGTTTGTTTGTCTGTTTGAAATAGGGTGTTGGTGTATAGTCTACACTGACCTACAGCCTGAGATCCTCCTGCCTCAGCCTCCTGAGTACTGGTATTATATGTGCCACCATGCCTAGCTCAGAGTTTAGATTTGATCCCAGGCCTGTACCTCTTGATGATCTCAGGCCTGCACCTCTTGATGACATTAAAAGAACCCTAAGGATGTCGTTCCCAGAAAGAGCAAAAGAAACGCTGTGGGAAACCCCTGATCCTCACTTCCAAGGCCAAGAGCTGACTCTTGAGGGACTCTCCTTACCTTCTTCTGCAGCAGGGTTACTTTATCGGGAAAATAGGAGATCACTAGCTGCTTGCCAAAAACACTGGAGAGCAGGTAGCAGCACGTGGCACCCACCGACGTCAGCACACAGCACAGGAGAAGTCCCAGCCATGGTCCAAACAAGGCGCCAGCTAAGACATTCTGTGAAGAAAGCAAACCCTCAGCCGTGAGAACAGCTGGAAGCCATCAGTATCTCGTCCCCCAGCCCACGGTCACAGGTGCCCTATTCCTTAGTAGTTTCCTAGCAAAACTCACCACCCATTTTAAAGAGATGAATGAAACAGCTGAGTCCTACAACCCTGGGTCCAGTCTCTTCACCTCTGAGACAAGAATAAGATTAAAGCCACAGAGGGCAGGAGCAAACCACAGGGACAACAACAGTAAGACCACACAGCTGCAGAAGTTGTTTTGTTTCTTTGTTTTTTTCTGGAATTACACCTATGTCTCATGTTAACATCAGGGTTTCCGTGCTGACCAATGCTCTAGTGACTGCTGAAGAGTCTTAAGCTGACAGAACTGAGAGGGCAAGCCAATACTTCCTACACACAGTCTGGCTGGTAAACATCCTCCCAGAGCACGGGACCTGAGAAAGTGACAGTAGGCCCTGGCAGTGAGAAGGCTGGAGCATGCTGAGCTCCTTCTGTGTGTATTTGACTACCTGTCTTAGGTGACCCTTGCTACATCTCTGAATCATATACTATCCTTCCCTCATCTACAGACTAAACGCCATGGTCAAATCACAGCAGGCAAAGCCAGGACACACCCCCATGCCTGGGTGCAGACCCCCCCCCCCCAAACAGCAGGTGGCTGTCTGCCCTGAGCAGGGATCTCAACAGGGGAGAGGACAGAGGGACAGTCCCAAGAAGTCACCCTCGCCCCGGGCACCACACACGTCCCTGCCTCTCTTGGACATGTCTACTCCTCTTCTAGTTCGCAAGAGACCACCTGGGTCGATCAGGATGAGCCCAGAGTAGGCAAAAGGTGCTGCAGGAAGAGAGGGAAGCAGGGCAAGAGGAAGCTTCCAGATTTCCTGCTCTGTCACTCAATCACTCAGGAGGAGCTGAGGGCCACAGCTCGCCAGCCTCTCTGCACCTGTGTTCGTTTCAGCTTCCCACGTGACAGTCACTATGAGGCTGGAGAGAAGTGGCCTCATTTGACAGTTAAGAAAAAGTGGGATGGAAGGCAGTTGGGTCACTGACCAGGAAGCTGGAGCCAGGAATGGCAAAGCCCTGCTTATAGAGGTAGGCGCTGCAGAAGAGCAGGAACACATAGGTCTGGTGCTCCTTCCGGTACTCTCGAAGGACCTCGGAGAGTTCCCGCAGTTCAGTCAGGTCCGAAGGGAACCACAGTGACCTGGAGATTTGGAAAAGCAGATGCGAACAGGAGTCCAGGTCAGCCAGTCCCTAAGAAAGAGTTACGTATTGTTTCTTTCTTTCCACAGTAATTTTACACACATGGCCATTGCCTGGCCCGCTGGGAACACATCCATGACCTGATCACATCATGACAAGTGATTTCATTTGACACCTGAGAGCCAGACAGAAGAGCCCCAGTCTGTAAGCAAGAGACCTGGGGTGCTATCTCCATTCTGCTATGTGCCAGCTAGGCGACCTAGGGTTAATCCATGGGCCACAGTTTCCTTATCAAAAAAGAAAGAAAGAAAGAAAGAAAGAAAGAAAGAAAGAAAGAAAGAAAGAAAGGCTGGTGCTGGATAATCACTGAATTCCCTTTAGTGCTCGGACTTTTAAGACTGTTTGATTTTTGGTGCTGAGGACTGAACCCAGGGCCTCCGACATGTTAAACACGTGCACTCTACCACTGAGCTACACCCTCAGCCCCTGTGATCTGTTCTTAAGAGACAAGTGGATTTGTTTCCAGGCAAGTACTTAACATCCTAAGTCACCTTTTCCTCACAATTCCTGCCTCTCCCACAAGTCAAAAGCCATTTAGGCCTTACGCTGCTCCTGAGGTAGTAGGAAGTGGCTGCTTTATCACTGTGACTGCTCTATCACTAACAAGCCAGTTAAAAAAAACCTCTGGGAAGTCTACCCATCCCATCAACTCAGCATTATTATTATCTCCCCATAAAAATAACTTTCCTGATCTGGGGTTGTGACTCAATGGTAGATCTCTTGCCTACCATGCAGGAGGCCAGAGTTCTACTGCCCAGCACTGATGGAGGAAAAAAAAATCATGAACCCTAACTTCCTAGATAATATGGCAGGCTTAAACACTAAGCCTGTCAAAGAACTTACTTTCTGCTGCACTGTGAATCCCACCCAGGGGTCACAGAGTAAGGCTACCTTACTTCTGTCATCTCCACAACCCATGAATCCATCAATGATCAGTTAGGAGCCACACACACACACACACACACTCTCTCTCTCTCTCTCTCTCTCTCTCTCTCTCTCTCTCTCTCTCTCTCTGCTCCCGAGAACGCTCCTCCTGCCACGGCAGCCTTCTCAGCTACTGCTACGGAAGGCAGTAACTCAGGACAACTGCCGTAATATCAAAATATCAGTGAATCTCGAGATAACGCGACGGTGGGCCTGGCACACGTCCATGTACTTCATACATATTTACAGTACGCAGCAATCATGAAAACTGGTCTGGTAGGTATTGCTCGGCCTCCTACATAGCTCGGATGTTCTTGAAGAAGGGGAAAAGTGGGACTGCCAGGAAGACAGCGGGGCCGATCACTAATTCCTGAATGATTTCAAGTTGGAACACTTCTCCGGAAGATCTAAAGGAAAGCCCCAAGGGGCTGATTCCAGCGGGTGGGGGGAAGACAGAAGCCTGGGCAGGACGGAGGAGCTGGGCGGGCCGCTTGGGGAAGGGTCGCTGGCAATGGGGCACCAGGACAGCGAAGGCGGGAGCGCAGGTGCCGAGCGGCTCCCGTCCATCCCGCCCGCCGAGGCCGCGGGGCGGGCCGGACGCCACAGCCGACCTGACACCCCGACCCCGATGCCTCCGTCAGGGCACTCGAACCCCGGTCCCGCCCGCCCAGCCACGTACCTGCCTTCCGGCCCCTCGGCGGAGCCTATTCTCGGCCCTCGGGGCAGTCGGGTCGACAGCAAGTACAGGGCCAAGGTGCAAGTGGCGAAGACCAGAAGGAGCCCGAAGAGCGGTCGCATGGCGGCGCCGCACCGCTGCCAGCCGGGCCACAGAACGGCTTGCGGCGCTAATTGCCGCGCGGACGCCTCCCCGAGGCGGACTGAGCCGGCGGAGCGCGTTCGCGGACGGACCGGGGCGGCGCCACGTAAGCTCCGCCCCCTTGTGGGCCCCGCCTCCACCGGGAGATTCTGTGCGCCTGTATGCTTTCGCGTGCGACTCTCCTGTCTCCGTCAGTGAGTTTTTGTGTGTTTTCCTGCCTCACGCTCCCCTATCCTAAAAGCATTGAACGCCCGCAGTGACACTTCTGCTTTGGGGCTGAGAATCCAGGCGTGAGACCACAGCCAGTTGGCAGTCTTGTCCACAACTTGTCGCACAAAACGTGTGTGTGGTGCGTGTGCGTGTCGTGTGTCGGCGCGCGCGTTGAGGGTGTTGACACTGGGATTGGGCCTTCACGCTGAGCCACCCCCAGCCCAGTTTTTAATTTGTGATTTTGGGACAGGCTGTCATTGTTCCTGAACGGGTCAAGCTGGCCTCAAAATTGCAATCCTCCTCTCTCTCCACCTCCCAGCATGCTGGGATTACACCAGACTTGGCTTCTTTCTGTCTTTTTTAGTCTTGTGGATGGGGGTATGGCCCAGGGGTAGAGTGCTTGCCTAGCGTGCACAGGCTCTGAACTTGATCCCCAGCACAACAAAATAAATAATAAATCTGAGTCTTAGAAAGATTAAATGGCATTCCACAAAAGAGAATCAGCAAAAAGAACTCAAGTCGCTTCGGCTCCAAAACTAACTGTTTTTGCACTGTGTGGATCCTGGAGGAGGTAGAGTTGGAGTTTGCCCTTATCCGCAAGAGTTTCACCATCAGGAGGAAGAGGGAGGGAGACCGCTGGCCCTAAGGCACAAAAAGTTGATTTCACTGAAAACCAAAATGTATGAGAAATGGGTGAGAAGTTGAAGAGATACTGGAAAGCACTGGAACGCAGGCTAAGGAGCTGGATTTGTTTAATATTGTACATGGTAATACACCAACAGAAATGTTTAATGATGACTGAGGTCCAATTTTTAGCATGTTCGGCAGGTACTATGGTTTGGATCATGAGTGTCCCCTCACACATTTGTAACTGTGTGTTATTGGCAAGAAGGGCCTGGCTTTAAGGGGAAGATGCTTGGGGTTTGATCTGGAAAGATTGTGTCAGCTTGCCGAGACCGGGGAATGCCCAGGGCAGAGCTTTCAGGTGTGTATTGTTGACTATGGGCCAGGAAATGAGGAAAGGGCACCCACTGGGAAAAGGGGGGACTGAGAGCTTGAAGTAATTAGAGGAAAGAAGATGAAACATTGTTACCGCTTCTTCCTGGGAAAGGTCTAGCTTTGCCTGCCTCCAGACATCACGCTGGCCCCCATTTTGACTTGGTGTCTGTTTGTAATGGGGTGAACAGCTCTCCAGCTTCTGCCATATGCCTTCACCATTGCCAGCTGCCCGTGAATGGACAGTGTGAAACTGTGAGCTAAATAAATCTTTCCTCCTTTAAGTTGTGGATGTTGGGTATGCTGTCATAGTAACGGATGAGTAACTAAGACAGCAGGAGATGTATATGCATGCTGAGCTAACAGCTGGAATTATCATAGGGAGAAAGGCCTGAGCCAGGACTGCCCCAGCGAGAATGAAGCAAGGCAGAGGAACAGGTGAGGGAGCTGGTAGAACATGAAACTGATTAAATGGAGGAGGGGCAGGACCCAAAGAGTCAAGAGTCTAGAGTCCTTGCCACATCGTTCAAAGCACCTCTTGGGCCAAATATCCTTCTCAGAATCCCAAGTGAAGAAAGACCGTACCTCCAGGTATTTAACTTGATATGCCCACAGGTACACAAGATGTATAGTCATGGATGTTATGACCACAGGAGGAATTGTGTCAACTTAGTGGGACTAGGAAATGCCGAGGACAGGGCTTTCGGTGTGTGTGATTGACTTATGGGCCACCAAATGAGGAAAGAACACCCACTCTGGGTGTGGGTGGCCCACCAATAGACTGGCAGATTGAATGAAATAAAAAGGAAGGAAGAAGGAAGATCACCACAGCTTCTCCAGGGAGAGCTTCAGCCTGCGCTACTGTGTCCAGATACTGACTCGCCTCTGTCTTTACACATCCAGTCTCCATCACTGATTTGCACCAGTCTTCAGACCATTGCCGTTACCTTTGGACAACAAGCCACAGCATAGATCACACCAGCTGTCCTACGGTCTCAGACAGGTGTTCTGTCTTGTGTCTCAGTAGCCACAGGACCACTCTTCCCAGCTCTTTCACCTGCAATTTAGGACTCTCTCCTTGGACTTGTAAGCTCTCCAAATAAACTCCCTTTTATGTATATATAATTACAGTTAATTTTGCCTCTCTAGTACCCTAATATTCTCTCAGCTTTGTTTTGATATTAAGAGATTGAAAACAACCTAAATGTCCATCATCTGGGGAGTAGCTAAGTTGATTATGGTATATTCACAAGCAGAACACTAGATAGCCTCCAAAAAGACCTGTTTGGCTCATGGTTCTGTAGGCTGTAGTCCAGTACCGGGTGGTCCCATTGCTTCTGGTGGATCAAAACCACTTCTATCATGAGCCAGGAGACAAAGAGAGGAAGAAAAAGAGGCCCGAGCCCCACAGTCCCCTTTGAGGGCCCATCCACAATTACCTGTAAACGTCCCGGTAGTCTCCACCTTCGCCAAGTTCCACTACTCTCTGCAGGACTGCATGAGGACCAAGCCTTTAATTTTCTACTATATGTGTCTTTGTGGGGAGGGGGGAAGTTAGCATTCAAATCACAGCACTGGGATCCACAAGTTTGTTCTTTCTCCCTCTCTCAAATTCTCCCTCTCTCCCCCTCAAAAAAAAAATAAATGTGGGAAACTAGGAGTGAATTTCTCTACTTAGCCTTGAGGTCTCCTTGATAGATGGTACTCTATAGGAGTAAGAATTTGAGATAAGGATCTAGGGATCAGCAGTTTTAAGTTTAGGTTTTGGAACAGAGCTCAGTATACTGATGTGTAAATAAGAGCAGAGGTGATCCTCAGAAGTTCCTAAGCTGAAGTCCGTGCCATGCTGCTCAGCACACACTTGCTCAGCACCTGACTCACATCATGCTGGGTACTAGGGAAGGTCGTATCCCCCCAAGAGTCTCCTGTACTCAGACTTTATGGCTTGTCTATGGAACCATGTGCTGTTGGGAGATTGGGGCCTGGTCTGGAGGGGTGGATTGGATGACAGGTGTGTGGTGGGGGCTTAAACCTGAAGGAGAACACTGAAGCTGGACCTAGAAGGGGTGGATCATTGGGATGAGGCCTGGAAAGATATACGCTACCTCTGACTCCCTTCAGGAACTTGATTTGACTTGGCTTCCCGTTTGCAATGCTGTGAGGAACAGCCTCCACCTCTGCCTCTGTGTGTGCTTCTATTGTTGCCAGCCACCCATGAGTCAGAGTATGACCTTCTGAAACTGTGAGCTAAAATAAACTTTCCCGCTGCTAATCTATGCATATTGGGTGTTTAGTCACAGCAACAATAAAGTCACTCAGACACAAGGGCAAATAAATGGCTGATATTCTTGTGGAGCTCACAGTCTCAGAGGAGTTACAGGCACAGAAACCTTACAGGATAGCACAACAAAAGTAGCAACAGATACAAGTAGATACATAGCCAGTGCCTGTGATGGTTGGATCTGGAACGTCCCCTGAAAGCCTCATGTGTTTGAATGTTATGGAATAGCTATGGAACCATATGCTGCTAAGAAGTGGGGCCTGGTCAGAAGGAGCACAACATCAGTGCTTGACCCGGAAGGGGTGGATCACTGGGAAGTGACCTGGAAGGTGATACACTAGCTCCACCCTCTTACTTACTTGGCTTTCTCTTTGCTATGCTATGAGCAGCTTTTTCTCCAGCTAGGCCTCTGCCATGTGCTCCCACTATTACGAGCCATCTATGAATGAACTGAGACTTTCTGCAACTTTATGCTAAACTAAACCTTTCTTCTCTTAAATTGTAGATGTCAAGTATTCTGTCCTAGCGATGAAAAAGGAACAAAGACAGTACCAAAAAAGGTAACAGAAGGGAAAATTGTAGAATCACAGCTTGGAGTTATCCAGCAACATTGCAGCGTCCTGGTAAGTTTGGGCATCAGTACTTAAATGGGAGCAGGACCCCAAACTTCAGCACAGGTGGGCTTGCTGAAGAATGACGTTGGGACCACCTGGGAGATACGGTAAAGGGGGCAAAAAGAGGTAACTTATGTTTTGTGTCTTGTTTTGTTTTTTTCCCAGGAGCCTGAGAAATGGGCAATTAGCCTCCAAAGATAATGAATAAGGCTAATAGCATCAAAGGTTTCTGAGAGAAAGGTCTAGAGAGTTGAAAAAAAAGCTAGGTGCCCTCATGGCAATGGACTCTGGCTAGGGTGGAGGAGAGGGTTTTACCCACCACTGAACATGGTTCCAGAGGGCCTATAAGATAGCAAAGATTGTTCAATAGCTGTTTCCTGAACAGAGTCTGAAGGGCACATGGCTCCTGCCTTGCAGAGCAGTCTAGTGGAGGAGACAGATAATAATGAAATAATCATGTATTTTTTAAAACCCTTCAAATTGTATTCAGGGGTAAGTACAGCATGGTACCAGAGGAAGTGAAGTCCAAAAAGACTCCCTGAGGAAGGGGCACTTGAGCTAAGATTCTAGCAGTGAATAGGAGAGAAATGGTAAAGTGGGGAAGGAAGAGGCCTGCTGCCATGTACTGGTGCCAGAAATCCGGACAGACATACCGACAAAGAGAAGAGAAGCAAGCTAAGGTCAACTCGAAAGAGCCAGGGACTTCAGGAGAAAGTTTTCTGTTCTTGTTTTTTGAGATAAGGTCTCTCTCTCTGCAGTCCAGGCTACTTGTGAACTCACTATATAGTCCAGGCTGGTCTCACATTCACAGCAATTCTCCTGCCTCAGCCTCCCGAGTGCTGGGGTTACAGGCGTGCGCCACCACTGAAACTGCCTTCACTTCTCGTGATCACTGTTACCTGACACTCATTGCAATTCATCCTCACTCCAATGAAAAAACTCCTTCCCTTACTCCATTTATTTTTCCCTTCACTCCTCCACCTGGCCTAATCCTGGATATTTCCTCAGGATCCAGAGAAGTGAGACTGCAACAGGATCCAGCCACCCAATGCTATGAGTTTATAAATTGATGGAAATTCTTTTACTGGCATTTTATTTTTTAACGTTGCTTTGATCCCCTACTTGGGGACAAGAGAAAGAGGACAAAAAGTGTCTGTGCCAATCAAAACACAGGACCAGTAAAATAAAACCACCAGGGCCCTTCAGCCTGCCTCTCTGTCTGTCTGTCTGTCTGTCTGTCTGTCTCTCTCTCTCTCTCTCTCTCTCTCTCTCTCTCTCTCTCTCTCTCTCTCTCTCTCAGACAGGGTGTCATTCTGTAGTCCAAGCTGGTCCTGAAATCACAACAATCCTCCTGCCTCAGCCTTCTGAGTGCTGGGATTACAGGCAGGTGCCATCACTCCTGGCTAGCCCGCTGCTGTCTCCACAATTGCTGAGGAAACAGAGGAGGTGGCAGGGTGACAAGAGGTCCCAGTAGGCCAGAGTACCCCTGGGCCACATTCCACTCATGGTCCCATGCTCCCTCCTGTACATAATCATCCCTGTCTCTGATACATGCGGAAATGCTGCAAGATGTGCTGCACCATGACTTCTGTCACTTATGAGTCCATTCCTTTATGAGAAGGGCTGTTTTCACAGAACGCCGTCTAAGAGCAATCACTTGGGTGAGGCAGAAGGTTCTGAGCCTGTGGCACTCAGGAGTCCCAGACAACCACCTGCAGTGGCCAAGGCTAGGACAAGTGGTGTCCACTGGCCACCTGGTCCCAGGGCTTCAGGACATCTTGACATGGCTTCCCGCTGTCCTCCCAGACTCACAGATCATGCCTTCCTCCCGGGAACTGGGCAGTTCCTCCATTCCTCCAGCCGGAGGCTTGGGGTGCCCCCAGAACCAACCATCCAGGCTTCCAGCTCACGCGTCAATACAACAAGCTAACAGCACCATTCCAAAAGGTTAACATCGAGTCCTTTTAACACACAGGATTATATACAGTATTTTTTTTCTCACTTTGCACTGTGCGTTTTAAATTTTCCCTTCAACAATCATAGATGACATTGGTAGTAGGGAAAAACAAACATTTTTCAAGGATTACCGGAAGTAAGCTGGTGTGGGCCCCGGGGTGAGCCCAGAGGTGGAGTGCTTGCCTAGTGTGGGTGAGGCCCAGGTTCCATGGCCAGCACCACAAAAAATAAAAACAAAAACACAAACAAAGCAAGATCCACCTTTCCAGCCTGCCTCCCGCTCCATCGGTAGCTCTGTGTCCTCTTCCCCCCGCCACAGCCGCCTAGGCCTCTCACTGTGCTCGGAGCTGGCGGCCAGTCCCACCTCCTCCGGGCAGTGGGGTCACCGCAGAAGCAGGGAGCTTCCCAGAGCAAAGGCCCAGGCGCCAAGCTGGTGTTGCTGAGGAGAAGCTGTCCTAGCTAAGCCACATAAAAATAAATAAAAGCATGTTCACATTCACCCCACACTCCACAGATGTGGGGCACGGGAGATTTCAAAGAGCCTTCGTTGCCCCCCAAGCCACACAGCAGCCCTGGGAGGCAGGTCGGTTCAGTTCCCTGCTAAGCGCTGGGAACCGGGGTGAACTTGGCACCAGGAACGCGGAGCCTGCAGTGGGGTCCCAGCCCGTCCTGCCCTGGAGGAGGATACAGGACCGGCAGCCCAGAAGGGCGGCAGCACCCATGACGGGCAGCAGAAGTGACAGGCTGGGACAAGCGGGGCCCCAGGACGCAGCCAGACAAGCGCTGCGTGGCGGAGCCCGGCTATTTCTGACTTGCCCTAGTTAGGGGCTCCCTTCCCAGGACTGTTTCATAATCGCCAGGTCCTTTGACGTTTCACGATGTGACATCTGCAGGACGCAGCTGAAAATAACCTTTCTTCACTCCGAACTTTCCAGGCCTTGAGGAAAATGGGAGGTGAAGCTTTAAAAATGTAGCTTTCTTGACACGGCCCTGGTCACGAGTCGTGACGGCAGTCACATCCGCAGCTTCGGGCAGAGAATCGGCTGGAAGACAGTCTCCACGTTTTCCATCAGGACGAAATCGTAGCGGCACAGCTGCGGCCTGGGAAACCAGGGCGAAACACCCTTGTCAATAAGGTAGCAACGCCACATCCCAGCCCCGGAAACTGCACTGTATCTCTGGGATACAAGATTATGTAGCAATTGTTTCTAAGGGAATAGAAAAATGCTTATGATAAGTGAAATATCAGCAAGAAAGCAGGATGCAAAACGTTATTTACCATACAGCTGGGCCTGTGGCACAGGCCTGTAATCCCAGCCCTCTGGGAGCCTGAGGCAGGAGGACTGCAAGGTCAAGCCCCGCCTGGGCCACTTAGCAACTTTGTGAGACTCAATCTCAAAATCAAAAAAATTTTTAAAGGGCTAGGGAATGTAGGTCATTGTGAAAAGCCTGGGCTCAATCCCCAGATCCTAAATAAATAAATAATTTTATTCATTACACAACTAGGTTTAAAAGCAATGCTAGAAAGATTAGAAAGAAGCAACCAAAACTATTAACCTCTGAATGATAAACAACATTACAGATGAAACTGGCCTGCTCTGTAACGCTCATAGTAGTTTCTACATCTCATAGAGTGGACACGTATTCCTTTGAAAATCCAGGGTGAGGGCTGGGGCATAGCCCACTGGTTACAGCCCTTACCTAGCCTGTGCAAGGCCCTGGGTTCGATTTGCTAGCACCACACAAAAATTTGCCAAGTATGGTGGCACACGCCTATAATCCCAGTACTCGGAAGTCTCTGGCCAGAAGATTACCATGAGTTCAAGGGCAGCCTGGCCTACACAGTAAGTTTAGAGTCGGCCTAGACTACAGAGCAAGACGTTGTCTCAAAAAATAAACAAATATTATTAAATATTTTAAATTTCCCTAAACCTTCAAGAAAAACAAATTTAAAACCCAAAGCTTGCATCATTTCCCCTCTCTCTACTTTTCTCCAGATTAAATGCTGACTATATGGGAAAGTGGCATTTATTACAAAGCATGCAAACATAGCTTTGTATTTTTAAAAAGGCCTCTCTCTCTCTCTCTCTCTCTCTCTCTCTCTCTCTCTCTCTCTTCCTCTCTTCCCTCCATCCTTGACATATACATTTTTTTTCTAAACCAATTAAAGGCAAAGGTATACTCCATACTATTTCTAATACCTCAGTGTGCATTTCCTAAGGTCAAGGATATTCTCAAGGCAAATTTAACCAATTTATCAAGTTGAATCAAATTTTAACATTGATGTAATTATTTTTATACTATCAATAGAAAAAACCCACTTTGTTTCTTTGCCTTTTAAAAATGTTAGGCTCTGCTTGCCTTGTGTGTGTCAAATGACGCAGAGCTTTCTCTCCTACACCATATTACCAGCTTGCCAACAGCATAGCAATGTGGCTACAGAGGAATTAGGTGACTCTAAGCACATAGCTCCATTATTTCCTTGGTTGATGGGCTGTTTATCTTTACTCCATATCAGTATAATTTTCCTGGATTACAGGGCTATTTCTTTTTAATCAAGACATTTTTGTGAAACCTTCCACTTCCCTTACTCTGAATGAAGGTCTCCTGTTCAAACATCAGGCCGAGCAGACTTGTCAGGTCCAGCTCCTCTTCAGAGAGCAGGAACCTGTCCACCCTGCCTGGGGCTCACCTGTCTGGATGAGCAAGGGACCGCAGCTTCATTCGGAGCACCCTGAGCTTGTACTTGGGGCCTACCATGGAGCCTGTGGAGAACACCAAGGAAACCGCCGCCACGTTGTCCAGGTTTTGAGTAAACCTCGCTAGCAGACTCACTTGGTGATATTTCTGAAATGTGGCTGGTTCGCTGAAAGAAAGACAAGACAGTTTTACATGAACCTGGTGTGCTAAGGAGACCAGCAGTAAGCAGGGAAGCCACACACCCCATGGCTGAGCCAGGTGACTCCCATGAGCAAAGTCCACTGATTTCCAAAGGACTGCCCAAGCATAGGCGCTGACCTCCAAATGCCTGCTGTTTTACGACTGCCCACCATGGGTCAGATGGTCTGCAGGTCTCTCGACTCATCCCTCCAACCCCTGCAACAGCCTGCTGCAGAGCCCAAGCTCCCAGTGGCACATGACAGGGATTCAAACCCAGCTCTGAGTTCAAAGCCATGGTCTCTTCACTAAAGAGCCTTGCTAGGAGAATGTGTGTACTTTTAGCCAAACTAAATATTAAGGAAAAAGGTTTCTTTGCTTGTTTGTTTTAGTGTTTTTGTGATACTGGGGGTGGAAGACATCCGAATTATAACTTTTTTTACCCCTCCACTAAGACATCCACACTGAGCAACATCTCTAGCCCTTTTTTTAGTTTTACATTTTGAGACAGGATCTTGCTAAAATGACATGGGTTTGGATACATGTTTCCAAAACCAGATCAGCGGGGAAGCTTAGAATTACCCTACCACTCACAAACTTCAGGCGTGGTGGGGGAAGCAACACAGCTCAATGGGAGAGAGATGATACGCTGATTAAAACTACAGGTGCTGGTGTAGACAGACCTCCATCTGAGTTCAGTGAACTCACACTGACCACTGTGTGATACTGGCCAACTCACTCTGCCTCTCTGAGCCTCTGGTTCCCAGTTTACATAAACATGGATAGTACTAGTGTCTCACAGGATTTGGGTGAGAATTACCAATGTATACAACATGTTTAGTTTAATAACCAAAAGCTGATATTATGAAGCCAAGAAGACATTATTTAAGGGTACCTTTAGGCTTGGGGTATAGCTCAATGGTAGAGCAGTTGCAAGTGTACCATGAGCAAGGCCTGGGGTTTCATCCCCAGCACCAAAAAGCAAGACAAAATGCAACAAAAATCACCATCACCCCTTGATTTATCCACACAGTGAGCCAGATTCAGAGGACGTCCTATTAGTCTTCCATGGGTGTGGCCAGGAAACAACCTAAGAGCCCAGGAGACAACAGGACCTAGGAAACATTTCCTGGGTAAATGAATAAAAGGCACCTCAAATTCCAGTGCTTAAAGGGCTTCCAATTCCCTTTTCCTGACTAAAGAAGTACTGGGTGACAGAAGTATTACTTTTTTAAATTCACACACACCCCAAACATAACATAAAACTGAAAAATAAAAAATTGTTTAAAAAATTCTCATATTTTAACACCCAAATAGAAAACATTTGGATGTTTCCCTTTTTTTACATTGTTGAGCTAAATTTATACTTTATTCTACATTTCACTTAGCATATTAAAATTTTTCATTTATTATGTTTCATAAAGGTGTCAATATATGAGTAATATTCTAGTACATGAGAATGTTTAAATTAACCACTTGCAGTTGTTGAATTTTTTAATAACTTTTTTCTTCCTTTCTTCCAACCTTCCCTCTTTTCCTCTTTTCTATTTCCAGTGCTAGAGATAAAAACCCAAGGCTTTCACACTGAGCTAGATCCCCCAACCCCTTTTTCTTTTGAGAATCTTGCCAAGTCCCTCAAATGCCTAGTTTGGGCTTGAACCTGGAAGATTCTCCTGTTTCAGCCTCACAGAGTGCTGCAATTACAGGCATGTGCCAACACACCTGGCTGTTATTTTCAATTTTTATTGCAAATTATACTTTCTGAGTTTCAAAACATGTTTATTTGCACAAATATATATAAATATTATTTTATTCCATATCTCTTTATCTATATTATAAGCTCATAAAACACTAAAAATATGGCAGGGCCTAGTAATGCATGCCTGAAACCTCAGCACTAGGGAAGCTGAGACAGGAAGACCATGAGTTCAAGGCCAGCCTAGGCTATGTAATGAGACCCTGTCTCAAAATAAATAAAAATAAAAATAAATAAATAATAAATGCCTCTTGCCTTTGGAGGTGCAACTGTTGGGGAATGGGACAAGGATTTGTACTCTTATATGATGTATTCCTTTAGAGTTTTAAAATTAATATTTTTAGATTGACAAGTCATAATTGGTTACATTTATAGAGTACAACATGATATATAATACAGGAATGACTAAATCAATATATTCCTTTATCATCTACAAATTTGCAATAAACGAAATAACTTTTGTAATTAAGTGTGAATCAAAGAAAGCAAAGAGAAGAAAGAAAGGAGAAAAAGGATGGGGAACAAGGGAGGAAGAAAGGAAGGAAGAAATGTAAGGGAGAAAGTAAGAAGGAAAGGCGAAAACGGAAGGAAAGAAAACCCTCGCAGCAGCCCCACTTGTAGAGAGCCTGGCAGATCCAGAACCAGGGATGGCAGCTAAGCCACACGTGCCCATCTGTCTGATGCAGAACAAGGAAACATAGAATCCTATAAATGAGAAAGTAGGTGTAATTGGGATTTAATTTCTACAAGCAAAAAGAGAAAGAGTAAACTTACTGATTGATTTTAGATTCCGTGGTGTTTCCATCTTGGTCTGTCAACTTGATTGTGATGGACCCTCTTCTTATGTTCTTGTTCCAGATTATAATGTCCACAAAGTAATGGTAAACTACGCAATGGGAAGAGAGCATAGTGAAGGAGCAGCAGCCCCAGCAGCCTCCTGGAGGGTCAAGTCAACATTCCCAGCAACATCCCTCTGGAGTGCAGGGCAGCATTCGCTACAATCGCTCTCTCCTCTGTGGGCTAGAGATGGCAAGAGTGCCGGCGCAGTGCGATGTATCCAGGCACCACGTCTAGGCATCACAGGTTCCCTCCTTAAGGACACAAGCCCCATGGCCTACTGCTGAATGCAACTGGTGCACTTCCACGTCTGCTCACCTTGCAATGAAATAACTAAGTGGCCTCTGGAGCCCCTCCACAGTTGACAAGGTCTTCTGTGATCCGGGCATGTCCACCAGCCCACCGGGCCTCCCTAACCACTTTCCCTGTCACACACTCCCACGCTGCAGACTTCTCTTGCCTCTGGGCCTCTCCTGCCTTGGCACACTTGATGGCCCATTTTACAAAGCCATCCTCCAGGTTTCAGCTAAATATCATTTTCTACAAGAAATGTCATTTTCTTCAAATGCCAGCAGGTCTCTTTCCATGGAGTCCTAGACCTGCTCTGGACTCCCCCCACCATTACTCAGCCCTGTTAACTGTACTTATAAAATGCATGGAAAAAGTGGTAAATATCTGAGTATATTCACAGAAATATTGTCTGAATCATATCCTGTAACCTCAAAAAATAAAATTAAAATGTACTACATTCCACAAAGGAAGATTATTCCTCTTTGTAATCTTAGTAGTAACAAACCACATCGGAACTCACTAAATTCCTGTTGAATAACGGAGACATGACGCATTCAGAGAGCTATTCTTTCCCCTTCCTACTTGCCCCTCAAGGCCAAGTATGTTTGGGGAAGATAGCAGTTCCCTCCTGAAAGATTTGTTATTTCTGGGTCAGACTTGAAGAGAAAGGGTAAAGGGTCAGACAGAGACAGTCCCATGAAGGAGTCAAGTCGGCCTTGGAGTTGTCAGATCATGTCTTATTACCATGCAGGGGCTCACCCTTCACACGACGGGGACATGCTAAATCTTCGGCTTTCATACGTGGTTCCAACAGAAGAGGGAAGCCCAGAGATCTATCACCTCTATTATAAAGCTACTCCCAAGAAAATTGAAAAGAGGTGCAAGACCACAAGAAGGAAATACATGTGTCCAGTCAAATCCTGATTACATCCCACGGCATTTAATCACCTGCTGCCCTAATTAGCTCCCATCTGAAATATTCAACCTTTTGATGTCTTAGGTCATCAAGGTTGCTATGGAGCTGGAACTGGCCCATTAGATGTACTTGCCACCTGAATTTTCCAAGCCCTAATTTCATGTCCCTTGAGGAATTAAGCAATTTCCTGGAAGATCTGAGTAATTACAGTGGCCATTTTGTGATGCTAACAATTGTGATTTATTGATATTTTAATTCTAATAACTCAGAAGATGGGTGTTACTGGCACCACTCTCCTAATCAGGATCCTGAGACTCAGATTAAATGACTTGAGCAAGGTCATATAGCTATTACATGACAGAATCAAGGGTCAACAGAGACCTCTCCAACTCCAAACTCCATGTTTTACCATGGCCTTCATTTGCCAAGAGGTAGCCAGAAAGCTGAGACTCAGCCATCCATCCCAAAAACAAAAGGATCAGGCAAAACCAACCAACCACCCTCCACTTACTGCAGAATGGTTTTGCCTCAGCTGTGTCAAAGAAGGCCTTAGTCACTGGAGGATCTTTCTGCTTTAAATAGTCCTTCATTTTATCAGCATAATAGCCTATAAATAAGTTGGAAGAGTATATTATTAACATGAACCATATAAACATGAAAGCAGTCAGACCAGTGAGTTCACAACTACCACGGAAACAACCTCCCTCCCTCCTACCCCCCATGATGAGGACTCCTAAGGCCACCAGGGCAGTGTCTTCACAGAGCCCACCCTTCCTGATGGCTGTCCTTATCTCTAAGAGCTGGAATGCAAAAGGAGCCCACAGTGGCTTTCTCCCCTTTAACTGGCTCTCAGTAACATGGTAGGGAAATGGAGAATGGTACATACTAATGTGGACTAAGAAAAGCACTGATGTTTTCCAGTAATATAATCATTTCCTACATTAAACAGATCTATGTTTATATCTAAAATAGCATCATTATTGCAAAGTAATGTGCTTTGCAGGGAGGGGGAGGAGGTGTTAGGAATTGAACCCAAGACCTTGTGCATGCTAAGCACATGTTCTAACAGTGAGCACCTGTGCTTTCCTGAAAAACTGTGATTAGGCTGTATGACCTTCTGGATGAAATTCCACACTGATTGCTCTTCTCACATTGTTTATAACCAGAAACTACAATATTTAAAGAAAATGACTACAAAAAAATGACTGACTAGAAAAGTTTATTCATAAATACAGCTTGGAGGCTGTAGTAAGATGGTTTGAAAATTTGTACCAGAAATTAACTCATTGTTCACCAGAGGGGGAATCAACTGGTTGGACGTACCCAGAAGGGGACAGGACTCCTTATGAGATATGCCGCAGCTGACACACTTGCCGTTCCTGTAATCCCGGTAGGAGTCACAGGGGTATGCGGTGATAGCACACTCCTCGCTCAGGGAAGCCAGGTACAGGTACACAGACCTCTGGTGGTCACACTTGAAATACTGCGCCCCTTGATTGTGAAAGGAATGATTGCAGATTAGAGCAGTTGAAGGATTTAATAGATGAACATCAGACATTATGTACCCACAATTGATCACGTCTCCTGAGTGCCAGGCACTGTGCTAAAAGCTTCAGTGCTCTTGGTTCCATTTAATCCTTAGAAAAACCCATAAAGACTCCTACAAGCGAGTGGATGGGTAAAAAGATTAAACCAGTTAAAGTTCTGGGAGGGCGAGTATACTTTAATTTAAAAAATAGGTGAGCCAGGCATGGTCTGTAATTCCAGCAGCTTGTGAAGCTGAGGTGGAAGGATCAGGAGTTCAGAGTCTGCCTGGGCAATTTAAACTGTGTCAAACTAAAGTAAAATATGACATGGGGTGTACATGTTGATCAGCAGTAGACTACGTGTCCAGCATGCACGAGGCCCTGACGTGGATCTCCTGCTCCACCAAAAAGAAGAAAAAAAGGAGAAGAGGGAGACCAAGATCAACACCTTGACCCACCCCACCCCCACCCCCCAAAAGTCAAGGGCCCTGGCACTGGACAGACAGGCAGGCAACCAAGAAAGAAAACAATGAACAATTGTGTTGCTAAATCCTGGGCATCACTGCAACATGCAGCTCCTCAGGGGGCCCAGATGCCCTTCCCGGACGGCTGCTGGGCTGGGACAGTATTCTCAGTTTCAAAAAGAAGCTGTGGCTGTCTAGTGTACAAAATGATGGTGATGACGGATGGATGTATTTTTAAGGTTTAAATCTTTGGGTTTCCTTGACAAGTACCCCAACTTTGTTTGTCAATATTTTTAAGCCAGAAATGTATAAATGTAGCTGCGGAAATAGGAAATTCTGAAACACTATGACGGATAAAAACAAGCTATTCCCAAGGGCTTTGTAGAACACACTGTCATCCCTCGCCATCTTGTAAGGTGTCTAATGTCGATCTCTACAGATGGGAAAACCAAAGCACAGCGAACCCAGGTTCCCTTCTAAGAAGTGGCAAAGTTGGAGTTTTAACTCAAGGCTGTGGAGGCTCTCAAACTCACGTTTGTGGTTTTACTACTAAAGACTGTTCCAGATCGGTGGCATTGGCCTCACGTAACTCAGGTCCTACTCAGAGATGCACCTCATTGGGCTTGCCAGGGGTGTTCACAGTCCGTCTTAACAAGTTTTCCACATGGGCTAATGCGTGCTAAAGATGACGGAGAATGGGGGTGATGGGAGTGTGTGGTGGGGAACAGGGCGTTGGGGGTGGGTCGTGGCACACAGACTTGAATCTTAACAAGGGAATAAATCTGAGGCTGACTAAGAAGTTTGAGTTTAGCTGGGAGTGTTGTACAAGCCTATAATCCAGCTTCTCAGATTGCAGGCTGAGACAGCAAGATGGAAATACCTGGACAGTCTGGGAAACTTAGTGAGATCCTGTCTCAATTAATAATAATAACAAGAGAGCTGGGAATGTTGTCCAAAGTGGGATGCCTGCCAAGTGTGAGGCCCTGGGTTCACCTCCCAGTACAAGCTGGTGTGTGTGTTTAGTTGGGGGAGGGGGTTGGCACCTGGAAAGAAAGCATTTGAGGAGTATCTGGTAGAGGAACTTGCCAAGGCAGGCAAGCAGCTTTGGAGGCATGGAGACACCCAGCAGTGTTCCCAAGCCAAGGCTGGACTGTATGGCAGAGACATGAATGCCCAGGATGGTGGCGCACAGGGCATTCATGATACAGGCAAACAGGGGGCTCTGTTTCTGCTACAAGGGTGGAGTGAGGGGCTGAAGGCGAGGTGGCACTGAGGTCATGCACGGGCAAGAAAGGGGGAAAGGAGGACACGGGCTAGATCTCAATGGCTGCCACACCATGTGGTAATAGGACAGGAGTTGGTACGATGAAGAACTGAAGAACTGCTGATGGCATTCAGAGAGAGAGAGAGAGAGAGAGAGAGAGAGAGAGAGAGAGAGAGAGAGAGAGAGGACTGACTCCCATAAGCAGGCAATTGATGGAAGTGAGGATATGCATAGGGAACAGCAAACTCCACAGGATCTGCAGTTGTCAGCAAGTGCTTTGGAGAGGCAACGAGCACTGAAATCAGATGGTTTCCTCTTCCTCCAGAGTCCACCTCTGCCCACTGAAGTCATCACTGGAGACAAAGAAATATTACAGAGGGCAGGCAGCTGGGAGCATGGGGCTGGGACGGACCGAGCCAACCAAATCTGACAGACTGATGCTTCTTAACTGGAAGCATGGAGTTAGTAGGACAGGTGATGTCCTTTGTGATCAAGGCATATTTTCTGTGACTGCTTGTGAATGCGGTTACACTATCACAGAGGCTGGGATTTGAACACCTGCTATAGCACGACACAAGTGGTACTAATTATGCCAGGTCAGTCTCAAACTCCATTTCATTCCAGGGGATCTGAATATAGTTACCATGTTGTGTTAAGACCATTGTTTCTTATAGAATTATTTCCATGGTTGGTTAACTTTTTCTACCAGTGAAGAAATACAGATTTAAAATAGAAGGGATTTTTATATTCTGCCCCCCCACACACACACATTTTTATACTGTCCTCTAACTCCACATTTTTGTTTTGTGATTTTTATTCTCATTGTAAAAGTAATACAAGCTCAATTGGAAATTACAAATAAATAGAAAACAGTGATGCAAAAAGCTCCTAAAATCTCAATATCAAGATTACCACAAATGATTATTTAGAGCACATTTAGTTTAGAATTTTTTCTCATACCTACAAAATACATATTTGAAAAGAAAATTAGGGGCTGGGTGTATAGTTGTGTAGTAAAGTGTTTGCCTGGCACATGCAAGATCGTAGGTTTATTCCTCCTCAGCAGAGACAGAGACAGTGACAGAGAAATAAAGAGAAAGAAAGCAATTAGAATAATATTAGATAATTTTATGTTTTGTCACTTAATATCATATTGTAACAATTTTAATAATATTTAACAATTACTTTTCTTTGTGTAGGTGACCCAAAATTCATTTAATAATTTCTGTATGTTCAACACTTACAATGGCTCTAAAACTGACTATGGTAAGCAACACTATGTTGAACATTTTTGCACTCTACTCTTGTTTACATTTCCCAAGTACTTCTTTATGAGAGAAAAATAATTTAGAATAGCTTTTAATCATATAATTAAAATGTTAAAAGGTAGGTCAGGTGTGATAGCACACACCTGTAATCCCAGCACACAGGAGATTGAAACAGGATGATTGTTGTGAGTTCAAGGCCAACCTAGGCTACACAGTGAGTTCAAGACCAGCCAAGACTACTCAGGGAGAACCTGTCACCAAAAAAAAAAGTAGTCTAGGGCTGAGGAATGGCTCAGCGGTTAAAGAGCTTGCCTAGCAAGTGCTAAGTCAAGCACTAGGTACCCGAGTTCAATTCTCTAGCAGCATATAAGCCAGGTGTGATGGCACACGCTTGTATGTAATCCCAGCTCTCGGGAGGCTGAGGCAGGAGGATTGCCGTGAGTCCAAGGCCACCATGGGCTCCATAGTGAGTTCAGGACCAGCCTGGGGTACACAATGAGACCCTGTCTCAAAAAAGTAGTATATTGGAAAAAATGTTAAGTTATTATTTATAATTTATATTTATACCACCACTGTCTTCTCAGGAAATTTATTTTCTGTCAAAAACCACTCTATATAGAATAATGTCAGTTTTTTAAATATGTACTTTTCCAAATCATGATTTTACAAAATACAAAGCATTTGCACTTACCTCCAAATATTGTTTGGGGGCAGCCAGGTTGGTCCAATCCTCCATTTGGGTAGAAGTCTATGTTTCCCAGTGGCTCCTTATATCCCAGTGCTAAAAGAGAACATACTATGTTTTTCATATTGCTTTGAACTATTCACAACCCGTAGCTCATCTGCCTACCGGGGTAAATGCAGGAATTGTGTTATTACTATTATTGTTACCACTATTGTTATTATTGTTGTTATATCTATTTAAATGCTTTACCCTAAGGCACCCAACTAGTTAATTAGAAAGCAGGCTGTAAATTCCACTCCTATCTGCTATATATAGTTTGGTTCTTGGATGTCCCCAAGCGGCCCATGTGTTAAAGGCTTGATCCCCAAGAGTGGTGATATTGGGAGGTGGTGGAACCTTTAAGAGGCAGGGCCTTTTGGGAGGGTGTGCCCTCAAAGGTGACCCCAAACCTTCTCTTCCTCTTTGCTTCCTGACCATGAGGTGAGAAGTCCTGTTTTATTGTATCTTCCCACTGAGTTGAGCTGCCTCACCACAGGCCTAAAAGCAATAGGTCTACCCAGTCATGGACTGGAACCTTCAAAACTGTGAGCCAAAATAAACCCCTTTGTAAGTTGATTAAATCAGGTATTGCTGAAGCAATGGAAAGCTGATGAAGGCATCAGCAGTTCTCTTTCCAGGTTGAAAATGGTGATAAAATTTAATTGTGCTATTTCTAAATATATAATGGAAGTTAATCACTCATTCACTACAAGGCTGATAAAAAATGGCAATATCTCTTCCTTAAGTTTTGCCTGGTTGCCAAGCACTCCCAAGCCCCATTTACAATTAGATAAATCTTTAAGAAATAAAGAACAGGAAAAATGAATTTCTACTTAGTATGCTAACTAAACACTTCCTGGAATATAAGACGCTAAAAAGATTGAACACAATTCTAGAAAATAGGGACCTCAAAAATTATAGGGGATACAGCTCAGTGGTTGAGCACTTGCATAGTATGTTTGAGGTCCTGAGTTCAATTCCCGGCACTGCAAAAAACAAAAACAAACCATTTTAGTAGCCAAACACAATGGGCCATATCTATAATCCCTGCAATGTGGGAAAATAAGGTAGAAGAATCACTCAAGCCTAGGACTTTGAGATGAGCCTGGGCAACAGAATGAGAATCCATATCAAAAAATCATACCTAGATTTAATAACCACTTGTCTTTAACCATGCAACCTCAAAATAATCACTAAAATGTTGATTAAAATATTGTGGATGTGTGTGTGTGTATATATATACACACAAACGAACATGTCTATCTGTATAATATATATAGTTCATCATGGTAAGAACAGTTACTATGTATTGAGATTCTACTTGTGACACTGGGTATGTCACTAGGTCAACTAGGGGTCTTACACACCTTCCTTCTGATTTCACAATGTCCACAAAGCGACCACAGGTAAATTCAGATGAAATTACTCATATGAAGATATGTAGGCTCAGAGATTTAAGCAACTACTAATAATATGACATCATGATAAGACAAAATCTGGAAACTGAGTCCTCATCAGCTTGATTGCAAAGCTTATCTCTCTCCTCCAAAATCAATTTTCCAGGAATAAAAATTGCTTATTCCATCAAGCATTGAGTAGCACTTAAAAAATATAAAATAAAAAAATTTAAAGTAGCACTGAGGTACCAGAAAGGTAGTATTTTGCAAACTCCATAGCTGTTTCACAAAGATGCATTTCTCTTAAGGCAAACAACTGCTGACTATCACCCCAGAGTGCCTGTGACAGAGGGTCAATGATGTTTTGTTTACTTTTATGTTGTGTTATGTTGTGGTGCTCAGGATTAAAGCCAGGACCCCATGTGTGCGCACCAGGCCAATGCCCTACGCCTGGCCGCCACCTGTCCTGGGTCAAATGTATTTTAGGTGATCACTTTGTTTTGTTCTTTCTGCTCCCCAAGTTCCTACTCCATGTCAGCTCCCAGACATCTGGATGTAGTAGACACCCATCCTTGACCCTCACCTCAACCCCCATGACCTGTACACACTTCCATATCTGAAGTCAGCATCACGAAAGACAGAAATGGCCTGGAAAAGCCACAGAAACTAAAGTAGATCAGAGTCATTCTGTGCAGACAGACATGCCCTAAGTTGTTTCTTTCTCATGAAAGAAATAATGAGAGAGAATCAACACACTCAGTAAATCATGCATTCAAACCCAGCTGGACATACAGAAACATCTGTCCACACAGTATGCCAAGCAGCCTGCCTTTGATTGGGCACAATGATGACTCTAAAAATAAGAAGGGACGATGACAAAATCTTCCCTATGCAGCACGCCATTCCAGAGACCTGCACCCACCAGCTTCCCTTCGTGCTACTGTGGCTTTGCAATCTTGCCTGGTGAGAAAAGAGGGCACCTAGGGACCCTCCTCTGCCCCTGCATCATGATGCCCCTGGGGGGCGACGCTGAGGGTCTGGAGCCACTGACCCACAGAGCGGGAATGGTAGTTACCATCGGTGTCCGAGTGGATGACGTCCACGAACTGGGCATCGCTGTGATCTAATCTGTCCTGGGAAGGTCTGCCATTGAATAAAGGGCCAGCAGGGTCGAGACCTGGAAGAGAAACAGCGATTGGGTAGCCCCATGCCGTGAGTCACCCACCGTGGGCCTTTGATCCCTCCCAGTGAGTGCCGCTCCCGGGGGTGGCAGCCACCCTCAGAGTAGGTGAGCACCGGCATGCCCCTCCTGCTTTCGTCAGGACTCCCTCCCACGGCCTGGTAGTTCTTTCCCACCATGGGGCTAGTTACCCTGGCAGCGCCTCTGCAATCCACCTACAGCCTCCACGGGGAGGCACAGTGTGGGCAGAGCTCAGCAGTGGAACAAAGCCCAGGCAGAGCTGAGCACCAGGCAATGCACATAGGTGTGGGGGTCAGAGGGCAGCAGAAACTGGTTCCTGAGGGTAGAAAAGCACCACAGCGTGCATAAAATAGAAAAAGTAGATGCCACATTCATCTTTATCCCACTTTAGATGACCCTAAACTCCACTCGGCCCTTTATTCCTGTTGTTAGTAAAATTCCTTTACACCTCCCACTTTCATTCATATCCTCCCTCAGTTGATCCACCTCACAAACCGGAAGGAGCCAGTGTGGCTGTTAGGATTTCCATTTTATAGCTAAATGCACTGAGGTCCAAGGAGATCAAATACCTTGGCCAGAGATCAGCTTCATAGTGTCATCTCTAGCTGTTGAGTGCTTGGTTTCCCTGTGCTGAATTTAGCAAGCTCAGCAGGAAAGGGCAAACCTCACAGGTCAGGCCAGGTACCAGGCCAGGTATCACAGTGGACGCCAATCCCTGACGATACTACAGATATGACCCATCCCAGAAATACCTGAACTGTTTCTTTGTTCTTGGTCAATGTTAGCCAAGCCATTCCTCATTATCACTGTATCAGACTAGCTGGAAAAACAGGGGAGTGCCTCCAATAATGTTATAACCACAAAAATAAAAAATGTCAAATAACTAGAGCTCTATGGAGGGTGAAGAAGGTTTCAAGGGCTGTCTCCTGGATGTCATTTTATTTTATTTTTATTTTTATTGGTGGGGATCAAACCCAGAACCTCACATGTACTATAAGGACAAGCTATGCCCCAGACACTGCAAATGTAGTTTCAGATGAAACCTGCCATGCCCTGGTGTTGAACGTAAACCCAAGAGCCAGCGTCTTTTGCCTTAGCCTTGCTGATTTTTCCTCTCTCAATTCCCTTTGGTATTTATCTATCTGCCTCCTTTCTCTAAGGCGTTCTTCTTTCTCCCCTTGCCTTCCCTCTGCTTCTGTCTACTCCCAACTGAAACTAATGTGGGAGGAGAGGGGCCAACACCCAGACGCCCAGGTCCACAGGCTATTCTCAACACAAGAAAAAGCCCCAGACCTTAGAAAGATTTGCCCCAGAAACCCGCACCTCGTCGCATCACCCAGCACCACTTCCTGTCTGAAAAGGCAGCAAGAGCCCCGAGGCACAGCAGCCTTCAGACCTGCCATGGATAAACATTGAAACTAAGGCGATTTTGAGAGTGATGAAGGAGCTACCCATAATTGTGGCGGGGACGGGGGAAAAAAAACTCAGGAGGCTGAGGCAGGAGCTTGAGTTTGAGGCCACCCTAGGTTACACAGTGAGTTCAAGACCAGCCTGGACTAGAGAGGGAGACCATGTCTCAAAAAAAAAATTATATATATATATATATATATATATATATATATATGAATATGGATATGGATTCCTGGGAATGGGAGTGTGGTTCTGTGTACAGAACTTGTCTAGCAGGCATGAAATCCTGGGTTCAATCACAGCATCAAAGAAACAAATAAGAAACTAAGGAAACTGGGCCTAGTGGCACTGGCCTGTCACGCCAGGACCCTGGGAGGCTGAGACTGGAGAGTCACAAGTTTGACCTCCAGCTTGAGCAAGGGGATGTAGCTCAGTGTGAAGGCTCTGATCCCAGTCACCTACCAGGAAAACCAGATGTGCCTAAAGAAAAAGAGGAGAAAAAAGTGGAAATAGAAGAAATGAAGAAGCCATCATAGCCTAGATAAGCAACAGGCATATCTACCAGATGTGTGGGAGCTGGGTCACAGGCCACAACCTCATCCCAAAACCCAGTGAGTCCATCCAGGCAAGACGTGAGTGGGGAGGGAAAGCACCTGGCTTCTGGAGATGCCCTTGGGGACAGCTAAGACTGACCTTGGGGCCAGAGATGATGAGGAATTAGGAGAACATGAACTCAGGGGAGGCAGAAAAGTGAGCTGGGGTCAGCAGCAGAGCGCCAGCCACAGAGCAGCATCACATGGGTCCAGAGCGGAAGGAAGGCTGGGGTGGGGGCTTTCCACAGCCAGAGGCCAGAATGCACTGCCATCTGCCTCCAAAGCGGCCCTGGGATCAGGTTTTCTGGGAGACTTAGGGGTGAACCTGGGGCCCAGATAGGGTAGCACTGTGGTGGGCTGGGACTTGGGTTTACTCATGTTTTCTCACATGCTGTGGCCAATGGCATCAAGTTGGTAGCTGGAGATCTGTCGTCATAGAAATTACACACAACAGAAATCGACAACAGCTACACATTAGAGTTTTTTCTTCTTTTTTTTTCCTTTTTTTTTTTTTTTTTTTTTTGAGAGCTGGTCTACGTCCAAGCACACTGCTGGGAAAATTCCTCCCATCACAAGAGGAACTCCCAACAGACAAGACATAGGCAAATTCAACTCATCTGTCCTTTCTCACATAAGAGAAATGTTTAAAAGGTGAAGACCTATGGTTTGCCAAAGCATAGTAAAATACATTTGAAATTTTAAAACCCTAGGGTAGCAGGTAAGTAAGATGGCTTTGGGTAAATTCGAGAAAAAATCCAGAAAAAATAATGTTATCTCAAAAGCCAGGGCCAGAGGCTGGTGGCATAGTTCAGCAGTCAGAGCACTTACATACCAAGCACCAAATAAGCTGGGTAGGATGGTGTATGCCTGTAATCCTAGCACCCAGGAAGCTGAGGCAGGAGGATTGCCATGTGTTTGAGCATGGGCTACATAGTGAGTTCAGGACCAGCCTGGACTACAGACTAAGACTGTCAAAAAAAAAAGGGGGCCAGGGCCACAGGAGATGCCAGCCAATATGGGGAAAGAGAGAAAGAGAAGAGAGAGAGAGAGAGACAAAGAGAAAGGAGGGAAGAAGGGAGAGAGAGAGAGGAGAGGACAGACACAAGAACCACACAGACAGAGATGACTTTCCCAGGGCTTAGAAATGATGTGCCACTTTTAAGCAACACCTTTAGACTTGGGGCTCTACAAGATGACCTCCCAAATACAGCTGGTGAAATCGCTTCCATTTCTCCTATCTTGAACATTCTCTAGGTGTCAAATATCCTAGGTGTATAGATGGATTCTGGAAAGGTGAAAGCGAGAGGCCTCCTGTCTCTGAAATAAAAAGCAGCCCTCAGCCTGCTGAAGAGCTGGGGAAATTTACTGAGTGCTAGGCCAGGGATCCCAGCAAGGGAGTCTTTGTTTGAGGTTTGACCTGCTGTATTTCTGAGTGTTTTCATTCAATGTTGGCTGGAAAGCTGATATTTGGAGTGTAAACCCAGCCATCAAAATTTCCTCCTCATTTTCCTACCAGGAGACTCCAGCTGCGCCTGGGGACTGCAGTGTGTTTGTTATGTAGTTCAAGCCAGGGGGTTAGGACACTTGGCTGGCACACACACCAAATCCTGCCGTTTCTCTAGCCCTAAGAGAAATAAGCTTACTTTCAGTCTTTTCTATGGGATGTACACCTCACAAAAACTTCACATTCATCTTACTAAATAACAACCTGAGGTTGGTATTATTACGGACTACTTTGGAGATCTGGATTAGAACCCAGGGTCTAGACTGACTGTGCAGAGACCCCCGTAAACACCCACCCATTTGCAGGAGCCTTACCTGTAATTCTCCCCAGCAGCCCAGAATACATTTTTCCAACAAAACCAGCTATGTGGGCTCCTAGACTTACTCCAATTAAATAAATGTTGTCAAGAGAAGCTCCTTCCACCTGCAATGTCAAGAAGTCCATCATTACAACTTGTGAGGGGCCGAGAAATTGACTACATTAAGAGAAATTTCCCACTTGGGAGCTCTGGAAAAGGATTTCCAAACACCTGTCTCCTTTAATGCCACGATACGCTTGCAATATAAACACTATTCTTTTAATTATACAGATGAAGAAACTAAGACCCAGAGTCAAAATCATCTGCCCCAAATCAGGCAGATGGGGAGGAGATAGAGCGGGAATCAAACCAGTCTCTTCAGCTCCAAACTTATGTTATTTTGTTATTACCAAATTGGCCACACTGGGTTCAAACTTGGGATCTCCTGCCTCAGACTCCCAGAGTGCTGAGATTAGAGGCCTGTAGCATTGGATTTGGTTTAATTTTATGCTGCAGTATCTCCACTTATGCTTCTGAGAGAAGCCAAGTTGATACATCGTTTAATAAAAAGAAAATACATGCCAAACTGGGGAGAGGGATGACAAACCTTTTTTTGTTTACTTGCTTTGGCACTGCAGGAAATTGAACTTAAGGTGTTCCATCACTGAGCTACATCTCCAGTCCTTTTAAAAATTTTAAGACAAGGTCTTGCTAAATTGCACAGGCTGGCCTTGAACTTAAGAGTCCCCCGCCTCAGCTTCCTGAGTAGCCATGGCAACAGGCATGTGCCACCATGCCCAGCTAACAATACATTTTGATGAATTCCTACATTTTCATCCTGGATGATTCAATGACATCACCATGGAAATAGAAGGAAACAGGAAAATAAGTACCAGGAGGGTGGACAACACTGTCCACAGGCATCACTCAAATAGTCTCTTTTCCAGCCTGGCATGGTGATATACATCTATAATACCAACATTCTGGGAAACTGAGCCAGGAGGGTCTCAAGTTCAAGCCAAGTGAAATTTAGAAACTTAGCATGACCCTGTTCAGTACCAAGGACTTAGGATCAATCCCTACTATTACAAAAATAAACATTAGGTAATAATTTTTTTTTAAATTCTCTTTCCCAGAGCTGTGACTTACATGGAAAGATCATGTAATACTCAAGTCACCCTGGCCACAGTGGTCACCTACCTGGCCCCTCTCTGCCATTGTCCTGATTTCATGTCACTTTTTTAAATGTTATTTTTTAAAGGCAAATTCATGAGACATATCACTAAGTAAAATTCAAGGTTTCATCTTTGTAAGACCTCTAAAAGCATAAATCATCCCATTTAATTGTGTGTCTGTTTTGGTTTTGCATGATCTGGTCGTTAAACTTTGGCACTTCTAGCAGAAGAAACAGCTGTAGACCATCTGGGAAACCCTAGACAAAAACCCTTTCTTACCCATATGACATTTTTATGTGAGTTAGAAAAAGATGCTCCTTTTTCAAAACTCTTTGTCATCATCTGCAGGAACATCATCAGAGTAAGTGTATAAACCTGTAATACCTCCAAGGACAACGCTGCTCTGCAAAACCTGTGTCACATGCAGTGCACAACCTGCACAGCCATACCTCTGCATCATACATGGAGTCCCTCCTCCCTCTCCCCCTAAGGCTTGTTCAGATTTGCAGAATGTTGCAAAATCATCCCGCCGGTTCCTTGATGTCATCTCTTGGCTTTACACCTCCAGCTGATCAGCCAGTTTCCATGTGGCCCTGAATCTTCTAAGAGAAATGTTCTCTTACCATCATCTTGTCAATAAACTCCTTCAAGACCTCGGCTACTTTTTTGGTCTTATTAGAGGCATTGGTGTATATTATGGTCGTAGCACCTCGGTTCCAATCAACGACCACCACGTTCATATCTTCTACAGATAGCAAACTCTCCACTAAGTCCCCCATCCACACTGGAGCGGAGCCTGTCGGCCTGAATCCATGGATAATAAAAGTGGTTCTCTTGGTCACGTTCAAGTTTCCCAAATGTGTGGTGTTGATGATCTGTGCGCAGGTCAGGTTTTTCCGGGTGTAGAGCAACAGCCTCACACTCAGGCCCGTGCCGACCACTGCACTGTGGAAGCTCAGCTTGGTGAATGAAGGGCATGTTTCGTCTGCACCTGAAACTGAAAAGCAGATGATGTCACAACAGAACAGTTCCCTCCTTACCTGGGCATCAAGCAAGAGAGTCCCATCTCCACACTCACTGGAGCTCTGTGCTCCTTAGTACAGGGGTCCCCAAACGCTGCACTACTGGCCCACACCAGTCCACAGCCTCTTAGGAACCAGACTGAATAGAGGAAAGCAGAGGGCAAAAGAGTGAAGCTTCACCTGTAGGTACAGCCACTCCCAGTCACGTGCATTGCCACCTGAGCTCCGCCTCCTGGCCTATCAGCAGTTGTGCTAGATTCTCATCGGAGCGGGAACCCAACTGTGAAATGCACATGCAAGGGATCTAGGTTACACATTCTTTCTGAGAATCTAAACCAGATGAGGTGGTGCACACCTCTAGTCCTAGCGATCTGGTAAGCTAAGGCAGGAGGATGGCACGTTCAAACCCAGCCTGGGCAACTCAGGGACTTAGTGAGACTCAATCTCAAAATCAAAAACAAAAAATTGGCTGGGATGTAACTCAGTGTGAATACACTAGGCTTTGTCCCTAGCACTGTAGAAAGAGGAGAGAGAGAGAGACTTTAATGCCTAATGAACTAAAGTGGAGCTGAGGGAGGTGAACTTCAGCAACCGCCCCTTCCTGGCTCATGATAAAATTGTCCTCCATAAAACCGGTCCCAGGTACCAAAAAATGTTGGAGCAAACACTGAGGAGCTGGACCTGGTTGTACAAAGTTGCAAGTCCCAGCTGATTTAGTGCTCAGAAGAAGTGACCACTGACTTTGCCAGAAAACTCTTCTTCCACATCCTACCCACCTTCAAGGGATCACCTGAAGGTCCCCTCCATGACGCCTTCTGCAACCCTGCCAGTCATAAGGCCCATCCTTACCCCAGAACTCCTCAGACTCTGTATGTACCTCAGTGGCGGCACAGTGAAAAGCCACTTTCAGGACTGTGCTGTGAGTACTCAGCACATGGCTGTCTACTCTGCTGGACCACATGTCCTTACAATGAGGTCTCACGTCCAGCGGGCCTCCTTACAGAACCCACACATGGCAGAGGACTCCAAACTGGATCTGTGTGACCCTGGAACCTGACCTTGAGAGGAAACCAGCCCAGCACAAGCTAAAGGGGAAAAGAACCTGTCTTCTTAAGAAAAACGTCCACGGTCATAAATAACAAAGTAAGACTATGGAAACGGTCTAGAAAACAAAGACTCAGAATACTAACAAATGCCCGACACTGGATCCTGTAGTAAAAGAAAAATACTATAGACTAAGTCAAGTCAATTGATAAAATTGGAGTATAGCACTAACTCAGTACAGTCTCAGAGTTTAATTGAGAGAGATAACCATACTATGGCTATGTAAAAGAAAATCCTAATTCTTGGGAAATCTAGCTGAGGTGTTTATAAAGCACTAAATTTCCCTCAACTAGTTTAGAAAAAGTTACTATGGTTGGCTAGGTAGATTGTAAATGAGAAAGCGTATGGGACAGGTGTTAACAATAAGCAAATATAAGGTGGGGGAGCAGTCAAGGGCTCAGGATGCTCCAGATCATGGAGGGTCCACTCAAAAAAGAAGGGAAGAATGAAAGAAATGGGGTTGAGCTCCTTGGTTAGAGCATTTGCCTAGTGTATGCAGGTCCCTGGGTTGGGTCTCCCAGGACCACATAAAAATGAGCTGGGCATGGTGGCATATGCGTGCAATCCCAGCACACTGGAGGCTGAGGCAGGAGGACTGCTGTGAGTTCGAGGCCAGCCTGGGCTTCAGAGTGAGTTCAGGACCAGCCTGAACTACAGAGATAGTCCCTCTCTTGGAGAGAGAGAAAGAAAAAAAGAGAAGATCAAGTGAAGGTTAAAATTAGTAGGTTTCCAGGTAGAATTTACATAATGACTGGGAAAATGTATTATTTTAAATAAGAATTATGTACAACAGTGCTGTGACCACTCCCACACTCTGCTTCCCTGAGACCGGAACAGCCCAAGCAGGAAGTGAACTGGCACATGAGATAAGGGCCAGCTCCAGCTGCAGAAGGTACTTTAGGATGCGCCTGAGGGAAGGCAATGCACTAGGGTGGCCATTCTCACGGCAGGGAGCCAGGGGCAAGAATGCCGATTGCAACAGGTCAGAAGACAAGAGCTCTCTGAGAAACAATTCTGACTTCCTCCTGAGGAAACTTAGGAAGCCTCTGCCCTGGGCCACGCTCCCAGCGCCTCTATGTTTGCCCGCCCAAGAATTGTTCCTCCTTAACTCTGAGCCTCAGAGCAACCTCCATCCCAAGGTCCCTGTCTGGCCTTCATAGCCCGGATCTTCTCATGGATGCAGTTCTATCTGAAACTTGCAAAGCCTTTGGTACCGGAAGTGAGTGAAATTCCAAAGGAAAACGAGGAAAAGAAGCCCAAATAGATGGTTTTAAAAAAAAGGTAAAAAGACTGGCAACTCTACCCTAGAAAGAGGTACTTCATTTTCAGCCCCAAAGGTACCTATGTTTCCTTCTACGCTGAGTCACTAAGTAGCAGGAGTGGCGAGGCGTGCTCACAGAGCAAACATTGTCACTATCTGTTGGCCTCCTTCACTTCCCCTTGCCATAGGTTACCCGCTCCTAGAGAACATGGACCGAAACTTGCTTGATGGCTTGTGGAGCAAGTCCCAGAGCAAATAACGATGTCCTTAGTCACTTTATGAAACGGGAAGTGGCATGAGGCAGGGCTGAGCCTCTCGGGCTTAGCCCTCAAGAAAGCTGGGCTTGGTTCTCGCTGGTGACTGGCTAACCAGGAGGACTAGGGAAATGGTCCCATACAGGTCACCCACGGGAGGACTGGGGTGGTGACTAATGCTGAGTGAATCAACCTGGGCAAGACAGAGCCCTTTGCAAACATGACTGTTTGATTGTCAGGTCTGTTCATTTTGAGCCCAAGGAGGGAAGTCAGGCCTGAGTGCCTGTCCTAAGTCACAAAGTTGGGGCCTTGAAAAGCGCAGAAAAGAGCTGAGTGGTGAAGTTTGGGGCCAGAGGTACTTTTAGCACAACTGCCAACTTTAGTATCTGTGGAATGGTTCAATCCATCTCCTAAACCTTCTGAATTTTTATAGAGCCCTTAAAATTGACAGCAAAAAAAAAAAAAAAAAAAAAAGAGCTAGGTATGTGGTACACATCTGTAATCCCAGCGCTCTAAGACCCTGGGAGGCTGAGGCAGGAGGATCACAAGTTTTAGCTCAGCCTGGATTCTTAGCCACTGATGAGGGGCTCTGTCTAATAAATAAAAATGAAAACTGTATATGTAACACAGTATGAAGGCTTTGAGTTTAACCTCCAGTACAAAAAAAAAGGCTAAAATGATCAGAAAAATGTTTAGTTTTCATTTGAAAGAATTATTCTGACATCATATATATTTGAAAGGTTGAATGCAAATAGATTTTCTTTCTTCTCTCTCATTCCTGGAGAAAATGTACAGTTCATTCAACAAACGTTTGCTTTAGCCGGCACAACAGCACACACCCGTAACTGCCGCCACTTAGAGGCTGAGGTAGGAGAACTGTAAATTTTAGGCCAGTTTGGGCAACTTGGTGAGACCGTGTCTCAAAATTAAAACTAAGGGACAAGAATGCAGCATGTAGCTGGGTTGTAAAGTGCTTGCCTAGCGTGCACGAGGCTCTGAGTTCAATCCCTGGTACTGCAATCAACTAATAAGCAACGAAACCTGAAAAAGGCTGGGACTGAGGGGATGTAGCTCAGCACTCCCTGGGGTCAATTTCCTATACCCTGTACAAAATAAATAAATATTTAGGAACTGGGAGTTCCAGGTAGTAGTAGAACACTTGCCTAGCATGCACAGGCCCAGTACTACAGAAAATAAATAAACAAATAACATTCCAGCCTCTGTGCATGACGTATCCATCACAAGTATGACTGCTGTAGCTGTTCTATTTCCTCATTCTATAGCAGGAAAAATAAGACAGTTAACACCTAGATTGTCTCTGATATGCTCCCCATACCTCTTTGAGAACACGCACACAAACATACACACACATAGACTTTTTTCCCACTGTCCAAGTACAGCATATTTCATGTTTATAAATTTATTTGTACTCTCACACTCAATATTTAAAGCAATTTTTCAGTCATCTATGGACATGTGCAGAGTAGAAAACTTTTGAGTCACCTGACATTCCTCATCTCAGCTGAGGTTAAACAAAGTAACAAAAATAACACTCTGCATTTTTTTTTTAGCAGGCTTTCACTGTGCAGTTCAGGCTGGTCCTGAACTCACTATGTAGCTCAGGCTGGCTTTGAACTCATGGTAACCCTCCTGTCTCAGCCTCCTGAGTGCTGGCTTATAGGTCTGAGCCACCATGCCCAGCTACTATTTATTTAGTGCTGGGGATTCAAACCCATGGTCCTGAGCACACTAAGCAAGCACTTGAACCACTTAGCACTTTAGCACAACTGCCAACTTCAGTATCTGTGGAATGGTTCAATCCATCTCCCCCAGCCCCACTCTGCCTTCCGGCTTGGATTGTTCCAGCTCTCGCATTTTACAGTTACTCAGTGACAATCATTCCATGCCAGGTTTTTTTTTTTTTCCTTCCTGTGCATTTCCTTGGTTATTTTACAGTCTATGACAATCGGGTCTGGAGGAATGGCTCAGAGGTTAAAGCGCTTGCCTAGCAAATGCTAAGTACCAAGGTTCAATTCCCCAGCACCACATAATCTGGGCATGGTGTCACATGCCTGTTATCCCAA
Source organism: Ctenodactylus gundi (assembly GCA_004027205.1). Taxonomy (NCBI): domain Eukaryota; kingdom Metazoa; phylum Chordata; class Mammalia; order Rodentia; family Ctenodactylidae; genus Ctenodactylus; species Ctenodactylus gundi. Next base: position 184,425 of record PVKB01001960.1, read on the forward strand.
CACAAGGGAGCCTGAGGCAGGAGGATTGCCATGGGCTCTAAGCCAGCCTGGGCTTCATAGTGAGTTCAGGACCAGCTCGGAAGAACTCACACACAGCTCACAATGAAGACTTTTCCGCGGCTTCTGCTGTCACCTGGCCCCCGTTGTCTTCTCTAGGACAACGTGTGGCTAATTCCTAAGTTCATCTGTAATCCTAAAATGAACTTGGTCGACTAAATGATGTCCTGACTGACTTTGAACAGTATTCCCTTCTGTAGGATCACAGGTGTCGTCGTATCCTCTTCCCACGTTGGGTCTTATGCTAGAGAACCTTTATCCTGCAGCTGTTTTACCTGCTCTTTGCCTACCACGTGCATAACGGATTTCCTCCTTATTTAAATAATTTCTCCCACAGAGGAGATGCGCCAGGACTCTTGGTTCTTTTCACCTATCATATTTCCAGTACCAAGCATAGCACTTAGCTAAGAGATGGTATCAAAAATATGTCCCAAATAAAATAATACCAAGGAGATGAGGGTGTAGTTCGGTGGTTACAGTGCTTTCCTAGCAAGGGCAATGCCCTGGGTTCAATTCTCCTGCATCACATATATTAGTAGGGTGTGTTGTTGCATGCCTATAACTCCAGTACTAGCGAGGCTGAGGCAGGAGGATTGCCATGAGTTTAAGGCAAGCCTGAGCTGACCAGCCTTAACTACAGATTACTCAGCCGTTCACAGTGACTCATATGAATACCATAAAGAATATATTATAAAACAAAACGGGAGAGGCCAGAGATGCAACTTAGCAATTGAGTGCATGCTCAGCATGTCAGATGCCCTAAATTTAATCCCCAGCATCATAAAAATAAAGAAGTAAATAAACAAGCCAGTATAGTCCTGTAATCCCAACACTCTTGGAGGCTGAGGCAGGAAGATTACGAGTTTGAGCCCAGCCTGTTATGTTCTATGACTGGAACTGTTTTTAAAAGTCTGTAGTTGATACTGTCTGGAAAACCAGATGCAAATAAAAATGGTCATGAATTCCATTTGTCATGCTTTTGGGTTTTAGCTGATCTTGAACTATGCTACAATTTAGGCAGGTACTGTGGGTTTGGGGGTGGGAGGTGGTGTCCAATATTCTGTTCCCACTCCTAACACTAGAACTAATCTCTCTGTTGGACTCCAAATTCTCAAGCAATTTGGAGAACATACAAGCCAAGGTGTTTGTGAAAAAAAAATTTGTTTAAAGGCCTTACACACAGAGAGTTCTTCAAGTGATAATTTACACTGGTACTTCCTATTTTGTCTTGCTTAGTTTGGTTTGGTTTTGAGAAAAGGTCTTGCTATGTAATTCAGGGTGACTTTGAACTCACTTTGCAGTTTGGGTTAGATTCAAACTCTCCATCATCATGCCTCAGCCTCCCAAGTATACTGGTATTTCTAAAGCAGCCAGGTGCCTACATGCCTTCCTAAGCAAACTTTTTTAGAGTTATGTTACTATTTTATTACAAAGTCAAGGTTGTTCAGGGATAGGCTGAACAGAGTACAACCAAGTAATCACAGAACATGTTAGACTGGTTTGTAAAGTTTAACCTCTTCTACTAAAGTTTATTTAAAACAGGAGAAATTTCAACTGTCCTTTTCAGTCTGCTCTGAAACACCAGTTCCTGTTAACAACTGAGACATCACAATTGGACGGGTGATACCTACACCTTCGATGAAGAATTAGATTCTATTTCAAGTGGGCATGATGATCATTTATTGTCCGCTGTTTCTTGTTGTTTGTTTTGCTTTGTTTTGTATTGTTTAAGACAGAGTCTCATTCTATAGTCCAGACTGGTCCTAAACTCACTATGTAGCCACGGCTGGCCTCGAACTCACAGCAATCCTCTTGCCCTAGCCTACCTGAGTGCTGGGTTACAGGCATGCACCACCACACCTGAGTCTTCTTCTTTCTTTATGGGAGGGGACAACCGGGTATCGCCATATAACCCAGGCTTGGCCTTGAACCCCTGCCTCAGTTTCCAAGTGCTGAGTTGACAGGAATATGCCACCAAACCCAGCTCTTCTCTTTCATAAGTTAGGGAAACAGGGGTTGAGGGTGCTAGAGCACCTGGCGAGCATACTCAAGGACCTGGTTCAATCCCCAGTATTGAAAAAAAAAAAGGCATCTGTGCACCTGTTAATGATGTTCATGATAAACTGAAATAGCATTATTTACCTAACAGGATTATGAAGACTAAATGAAACAATGTAAGTAAATCACTTAGCATGGAATTTGATATACAACTGATACTCAATAAATATTAATTGCCTTCCTTCGGTCATTTCAGTTCCCTAAAAATCTATAGGCTGATTTACCAGTGACAGTGCTTCTCTCTGGTCACAGAGCTGGAGTTGGAGACAGGTTTGCTCACGGTTGCCATGACAGTTAAGAAAAACAGGCCAACATTTTTTCTCATGCTAAAGTAAACTAAAGGTTCTTCATAGCGCAGGAATTTACCTAACCTCCAACATTTCCTTTGGACATACAGTTCCGCGTTCTGCAAGCTGGCTGCTTGGACAGGACAAGAGGCATCTATCTCCTGAACCATATTTCTAAAAAGGGTCTCGGGTATAGCTCAGGGGTAGAACGCATGATTAGCAAGAACCACAGGCTGAGTTTAATCTCCATCACCAAAACCACCAACTACAGCAACAATTGCAGGCCAATCTAAAAATATACATACAACAAGAAATTAAAATTTCCTTTTTCAATTTTTTTTTGAGATGGGGTCTCACTCTGTATTCCAGACTGGTCCTGAACTCACTATGTAGTCCAGACTGGCCTCAAACTCAAAGCAATCCTCCTGTCTCAGCCTTCCAAGTGCTGGGATTACAGATGTGTGCCACCTTATTCAGCCAATTTTTTTTAATATGGTGCTGGGAAATCGAATCTAGGGTCTTGCGCATGCTAAGCAAATGCTTTAACCACCGAGCCGTGCCCCTGGCCCTTAAAATTTCTTTTAGTTTTAACTACAAGATACGAAAATACTTGTACTTAGCAAGTCATGATGGTGTGCAATGGTAGTCTCAGAACTCTGGGAGGCTGAGGCAGGAAGATTACAAATTCAAGCCAAGCCTGGGCAACTGAGTGGTGCCCTGTAAAAAAATGAAAAATAAGTAAAAAGAACTAAAGATGCAGCCTAGTGTGAAAGCTCTGGGTTCAACCTTTAGTGTCTCTCTCTCTCTCTCTCTCTCTCTCTCTCTCTCTCTTCCCTCTCTCTCTCTCTCTCTCTCTCCTTTCTCTCCTCTCTCTTTCACACACACACACACACACACACACACACACACACACACTTTATTCTTGTAATTATAAGGCTGATCAGATAAGTGTTTTGTCCCCTTTACGTCATGCACTTTTGTTTTTTCTGCTAAATATCTTTTAGTTGACGGACACAGCTCCACATGCTGCAACAAGGATGAATCATCCCTGCACTGGGGAAGAAAAGGAAGGGGACGATTCTTGAAAACACTGTATGGGAACAAAGACCACAAATGACATGACTCTTCCTACAAGACGTCCATAGTAGAGGACACTATAGAGAAGAAAGAACATCCGTAGTTGCTAAGGGCTGAGGAGGGGCAGACAGGGGGTACAGGAGCCAAAGAGTAGGTACTGAGTTCCTTCTAGGGTCATGAATTAAAATTTTTCAGTGCTGGGAATTGAACCCAGGGCCTCGTGGTGGGCAAGACTGTACCGCTCACCTTACATTCCTAGCCTGGTTTGTGTACTTTGAGTAAATCATACAGTTTGTGAACTACACTTGCAAAAAGCTGATAAATAATAATTCCTAGGTGGTACATACCTGTAATCCCAGCTACTTGATACGCTGAGGCAGGAAGATCACAAGTTCAACTGTGGCCTAGGGAATCTAGGAAGACCCCTTCTGAAAATAAACTACTACGCAGGGCCTGGCACAGAAGTGCACATCTGTAGCCTGGCTGTGCAGGAGGTTGAGTTAAGAGACATGCTTTAGCCAGGAGGAATCCAAAGCCAGCCTCTCAAAATGGCCAGCAGTGGTTTCTATAATTTCATAATTTCTTGGAAAGACCAGACTGAAAAGATAAAAGGTCTTTGGAGGTGAGTGAGGGCAGATTTTTGCCTTTTCCTTTCAGACCAGTTTCCCGTTCTTCATGTTTCTCTCCTGGAGGTGGCAGGTGCCCGAACCCTACAGGTTAATTGAGGCTTCCCACACTGGTCAGTCTGTTTGGGCATGAGGCTCATGGCTGCTTCTGTGCAAAATTAACTACTCTTATTCTTCAACTTAAGGAGTATTTTATTTTATATAAGCCAGAGAAAGCCAGCGTGGATAGACATCTTTTCCCTGAATAAGCTTACTTCATAAGGAACCCAGTCAGAACACTGTGATTCCCTGCGGCCAGACTGAAGGTGACTTCCCCTCTTCCTTCTCCCCTAGGGTGGGGCCGAGGCCCAGGGCCTTGTGCGTGCTAGGCTAGCCCTCCACCACTGAGCTACCTCATTCCTTTTCACAGGAAACCACGACGCCAGGGGTGTTGGCACACGCCTGTGATCTCTGTAATCCTAGCTACTTGCAAGGCTGAGACAGGAGGACTGCAAGTTTGAAAAAAAAATAAGAAGAGCTTGCCTAGCAAGTGCTTAGGTAAGCGCTAAGTACCTGAGTTCGATTCTCCAGCACCACATAAACTGGGCCTGATGGCACAGCCTGTAACCCCAGCACTTGGGAGGCTGAGGCAGGAGAATTGCAGTGAGTCCAAGGCAGCCTGGGCTCCATAGTGAGTTCAGGACCAGGCTGGACTGCAGAGCGAGACCCTCTCTTAAATAAATAAATAAAGAGCTGAGGATTTAGTTCAGTGGTAGAGTGCCCCAGGTTCTATCCCTAGTACAGGGTAAGGGGTAGAGAGTCTCTTGGTTGACGTCAAAGGAGTTATCTATGAAAAGAGGAGGTGGAATTGGGGAAGAAGGAATCCACTGACGTGGCCCCTGCGAACAAGCGCAACAGGACAGTTCTGAGAGTTGAACATCCCCTAAGCAAGGAACGGTGAGTGGGTTCACTGTAAGTCTCTTAATGGGCTTGAGTTGGCTTACGGCTAACGTATCAGTTTGTTCACCTCAGACTCACGATTGGCGAAGTTTCCTTGTGACGCCTTAGTCTACCTACCTCTAAACCAAGTGGCTGAAAGGAAATTGCCTTGGTTTACCCTGATGCTTTGTGTCCAGCCAGAAAGTGAACCAGGCGTGGCCCTGACCAGTTCCCTGCTTCAAGGCTTGGGCTCCAGGCTGTGCTTCAGCCACTATCTCCCGCTCTCTCCACACACACATGCACTGGTAACTTCCTGAGAAGAGGCCACATTTCTGTCTCTCTCTTCTCTCGGGCTGGGAGTCAATCCCAGGGGCTCTTGCATGCCTGGCGCTGAGCCTCATCCCTAGCCAGTCACTCTCATCTCTCAACCGTGTGCATAACTACGCACATTTGCACACACCTCTGCCTCCATGTGAGGGAATGAGGAGCCAAGTACACACGCAGTGACAAATCTGACCAGAAAACTATTTTCAGTGTCTAAGGGCAGAATTCTCTCTGTTTCAGACACAACAGTCGTCCCCCCTTACCCACAGTTTCAGTTATTTCTGACCAACCATGGTCTCAAATTATAGCCCATACAGTAATACAGACAGGATATACTCATATAACTTCTGCTACCATATATAGTCATGCTTGTTTTATTTTACAAGTATTGTTAATCTCTCTCACTGTGCCTAACACAAATTGAACTTTATCTTAGATGTGTAGGCACGGGAAAAAATGTATATATAAGAGTTGACTGTACCACAGTGTCAGGTATCAATGGAATGTCTTAGGATATTCTCCCCCCAGAGATAAGGAGGAACTACTACAATCTCTGGAAAAATATCTACATACTTTTACACAGTTGTCATAGGCCAAAGTGCAACATAACAGAACAACTTTCCAAATACTAATGACAAGCATTTTTCATTTAGAGCAATATTTTTTAATGTGAGTCCCTTGAACAATCAGATGCTAATAAAAACCTTGAGGGCTTGTTTTAAAAATGTAGGTTCCAGGGATCCCTCCCCCCACAAATGCATTGAATCTGGATCTTGAGGGGTGGAGTCTTGGCTTTTTTTTTTTTTTTTTTTTTTGAGACAGAGTCTTGCTCTGTGGTCTGCATTGATCCTGAACTTCGAATGTAGCTCAAGCTGATCTTGAAATTACTACATGACCCATATGGGTATTTAACTCACAGCAATTCTCCTGCCTCACCATGTGTCACCACACCTTGCTCATTTTTGCGTGGTGCCAGGGGTTCGAAACCAAGGCCCACGCACACTAGGCAAGTGCTGTAACTTCTGAGCTATGCCCTCAGCCCTTGCCATTTTTATTAATAGCAACAGTACCCAGGTTGATTATAGTACCCTTGAGTATTCGCTAGCCACAAGTTTTAGGACTGTAGCAAACATTCCTAACACGACTTGGCAAAGATTAGAGCCAACAAACATCTCTGAAAGAGAACTTTCTGATAATACTTGTTAATTTCTGGACTACAGGACAGAGAAAGGAGAAATAAAAAGTCATAATATTTGTGATTAATAATTTCTGCTATCAGAAACACTAATAACACCCCTCCCCCATGAAAGTCCCAAGTTCAGTGTTTCATAAATACTAACAAATAACCATGCCCAGTTTATACGGTGCCAGGAATCAAATTCTGAGCCTTGTACTTAAACACTGAACAACACTCCAGGGTCTATAATTTTAATTTACTGGGGCTAGAGGAATAGCACAGCATGCAGAGTGCTTGCCTAGCAAGCTCAAGACCCTGGGTTGGAGTCCCCAACACCACATAGGCCAGGTGAGGTGACAAACACCTGTGATCCCAATGCTCAGAAGGCTGAGGCAGCATGAATGCTATGAGTTCTAAGTCAGCCTGGACTACATAGTGAGTTCAGGACCAGCCTGAACTACAGAGTGAGACCCTATCTCTAAAACATTTAACTTATCAAAGATTTTTAAAGCATATATTAGAAATTTATTTATAAACCTAACATCTTGATATAATTTCTTTGAATTTTTTTATTTCTCTTTTAAACTTCATTCACCGACCTATCTACAGAATTTTTGCATAGTATGGCTACAGTTTACAAATTTGAGGTTCAATGTTTTTCCACCTTGTTTTAAAACCATGTTTGTATATATAGCATCAGGATCATTTTAAAACCATGTTTGCATATTTATGTATAGCATCAGGATCATTTTAAAAGCTACTTTTTAAATTTTAAATTGTTATTTTGTGCTTTATCCATTTTTATATTTTGAGTATTTCTGTTGTATCCAGTTTCAGGTTATTATAAGTAACAGATTTATCTCTACATATGAAGCTTTTTTATCTTTGTGGGCTCTGTGTGTGTGTGTGTGTGTGTGTGTGTGTGTGTGTGGTTCTATAGGCCTGATCCAGAGCCTTGCACATGCTAGGCAAGAATGCCACCACTGAGCTACATCCCCAGCCTCTCTTCCCTTTTCCTTTTAAAAGTTCTTCTTCTTTTTTTTTTTACATTCTCAGCAATGGTTTCATTAGCTCAAAGGTCATGAACATTTTTATGGACCGTAATTTATAACATATTTCCCCCTTGCCCTTCAGATATTATACCAGTCTTTCTGGAAGCAGTGACATACTCCTGTAGTTCCAGCTACTCAGGAGGCTGAGGCAGGGAGCTCACAAGTTCCAGGCCAGCCTGGGCAAAGTGAGATCCTCTATCAAAATAATAATTTTAAAGGGTCTAGGAGTCTAGCACAGTGGTAGAATGCTTGCTTAGAATGTATGCGGCCCTAAATCTAATTCTCAGTGCCTTAAAAAAAAAATAGCAATCTTTATTGCCACACCAAAAGAACTGGATCCACAAGAAGGCTGGGAAGGGTTGAGAGGTTTTTTTTCCTCCAATATTTCAACTTATTTTTGTTGTCATAACTTGTATATAAATGTTTTAATTTTGATTTCTTCATTATGATTAATAATTCCTAATAGGCCAGTTGCAAATATAAGGAATTAATGTACATAAAATTGTGAGTTTTTATAACAATCTAAATATGTTTCCAGTGCATGAGTCCCTCTGTATATTAAGCATCATAAAATACATTTTAAAAATATCTGAGTAATAGGGGTTGAAAGTGTGGTTAAGTGGTAGAGCATTTGCCTAGCACAGTGTGCTCAAAACACTGGGTTTGAATCCCTACATCTACCACCACCCCCCCCCCCCCCCACACACACACACACACAAAAATCCGGCCAGGTACGGTGGCACATGCGATCTGTAATCCCAGTACTCAGGAGGATCGCTGTGAGTTTGAGGCTAGCCTGGGCTACGTTTTGTGAGGCCCTGCCCCAATCCCTCCCCCTCAAAATTAAATAAATAAATTATGTAAATTAAAAATTTCCAGGTAAGAGGAGATTCCATCGCATAGTAGTGAAAACAGAAAACATAGCTATGAAATAACACTATCTGAGATTTATCAGCATATTTAACTTTTGTTCCTAAGAAAAAAAATAACTCAAAGAAAAAAATTTTAAAATAGCTTATTTTATTATTGAGGGAAAAAAGTTTTCAGGATAACAATGTTCGTTTAATCATCTCTTCCTTAAAAGACATGACCATTTAAAAACCCACTTAAGGATGGTGAGTACAAAATGAAAATACTAACAGTATTTTTTAAATATTTAAGAAAAGCATTCAACAAATGACCTACCAGAGCTCGTGAAGCACATCAGACTGATGAGGAAACACAGCTGGCGCATAGGGACCCGGAGAGAGCGCGCGTCACCTTCCCAGGACGGTGGACTGGCTCCGCAGAGCCTTCGGAGACCACTTCGGGTCTGATTCCCGGCGAGCTCAGATAAACTAAGCCAGGGGTGTGGTGACTACCGGAAGCTCCCCGGAGACTGCCTGCGGGCGGGCCCCAGCCCTCCCGGGGCCTTGACTCCTCCTCTCTCCAATAAAGTGTCAGGTACTTTCTACTTTGCACAGTTTTACGCATAGCTTGATAATATAATTTGCATTTGCTGAAGGACGAGTTCCAAATAGTTTCATTCCTGGTGGGCGGTTTATTAGTTGTTTGGCGTGGTGTGTCGAAATCAAGTGGAATTTAAGGTGCTTCCTTGCCTGGTTCTTGTGAATGAAATTAAAAATTCTGTGAGTACACTGTTGGCCTGGATACAAACCAATTTTTCTATGCTAATTCACACATTCGCTCCTCATGAGACAGGCTTTAGATTTTTATTAAGAACACTTCATTAAGTCTAATTATTTATCTATATTTGTGAATACATCTGTGCTTCAGATTAAAGGAAACTTTTCTGTACTATATTATCTTTGTTTTTATTTCTTTTTAGCCAGAGTTTTTATCTGCCTTGTAGGGTTTTTTTTTAAAGAAAATATAAATGAAAAAGCTTAAGTACAGAATTACATCAAAATCTATCCACTACAATATTAGAAATAACCAAACTTGGGGCTGGAGGAATAGCATGGCAGTTAGAGCATTTGCCTAGCAAGAGCAAGGCCCTGGGTTCTATTTCCCAGGACCAAATAAACCAGGTATAGTGGCTCATACCTATAATCCTAGCACTCAGGAGGCTGAGTCAGGAGGATTGCTGAGGGACGAACATAAGCCTAGCCTAGACTACACAGCGAGTTCAGGACCAGCCTGGGCAAGAGCGAAACTCTGTCTCAAAAAGGAAGTAACTAAACTTATGTTCCACAGCTAGAAGATAGTTGAGGAATGGAAATGCAGCTCAGTGGTAGAACATTTGACTCACATGCCAAAGGCCCTGGGTTTTCTCCCAGTACTACAAAAAATATATACATATACAATATATGCATGTATGTGGCTCAATCCCCAGTACTATACACATACACACACACAGAGAGAGACAGGACAATTATTTAGGAATACATTTTCATCCAAAGTATAAGGCAAAACACAGTAGTCATTTATCATTGTCTGTCTTAAGTGCAAGTTTATGAAGGAACAGATAGAATCTCTTATGCAAGGTTATCAGTTCTTCTGTATCTGCACCCTTTTAAATAGCAAGAAACCCTCCCAAGGCTGTACATCACTGTCACCTTGAGCCTGGAAGGGGCTTCTTTTCTTTCTTCCTTCCTTTTCTCTTTCTTTCTTTCTTTTTTTCTTCTTTCCTCATGATACTGGGGACAGAACTCAGAATTTTCACACTGAGTGCGCGCCCTCTCTCTCCCTCCCTCCCTTCCTCCCTCCCTCCATTTTGAGACATTAGCTAAGTCTCTAAGTTAGTTGCCAAAGCTGGGCTCAAATTTGCATCCTCCTGCCTCAGCTTCCCAGACCTGGGGGGCCTTTTAAAGATATTGTGTGTAGATTTCTGCGTCAAACCTCACACCTAAGGAACGTGAAGACTGCTTGGCTCAGGTCCACTAATCCCGAGTTGGAGTCCCACATCTCCTACTCACAATTGTGTGGCCTTAGGCAAAACATCGAAGTTCTCTAAATATTGGCTTCCTCAACTGTAAACTGAACAAGAGATTGCAATGTCTCAGGCGTGTTACACCGAAGTCCTTAGCGCATGCCTACTGCCAAGATCTCACCACTTAGTAACTACTGTTCCTGCTACCCAGACCCAAACCTGTCCCTTTCCCTCCCCTGAGAAGGCAGGCTGCTGGGTGTGAGAAATGGGCACCGGGCAGAACCTTGGAGTCATGGTTTCAAGTGAAAGACTTGAGTGGGCGCCATAGTCACCTTTCAGTTTTGTCTCCTGCTTGCAGAACTCAATTAAAGAAACGTAAATAAGAAAATTGAATCGATGACCCGACCGCTTTTCCATTTTTCCCCTTGCACTGAGCCTTGCGAATGGAAAACAGCTGCCTCTGGTAACAAAAGGAGAATTGTTGCAGGTTTCCCTTTGGAACCTGTCCTGCAACAACATCACTCCTGTTGGATTGGGTTCTTCTTGATAAATATTTGTTGAGTCCTTATCAGCTTTAACTGCCACGCCAAGCTAGACAAAGCCCGAGAAGATTTCGTTGGGGATTAGCCAGTTATGGAAATAAGAATCATTAGGAGGATCCCCCGGTTACTATTAATGTAAGGCACACAAGTTCTCCCAGCTTCCTGGCTGTGTGCTCCTGTCTTTCTCCCAGCATTCCAGTCAGCAAAGAAACAAGGGGATGGCTGGCAGCATAGCTCAGTGGTTAGAGAGCTTGCGGAGTATGCACAAGGCCCTGGGTTTGATTCCCTAGCACCACGTTAAACTTAGCCAGGCGTGGCAGCATACATCTATAATCCCAGGACACAGGAAGTGAGGCAGGAGGACAGCTGTTAGTTTGAAGCCACTGGGAGTTCAAAAAGAATTAGAAGAAGGAGAAGCAGCAGCAGACTTGGAATCACAGTCCCAATCAGAGGGAGAAAGTGTATTTTTCTTTCTCAGGCTACTGATCAACATAAAAAAGAAATCTAGGCTGGGCTTGGTGGCACCATCCCACCGGCACTTGGAAGGAAGACTGAGACACAAGATCCGGGGATTGAGGCCAGCCTGAGCTCTATGCAGAATTCTAGGCCAGTAGGACCACACAGAAACACCCAGTCTCGGAGAACATTCCCAAAGTGGAGCGAGAGGAGAGAATGGGCTTGACTGCAAAGGAATGGCATAAGGAACCTGTTCCTTCTTTTTCCTGTTTTTGTTGTTGTTGTTGTTTTGCTGTTGTCCAAACGTTGGGAGGTCAGACCTAAGGTCTCACACAAGCCAGGCAAGTGTTCTACCACTGAGACCTATCTGCAGCACCCCAAGGGCTCTTTTAGTGATGAAAACATCTATGCCTTAATTGTGGTGCTGGTTGCAGGAATCTACACATGGCATACAACTACACACTCATAGATACAGATACATTATGCTGATAAACTCTTAACTGAGGCCATCTTGGGTTTTTTGTTGGTTGTTTTTACTCTTTATTATTTATTTGTGGTACTGGAGATTGAACCCAGGTCCTTCACACTCAGCTGCATCTCCATCCTTTTTCATTTTTTAATTTTGAGATAGAGTCTAAGTTGTAAAGTTACCCAGGTTCTATTTCTGGTTTTTTTGAGACAGAGTCTTGCTCAGTAGTTCAGGCTGGTCCTGAACTCACTATGTAGCCCAGGCTGGCCTTGGACTCATGGTGATCCTCCTGATTCAGCCTTTCACATGCTAGGATTACAGGTTCATGCCACTCCAATTATGTAGTTCTGGGGAATTGAACCTGGGGACCTGAGTTTATTAGGTAAGCACTTTAACATCTGAGCTACACACCCAGTCCTCCACTTTTTGTTTTTTATTTTGAGACAGAGTCTCAGTGTATCACTAAGCTGCCTGAACTGGGTTTGCATTTGTAATCTCCCTGCCTCAGCCTCCCAGATTGCTGGGATTACAAACCTGTATTGCCAGGTCCAGTTTCAAAGGTATTTCACAATTTCTAAAAAAACAGACCAACTCTTATAATCATTTGAAAAAAAATCTTATTTATTTCTTTTTGAACAGAGTCTTGCTCTCACAGTCTAAACTGGTCCTAAACCCACTATGTTGCCCAAGCTGGCCTTGAATTCTTGGCTATACTCCTGCCTTAGCCTCCTAAATGCTGGAATTACAAGTGTGCACCACCACACCTGGCTCAAACCCAGGGCCTTGTACATGCTAGGCAAGTACTTTAATCGCTAAACTAGGCCCCTAGCTCCTAAAAAAAATTTTTTTTAAGTATTGTAAGGACCTGAGTATGATGGTGCATGCCTATAATCCCAGCACTGAGGAGGCTGAGGGAGGGGGATTGCCATGAGTTTGAGGACAGTCTGGGCTATGTAATGAGTTCAGGACCAGCCTGGACAAGAGAGCAAGACCCTGTCTCAAAAATAAATAAAAATAAGGCAAACCATTTCTTCCTCTCCACCAGCTAATAAGACCATGACCCTAATAAGTGATAACAACCCACAAACGTCACGATTTCTTCATATCCAATGTATCCAACACTGACTCTTTTTTTTTTTTTTTCCTCCTTTAACCTAGAAATTCCTTGCCACAAGAGTAGAGCAGGCAGGGTCAGGCAAGCTTCCAAATGGGTGGACAGGAAAAACAGGTACGAAGGTACAATGGAACTGAGAGAGGTGGTTTTACTGCTCTCCTTGGTTTCACCAGTCAGGAGAGGTGACTGTGTTCCCCACCACCACCCTGGCTAGAGCTCCACATTCGTAAGTGACTCACTGTAACGCTCTTTTTTCTTCTTGTCCACTTCAGTGACCCTGTCACTTCTTGCTTGCAGTCCACATTAAAAAACATTAAAGTTTAAGGCTGGGGCTGTTTCTCAGTGGTTAAGATACTTTCCGACCAAGGACCAAGTCCCGAGTTCAATTTTTCAGCACCACATAAACCAGGCGTGGTGGTGCACACCTGCGATCCCAGTATTCGGAAGGCGGAGGTGGGAGGATGGCCATTAGTTCAAGCCAGCCTGGGATCCATAGTGAGTTCAGGAACAGCCTAGACTACAAAGCAAGACTCTGTCTCAAAAATATATAAATAAAAATAAAAAATTAAGCCTGTTTCCTTGATTCACATCCTGCGAGGAGATTAATGTTAACTGCCTTAAGTTGTACATTTGTTTTACTTTCGCACTCTTTTATTGACCAAACAATTCTCAAACTCCTGTTAAAATAAAAAAGAAGCACCAGGCATGGTGATGCCTCCAATCCCAGCAACTTGGGAGGCTGTGGCACAAGGTGGCAAGTTTGTGGAAGTTCATGGGAGGTGGAAGTTCAGTGAGACCCTGTCTCAAAATAAAAAATAGGAAGAGCAAGGGAAGGTGGCACAAACAGGTGATCAAAGAGTTCAAGCCCTGCCTGGGTAATACAGCGACTTAGGGAGATCCTGTCTCAAAAACTAACAAAAGGGCTGGGATGTAGCTCGGTGTGAAGGCTCAGTACTGGAAAAATAAAAACAAAAACATAAAGGGCTTGTCTAGCTTGCACGAGGTTCTGAGTTCAATGCCCACTTACTGGGGAAAAGGAGGGGGGAGGAAGACTAGATGTGGTTCCTGCTCACAAGGCCACAGTCATATCAGTGATAATGATATAATAAGACATGAACACAAGCTGCGTTGGAGAACAGAGGGGGACGATAGCAAAGGGAAGGGAAATCACAGAGGAGGCATCCTTTGTTGGGGTTCCAAACACCAGGGAGGATTTTGTGAGGGGAAAAAGGCGGGGGGAGGGCACTCCCGGTGGAGGGTGCTGTCTAAAGAAAGAAAAGTAGCTTGAGAGTTTGGGGAATCTGAACAGGGAAATGATATAGTGATTTGAGAGTAGCGGTGAAGAAATTGGTTGTCATGCTTAGGCTGTTGAATTTTATCTTCAAGGTAGTGGCAAGCTGGCTGTTTTCTTAATTTATGTATGTCAATCCATTATGATTATACAGTAATGTAAATAGGGCTGAGGATATAGCTCAGGGTAATGGAGTGTTTGCCTAGCACACATGAAGCCCTGGTTTTATCCCCAGCACTAGAAATAGAAAAAAACCATATAGAATATAAAAATCCATAATATGTGATAGATATGAAAGATAATACATGTATATGCAACATTAATCATTATTTGCAAATAAAACCTTTTTCTGGAAACATATTACAGAACAAGAAGAAAAACATCTGCCTACTGTCTTTCTGGCTTAAAAAGTATTTTTCATGGGGGCTGATAGTATAGCTAACTCAGTGGTTAAAGTACTTGCCTGGCAAGCACAAGACCCTGGGCTCAATTTCCCAGCACCACATAAGCTGGGCACAGTGGTACACACCTGTAATTCCAGCACTTGGGAGGCTGAGGCATGAGGATTGCTATGAGTAGAAGTCATGAGGATTGCCAGCCTGGAATACAGAGCAAGAAAATAAAACAAAGCAAAAAGTATTTTTCATAGGCAATCCTCTTTAGGGATCCTTCCAGTTAGTGGAAACTTCTACCCCTCTGTCCTTGTTTTCAAAATAAAAGTACTCTCTTTGCTACTTACAAAAGTATATAATTTTTTTTTTTTTCATACCCAGTGTGGTGGTACATGCTGGAAATCCTAGCTACTTGTGAGGCTGAAGCAGTAGGATCACTTAAGCCCAGGAGTTTCAGATCAGTCTAGGTAACACAGGAGATCACATCTCAACTAAAGGAGGACAAGAGGAAAAGGCAAAGAAGAGTAAGAACAGAAATAATAACAAAGTAGGAATTATTTTTCCCATGGTACCCGAGTGTAGTGGTAGTCTCCTGTGATCTCCACATTTTGGAGGCTAAGGAAGGATGATTGCTGTGAGTTCAAGGCCAGCCTGCACTACCGAATGAGTTCAGGACCAACAGTAATACAAGACCACAGCCTTGTCTCAAAACAACAACAACAACAACAAAATGAGCTGTAGGAATAATACAGTGGTTATAGCAATTGCCTAGCAAGTGCGAGGCCCTGAATTCGATTCCTCAGCACTACATAAATCAGGCATAGTGACGCACACCTATAAAGTCTCAGCACCTGGGAGGCTGAGGCAGACGGACTGCCATGAGTCAAGGCTAGCCATAGTGAGTTCAGGACCAGCCTGGGCTACAGGGCAAGACCCTGTCCCCCACCTCCCCCCCAAAAAAGCCACAAAAAACTAACTAAAAATTGATTTTCCCATGGTTTAGAGCTACTTTGTTTTAGAAATCATGATTTTCTTATAATATAGTAAACAAAATCACACATCCAGTTCTTCCTTTAATAGGTTTGTTTTCAGAATGCTGCACTTCAAAAAGGAAGACACAAGAAAATTGTTTTTTTTTCCTTTTCAGAAGTTCGAAAAAATAAATAAAAACTTGAAGAAAAGTCCCAGTATTTTAAAAAAATTGTCCATTGGTATCATGTATTTTAAATTTATATAGATATTTTTTAAAGACAGAATCTTGGTGTATAGTCTGGGCTGGCCTCCAATTTGTGATTCTCCTGCCTCAGTCTTCCGAGTGTTGGGAGTACAGGAATGCACCATCACACCTGGCTCCTTTTGGATCATTCTAAAACATTATTATTCAAGCCAGATTTCTGTCTTCACTTGTACTTAGCTGGCATCCCAAGCATGCATCCTGAAAATCTGGAACATTCATTAGACAACCTCTCTATTTCTTGGAACATGCACAGGGAGAAGCAAGTTTGTGGGAAAAGTCTTGTAATTTGGAAGGCTGAGCCTTGTGAACCCCGTGTTGGACTCTCAAGATCTGGAACCCATGAACCACTTGCAGGGTTCAGAATGTCTTTCTTTCTCAGCAGCACCCCTCTCTTTTGGCTGCTCTATCCAAAGCTAATTTTAGGGCCTAGATTTGAAGTTCCAAACAAATCCTAGCAGAAGAGGAAGGGAGGATCCAGGGACAAGAATACACCTTCACAGTCACACCTTCTGCAACTTGTCTGTTTTGACCAGACCGCACCTGTGAACTCACAGGTGCGATAGTCCTCTGCTGAGTAAAGCATTTGCAACATCCAATCACCTTCCAGAAGCCCCACCTCAGAACACATGAGACTTTTGGGGGGATTTTAGAGTTTGGATCTAGAGTATTCCCCCAAAAGCCTCATGGATTTGGATGTAGTGGGATACCTACGGAACCATGTGCTGTTGGGAGCTGGGGCCTGGCTGGAAGGGGCAGATGCCTGAGTTTGGCCTGGAGGGCATATGTCAACTTGTTGAGATCGGGGGGCACCCACTGCAGGGTTTTCAGGTGTGTGTTACTGACTTGTGGTCCAGGAAGTAAGGAAGGGGCACACACCCCTTGGCACGCACCAATTGGCATCTTGAACTAAGTAAAGGAAGGAAGAAGAAATATTGCTAAACTTTTTCCTGGGAAAGCTCTGGCCTTGCCTGAGCCTCCAGGTGTTGACTGACTTGAGATTTGCTTCTCACTCACTTGAATGCCATAAGCAGCTCTCCAGCCTCTGCCATGTATTTCCCACCACATGAACAGACTATGTGAGACCATCTGAAACTATGAGGGAAAATAAATATTTCCTCTCTTATGTTCTGGATGTCAGGCATTTTGTCTCAGCAACAAACAAGTCATGAAAACGGAACTTTTTCTGGTGGTGGTGGTGGTTGAAAATTGAGCCCAGGGCCTTCACACTGAGCTATGTCCCAAGCCCATTTTTAGCTTTAATTGTGAGATAGGTTTAAGTCACTAAGGTACCCAAACTGGGCTCAAAATTGCAATTCTGCCTTAACCTCCCAGAGGGCTGGGATTATAGGACTGCCCCACCAAGATAGGCTTGGAGGACATTTCAGATCTATTAATAAACTATACATAGTACCACTACTTAAATATGGAGAAATTTTATAAAAGTCCCTGGTCAGTTGACTCCAGAAATCTCACAGCAGAGGGCAGCAGAAGAAACATGCCAACCTCACTAGGAAGCTGAAAGAGAGCATAAAGCCCTTCAGAAAGGTGCTCAGGCTGGGTCTGGTGGCACAGGCCTGCAATCCCAGCACTCTGGGAGGCTGAGGCAGGAGGATCACAGGTTCAAGCCCAGTCTGGGCAACTTAGTGACTTAGGGAGATCCTTTTTCAAAATCAAAAACTAAAAAAAAAAAAAAAAAAAAAAAAAAAAAAAAAAAAAAAAAAAAAAAAAAAAAAAAAAAAAAAAAAAAAAAAAAAAAAAAAAAAAAAAAAAAAAAAAAAAAAAAAGGGCTGGAAATGTAGCTCAGACTGAAGGCTCTGGGTTCTATCTCCAATACTGCAGAAAAAAAATAAAAATAAGGCTGCATGGTGGCACAATGCCGTTAATCCTAATGCTCGGGAAACTGTGGCAGGAGGATAGCCTTGGGTTTGAGGCCATCCTGGGCTAGATAGTGAGTCTGGGATCAGCTTAGACCAAGACCCTGTCTCGAAAAAAATAAGAAAGAAAGAAAGAGCCAGGAATCAATCAGATATGGTGTGATCTTATTCAATTCACTAATAATACTCTTGGCCTTACGATGCCAAAAGAATTGTACTCCTTCCTTTTTCTAGATTTCATTACAAAACTTGCCCACATTGATTGCAAATGGGTCACCCTGCCTCTTTGGAGAAACAGCACTAGCTATATGCAAGCCTGTTTCTTAATGTATAAAATGAGATTAATAAAACCTGCCTCTCAAATCTGTGAGCCATTTAAATATCTTTTGGTGGTGAAGATCCTAACCAGAGCCCAGTAAGCATTTAATTGGCTTTTCTTCCCTCTCCCTCCTTAACTCTCCTGTTTAGTATTCCATACTGTTCACAGAACTCTCTCTCTCTCTCTCTCTCTCTCTCTCTCTCTCTCTCTCTTTCTCTCTATCTATCTCTCTGAGATAGGGTCTTGCTTTCTAGTCCTGGTTGGCCTTGAATTCATAGTAATCCTCATGTTTCAGCCTTCTGAGTGCTGGGATTATGCTTATGTGGTGCTGGGAAATCAATCCCAGGGCTTTATGCATTGTAAGCAAACACTGTAACTACAGAGCTACACCCCTAGGAAAGAGCTTTTAATTTGAAGAAGAAATTGTGCAGAAGGGCATGTAACTTGGTGGTAGAACGCTGCCTAGCACATATGAGGCCCTGGGTTGGATTTCTAGTACCACCTAAATAATTAGAAGTCTGACATGTGGCTTTTACCTGGGAGACTTTATCTGCATATCCAGACAGCCATCACTCTCTGGGTATCTCTCCTCAAACTTCCTTCGCCCCTTGTCACCTGTCTTCCCTCCAGAAAAACCAGCCCTCTGCCCTTTGTTTAGCTCTATTTGAGTTTCAATCCTTCTTTGAATCTCTTACTTTGGGCATGGCTCCCTTGTTCTGCTATATTAATAAATTTGTTACTTTTTTCCTGATTGGTTATTGGCAGTTTATTGTATAAACTGAAATTATCAAGCCTAGAAGTCTGGCTTGAAGTCAATCACAGGCAAAGAATAAGTGCACTAAGGGAAAACTTGGCGTGGCGTAAAAGCCTTTGAGAGTCCCCAGTATTGTTTAGGGGAAGAGAGTTGATTTTTTTCTGTCACTAAATATGGTGGCACGGGTTCATAGTTGATAATTCACTAGAAGGGTGATGTCTAGATTTTCAGGGAGGATATTTACAATCACTTCCTACCATCCCGTGGGAGGCGACAAGTGTCTGAGAAAGCTGGAAGCTTTCCCTCACCTCCCAGCGTGTGGCTGTTCTTTCTCTAGCGTCACTGCCCTTTGCACACTTGCTCACTTCACACGGCAGCCACCGTACCATGTAATTTGCAATTATCTATGTACGTGTCTCTCCCCCTAGACTGACTTTCAGGGCATGAGACTGTAATGATATTCAGACTTCGGGTTCAAATTCCAACAGCTCCAGTAGGTAGCTTTGTGATTTTAGACGCGCTGTTATATTTCTTGATTTATAAAATGAACGTATTCTCTGTCTCATTCGGTTTTAGAGAGAAATGGTAATAATCCAAAGTTGGCTAAAACGGTAAACGTTTAATTTACCAGGCCTACTTTTATCTTGTGCACTCGACGGTTACTTAGCGCCCGCTCTGCTAGGGACCCGGGTCCGCTCCCCCCAGGGCTCGGCGGCAGCGCACGTGGTCGGTGGGCCTTGTCCCGCTGGCCGACCCAGGACTCGCTCCTCCGAACAGAAAGCTCCACCCACAGCCCGTCCTTTCTCCTCAGCGGTTGGTCCCGCATCTTCCCTCACGCTTTCTTGTTGCTAGGCTCTCGAGTAGGGGGCGGTGCTAGGTTGCGCGTGCGCAATCTGAAGATGAAGCTTTCCGGTTGGGCGGGAGGAGGTGACGTCAGGCGCGACGGCAGGCGGGTACTTCCCTCCGCCCGGGGCACGTTTTATCTACGAGCCCTGGAATCGCGTCACAAACCAGCGACTGAACCTTGGCGGTGTTGGCCGAGGCATCGAAGGCGGCAGCGGCGGCGACAGCTCTGGGGTTTGCGTCTCGGGGTGTGTCGGCCGCCGCTGCTGCTTAGGCCTGGTATGTACAAATGGCTGGTTAGGATTCTCGGCACCATTTTCCGTTTCTGCGACCGATCGGTGCCCGCGGCCCGGGCCCTCTTGAAAAGACGGCGCTCGAACAGGTGAGAGAGGGGACCCGGAGCGGGGTCCGGAGCGCCGCCCGGCCCTCCCCTCCCCCACGGCGGGCTGCTCGGGCCGGGATGCGCCGTTCTGGCCGAGCTCGGGCCCCGAGCTGGGTGTCGCGGGGATCCTGGCGACGTCCTTGCGCCCCGCGCTCCGAGTGCGCAGCCACGGCGGAGGGAAGGGGCCGCGCTTGCCCGTGGAGTGGGCCGGGCCGGGTAGGGTCTTCACGGGTCTTGTCGGCGCCCAAGTTAGTTATTGACAACAAATGTTGCTTTGTCGTATTATTTCACGGCTTAGGCTGAAGCTGAAAGGAATTCTGTCTTTAGTGTGACTCCCGGTTTTTCTTTTTAAAAAGAGCAAATTTTCTGGTGTCATCTGCGGACAGTAAAGGGGAGTGAGATTCCTAGCTTGCCCAAAGTCGTTTTGACTGCTGTGCTCCTAGCACCGAGAACAGCAGCTGTCTTGTTCTGAAACAGCTGTCAGTTGTGTGTTTGACCCGTAAGGGGGAGGGAACGGGTTATGCGCTTAAGAATTAGATTATGAAAAAAAAATTAGCTTATGAAGAGAAAACAAGAAAATAGGTGGTACACTCCTTTTATCAGAAAATCACTAGTGTGTAAGCTAAAATTTAGTTAAAATTGCTTTTAGCGTCTGTTTGGCTTGCTTTTCATTTTATAGTGTTGTATAGCTGTACAAATTATGTACCCTTCCTAACCTTTGGTAATTAATGTTAATTTCCTCTGTATTTTTCTTTTATAAGGCTGGGGATTTTTCTTTTTTTGAGATAGAGTCCTGAACTCGTGCCCAGGCTGGTCTTGAACTCCTCCTGCCTCAGCCTCCGGAGAGCTGGGATTTCAGTTGTGCACCACCACACCAAGCTTATGTGGTTCAGGGGAGTCAAACCCAGGGCTTTGCACTTGCTAGGCAAGCACTTTAACTCCTGAGCTATGTCTGGGCCTGGATAATTTTATTTTTTATTAGCCTCAGGGCCAAGGTGGTGGACAAAAGGTTGGTTAGAGGGAGTTTGAGAGAATGAAATGATTAATACATAAGTTTAAGAATACAGGTATTGATAGAGTTAACTATTGGCTAAACATTAGCATGTATCCCAGGGACATGATTTGAATTTATACTTCCTTTCTACCTTTTAGTAAGGGTGATTTTAGGGTCATTTGAGTACATGTTATTAAGTGCCTAAACTGATGCTGAATAGATTGAAGGATAGTATTTGTTTATTCTTCGCTGAAGGCCTTGTGCAGAATTCAGTTTACGATAGGCAGTTGGTACTTATTTATTGAAAAAGAGACTGTTAATTCCCTTACGCTTGATCAGCTTCTCTCTCCCTCAGTTTTTCTTCCCCTATCTCTCTTTTTTATTTTTTCTTTCATTACTAAAGATAGAAACCAGGGCCTTTGCATTGAGCTACATCCCTAGCCTTGTTTTTATTTTTTATTTTAAGACAGGTCACTGAATTGGCCAGGCAGGGCATGAACTTGGATCCTCCAGACTCAGCCTTCCAGAATGAAGGGATTATAAGAATATACTACCACACCCTGCATGTTACTATGTCCTTTTTATGTAAATTCCTCCTAGTCAAAGGAACAATGGTTTGGAGATCAGTCCTTCTTTAGTACACTTTAGGTGTGCATATCCTGCATCTAAAATAATTTTTATAGGTTAGGGATGTAGTTCATTGGTAGAGCACTTGCCTACTGTGTGCAAAGCCCTGAGTTAGATCACCAGCACTGCAATAAAATAACTCTTCATGGGAGCCAGTTTTCAGTCAAAGAGAAGCAAGGAGGTCTTGATGGTGTGTTTAAAGGTATGATGGAGCTGAGCGTAGTAGCGCATGCCTCCAACCCCTGCACACTTGGGTGGCTGAGGCAAGAGAACTGCGATTTTGAATTCAGCCTGAAGAGTAGAAAAGGCCAGTCTGAATAGCATAGTAAGACACTGTCTCAAAAAAGCAAAAAACATAGGGCTGGAGGAATAGCTCAGTGGTTAAAGCCTTTGCCTAGCAAGCTCAAGGGCCTAGGTTCAATTCCCCCACACCACATAAGACGGGCATGTGGTGCATAACTGTCATCTCAGCACTCAGGAGGCATAAGCAGGAAGACTGCCATTAGTTCCAGGTCAGCCGGGGCTCCATAATGAGTTCAGAGCCAGCCTGGACTACATATTGAGACCCTGTCTCAAAAAAAAGGAAAAAAAAAAAAGAAGCAGTTTAAAGTTAGGGTGTCATGGTATCTTGTTCTCATTTTTTGGTATATATGATTAATCTTGGAGATTCAGAACCATGATTGTAAACCAGTGGTATTATAAATTAGTACCATAAAGCCTTTGACTGCAGGGTTTAAAAACCTTTAGAGTAGGAGGCGGTGTTGGATTGTGTGTACATAGACTGAAGAATTCCAAATTCTGTTTTATCACTGTAATATTCCCATGGTTAAAATGTAGTTACATACAACACCTTTTTCTAGCTAGGAACTATCTTTTAAGGTCTCTTGTATTGTTGCGTGAAGTACAAGATGGTTTTCTTGGCAGATCATCTGTCAAAAAGAAATAACTCTTTACCTGTTACTTGAATTTTGGCCATATTACAGATTATTGTGTGGTAGGAATTTTTGGATCGCTTTTGACTTTTGGATCAAATAGTTGAAGCCATAGTGTTAAATTCTCAAGTGCTAAAGGCCTACGAAATGATAGCTTTTTGAGTTTTGTTTGTTTTTGGGACAGGGTCTCATTCTGTAGTACAGGCTGGTCTTAAACTGGCTAAGTGGTCCAGGCTGGCCTCAGACTCGCACCATCTTACTGTCTCAGCATTCTGAGTGTTGTGATTACAGGTGTGTGCCAGCACACCCAGTTCATGTGGTGCTGGGGAATAGAACTCAGGGCCTTGAGCTTGCTAGGCAAGCACTCTAAAAGCTGTGCTATTTCTCCAGCCCCAGAACAACATTCTTTTAAAGTATCATTTGGATCCCGTTTACTGCATTGGATGGAGGAGGGATATGTTGCATGATATGGATAGAAGGGAAGGAGGTGTGGATTGGTTGGTTTTGGTGCTGGGGTTTGCACCCAGAACCTTGCACGTGACAACTAAATCCATGTTCTACACCTGAGCTGTCCCCCCAGCCCTGAATACATAAATGTTGTGGTTAGGATCTGGAGTGTCCCCCAGAAGTCTCATGTATCTTAATGGAACCATGTAATGTTGGTAGATTGGGGTCTGGTCTGGAGGGGTGGATTACAGTTAAGTTAGGATTAAGGGTGTGTAGTGGCCACACCTGGATGCAGGAAGGACTGGTTACTGGGCGGAGACCTTAAAGGATACATAAGCTGCACCTGCCTTCCTGGAGGATGGAGACTAGTCTCAACTAGCCTCAGCTTGTCTTCCTGTTTGTCGGGGAAGCTGCCTCCACCTCTTTGCCATGTACTTCGATTGTTGCCAGCCACCCCTGAATGGACTGTGAGCTAAAATAAACCTTTCCTTTCCTAAGTTTGTGGGTGTCGGGTACTGAGTCATAGCAACGAAAAAGTAAGACAATAAGCTTATTTATAAAAATAGATGATGTGTGATTTATATACATACATATTTATATTTATATTTTCTTCTCTTTTCAGCTCTACCTTTTCTACAGTGCACAGTGATGAAGTACCAGCTAAAAGACCAAGATTAGGTACTAAGTATAAACTTTTCAAATTAGTTTTTTAATGGGAAGTAATATATGCATGAAACAAATTTTAACATCTAAAAAGTAGCTGCAGTGAAAAGTGTCTTTCGTGTCTGTTTCTTACTCCATTGGCCCCCTGGAGTCAGTCACTGCTAACCAAGGACTTGTATGTTTTGTAGATAAATAAGGCTATATATCGAAGGTGCATTTTGAAGTCCGAAATCCTCTTACAAAGAAAAAAATGCTTTTTATTTTTAAGGAAAAAACATTGTGATGATTACTTCAGACTGAGTGATCAAGTTTGATGACTGAATGAGCCAGTCTAATTTTTGTTACAGGTACTTCCCGTGACTGGAGTTTGAAGAGAATAAATCTAAATTAAAGGGAAAAGGCGTATTAGAGTTCTGTAATATATTCCTCTTTCTCAATAATGACTGTGACTCTTGGTCTACTACAGATGTGAGAGTTGAATGTACACATGTTAATATTTCATTGAGTACTGCAAGTACTTGATGCTAAGCAATGTACTAGCTTTTACAGGAAATACAAAAATGGGTAAAACAGGATATCAGTATTTATGGGCCTGTTCATATGGTAAGGAATGTAAGATAAGCGCTAAAGCATACTGATGTCAGTGAGGACATATAGTAAGTAAAATAAAAGAGGTAGCAGTTTATAAAATTTTCAACTGATTGAGGGTCTCAATCAGTAAATGTTGATGAGGAATTTAGTATGTGTAATGGGTCTTGGAGAGATATGATATATAATAGGAAAATCATTCTAGGCAGAAGAAACAGTGTGGGAAAGTTGTACAAATTCAGGAAATAGCGAATAGAGCTTTGGGAGCAATTTGGCTGAAGACAGGTCAAATTACAGAGAATTTCTGAATAATAGGAATTTATATTCTCTTCATCAGAATGGTATTTCCAAAAGTACAGGATAGCTCCAATTCAGGAAGAGAGTTTTAAATTTTTTTTTTTTTTTTTTTTTTTTTTTTTTTTTTGGAGACAGAGTCTTATCCTGTAGTCCAGAGCTGGACCTAAACTCACTGTGTAGCTCAGACTGACCTCAAACTCACAGCATTACTCCTGCCTCTACCTCCCAAGTGCTGGATTATAGGCATTGCCACTAAACCTGGCTAATGTTTATATGATGCTGGGGGATCCAAACCAGGTCCTTGCATTTACTAGCCAAGAGCTCTAACCCTCTAACCGCTAAGCTTCACTCTCAAGAAATGTTTTTAGAAGATACACCATTCAGAGCAGATTAATTTGTATTATGATTCTATACTAAGAAAGTTGTATCCTTTTCATTTTTAATTTTCCGATTATTTCAAGCAAAATCTTGATTTACTTCTAGTATGTCTTCAGTATTTGTCCAAAGCATGCTAATCTCCCACTCTTTTATTTTTTTTAACAGATATATCATGTAATGCTGGCTTTATATTTATAGTTTATTTTAAAACTATCATTTAAATACATTTATTTAAAGAACTGCATCCGATTTTGTGTTTGGGTGTAATTAAAAAAACTTCAATGGTGATATCACAGAAGATTCCTAAGTTAATTATTTATGGTAATCCTCTTGTGGCCTTCTCTGTTAGGGATCAGTTACTCCATTATTCTGTCAGATATGCATTAAGATTTCCTGAAAGGGAAACTGCAGAAGGGAATCTTAGCCAAGGAGAAGTGGTGGTAAGATAGAGAACACTTTTTAAAAGTGAGTTTGTAAGGTCTGTAACGTGCTGACCTGTAGAACTTCCTGTGATGCGATTAGGCACTTGAAGTGTGGCTAATTTGATTTTTAAATTTTATTTAGTTTAAATAAAATTGCTAGGTAACCACATATGGCTGCCAACTACTGGATTGGATAACTCTTAGTTGCTTTTTGGGAACAAGCAAGGGCGAATGGGAAGAAAAAGGACCTCATAATCACCAGCTCATAATTTTACTGGTGAAAGAAATTAGAAGAGATCAATTTATCCTAGTCACAGGAAAATAAGATAGTCTTATTCCTATTGTACAAATGGGGTAGACATGCTTTTCTTCCCTTTAAAAGGTCAGTGAGGTCTTGTGACATATCTCAAGGCATACCCAGTTTTTGTAGGAAAATAAAATACTGCAATACTTTCTGTGGCTGCTATTTACAATGTTAACATGAGTATCTACCTCTTGTCCTCTTCTCTACTGGGAGAGGAAGTATGCTCCTCTGTCTTGGTAATAGGCTATGGGAAGCGTGAAGCCCTAATACTCTTTTTCTCACTTAAAAAGCACAGCAGAATATAAGTGATACCCCTCATCATTATTACAGAATAACTTGGGGTTCTTTCTGATTCCAAAAATGTAAAGCAACTCTTAAGTGAACTTTGGTACTTTTAACTATTATCAAGTAGCAAATTACTTCAAATGAATTTTGTTTCACCTAGCCATCACATCTTCCCTATCCTTTTCAAAAGTATTTTATGTATTCTAGAGCCCATTGCTTAAAGTCACCACTTTAGGCTATTTTTCTCTGAATCTGAAACTTTACATTAGAATACCCTTAATTAGGACATGGAAAGGAAATGGTAGAAAACAGAGATGTAGGAAGTGAGAAAGAGATAGTATCTTAAGAGGAGGAAGTGGGAAAGCACTGAAATTTACCTCCTTGTTATTATTTCGTAATCTTTGTTTTTGGTGGCAGGAAGAGGTGAGTCTTGAGGTCTTTCTAACCCATCTAGTCAAATAGAGAAGTAGCCTTATTCATCATGTACGGTCAGGCACTGAATGTTTTCTGCTTCACCTAGCCAAGACATAAGTAACTATTAAAGACAACTGTAGTTACCAAAGACAGTCGCATAGTTACCTGCCTGGGAAACGAGGACACACTGCTGAGGAAGTGTCTCTGCCTCCTGTAGGATTCTGCAGCACCTACAAGTACATGGTCTTAGTTTAATGATACTCTCATCTTTCTGATAAAATTTATGTGTTTTGGAGTGCTCACTGCTTAGAAGCTGCTATTTCAAAACTTTTTTGTCAGTTTGTGATTTGCTATGATGATAGTTTCATGTTTTTGTTTTGTTTTTTCCCTAAAAGTTTAAATTTTTAATGAAACATGCATTTTTATATTTTTAAGTTTTATGTATCACACACTTTACACATGATTTTTTGTTTTGTTTTGTTTTGTAAGTGAATTCAAAATTCTGTAACAGATTAAAGATGTGGGGTTTGGGGAATCAGTGAGTGTCTGT
Source organism: Ctenodactylus gundi (assembly GCA_004027205.1). Lineage (NCBI taxonomy): Eukaryota > Metazoa > Chordata > Mammalia > Rodentia > Ctenodactylidae > Ctenodactylus > Ctenodactylus gundi. Next base: position 211,447 of record PVKB01001960.1, read on the forward strand.
GCCCATCCCCTTTTCAGAGGTTCGTCCCTTTTCTAGCTGACTATTGCCTCTCTTTCTACCCTGTCATTTGTGTTGGGACCTTTTATGTCATTTTTTTTTTTTTTGTGCATTTCATAAGAGGGACATCTGTCTATTGTCAGTCTTTTGTGCTTGGTCCATTTCACTGAGCATTATTGATTTAAGGTGGCCCCATTTTCACTCAGAAGCATCATATCTGTCTTTCTTTATGGCTGCACAGTATTCCATTGTGTATAGGTACCACATTTTCTTTAACCATTCCTCTATTGATGGACAGGTAGGTTGTTTCCAGGATTTGGTTATTATGAATTGTGCTGCTATAAACATGGGTAGTTTCATGTTTTTGTGTGGCAGATACTTTTATTTAAAAAAACAAAAATCACAACACTGGAATTCCACTTATTTAATTCTTCAGAAATATTTTTAATATATGTCTTTTCAGTGCTTGAAAGAAGACTTACAATAAAAATTTAGAGGTTCTTTTCAAGAGACAATTTTTTTTAACTCAAAATTTGTTAATACTTTGTAGATTGCTTTATTCACCAAGTGAAAAACGGTCTCTACAATGCTGCCAGCTTATTTGGATTCCCATTTCAGCTGACTGCAAAGCCCATGGTGACCTCTACTTGTAATGGAACACGGAATGTGGCCCCTTCAGGAGAGGTTAGTTGAGTGGGGCTTCACTGGGAATGCAGATCTTTTTATTTTTGTTGTATTTGGGGCTGGGAGTTGAATGGAGGGCCAGTACCTGCTAAGCATGCTAAGAGTTGTGTAATTGAGGCACACTCTGCTTCAGGGTATTTGAAGTTAATTGTTCCAGTTAAATGTTAGAGATACTCTCTTTTGGAGATTGATTGTGTAGAATGAATTCTTTCCAGAAATAGTGGTGTCTTTGTTATCTGTGATAGTAAGGGCAAAAAATTAAAGATGAAATACTTAAACATTAAAAAGTATTTATAAAGATATTCTGCTTTGATTTTCCTAAATATATGTACAGAACCTAGAATTCTTATTTTTTACATCATTTTGTGAGTCTTGACAAACCTTTGATCTTGATAGCACTTCTTGGAGCTAGCTAAAGAAATAATCACTAGTAGAGTGGTATTTTCCCCCACTATTTTTATTAATATCCGTAGTATTTACAATGAATTTGGGTGTTACGCACACATATGCATCATATCAACTTTACAATCCCTTCCCATTTTTGACCCTCCCACCCCTTCCTTACCCCTTCCCCCAACTCCGGATATCACTTTATGTGGTTCTATAGAATGTCTGTGTTCTGGGTTTTCCAAGTCAGAGAAACTATACAGTACTTAACATATTAATCTTCCGCACCTAAATCATTTCACTTAAGTCACCACTCTAACTCAGCTTCCTGTTACTCTAATAGGAAGTGCTTCAATCTTGATACCTCTTTGAATCCAACCAATCTTTTTATTGGGATATTTACCAAAAGTTTTTTTTCTGTATTTTGCTATATCTTTGTTGCTATTCTTAAACCTGGCCTTACCCACCAGTTCACATTAGAAAATAACTACAAGCATGTAGTTCAAAAGACTAGTAAATTTGGAAAAGAAGAAAAACAAGTTAGATTTCAAATGCCTTAGCTGAATACTGGAAGGTACATTCACAGGGTTATTTTTACATCAATCAGTTTTCTTAGGATAAATTTTCATCAGTGTAGAGTGGTATTTTTATATTACAACTTACTTAAATTGAGAAACTACAACGCTACAGGGGTGATTCTGTTTGATTTTAAGGTGTTTTCGAACCCTTCATCTTGTGAACTGACAGGTTCTGGATCCCGGAACAACATGCTGAAACTGGGTGAGGTGATCAGAAATATTTGTGCTTCCTTGTATTTCCTTCTGCTTGTTTCCCCTTGTGTTTTAAGAATATGAAAGGAAAATATTGACTTGGGTTGGGCTGAGAATAAAGGTACATTCTGTCTAGCAGTCTAAAAAGCAAAATACAGATTGACTAAGTATCGTTACTCAAAATGCTTAGGACCAGAAGTGTTTCAAGTTTTGGGGTTTTTAGATTTTGAAATGTTTGCATAGACTTGAGAATCCCTGACCCACCTGAAGTCTGAAATCAGAAACTTACTGAAAGCTGGGGTTGTAGAGTACTTCCCCATGAATGTAGCTGGGTATGTTGGTGCATGCTTGTAACCCAGCGCACTGGAGGCTGAGGCAAGAGGATTGCTATGAGTTCAAGGCCAGCCCAAGCTACAGAGTGAGTTCAGGACCAGCCTGGACTACAGAGTGAGGCAGTCTCAAAAAAAAGAAAAAAGAAAAGAAAAGAAAAAAGAAAAGAAACTCAGACTATCAATACTTAGATTTTTGGATGAGAGATACTTAATGTATAGCTTTTCTTTTGAATTGTTGTCCTTAAATTTACTGTTTGTATTAGTGTCCTAATGTGACTTAGATTGAGGCTCTCATTTGAAACAAATTATTTTTCCTGAACGTTTACTCTGTTAGGGTCTATGCTGAGTTACTAGGGATAAAAAAATAATGAAACCTTGTCCTTAGCTCTTGAAGAGCTCATCTTCTAAGTTGGTGAGCAACTTAAGTTCCCATTTCTTACAGTTGTATGGAGTAGGACTTTCATCTCTTCATTAGATCTTGAAATGAAGTGGTCATTATTGTATGTACTATAGTAAATGATATGGTGGAAAAGTCAGAAGGAGCCAGAGTTTTAAAAAATGGTGACAGTGTCTGCTAAAGAGTCAGGTTCGTAAAGTTTGAAAAAAAGAGGAACAAGTCAGGAAAATGAGGTCTATTAGTCAGCTTTCTTGGTGCTGGTACAAAATGCCTGGGCACCTGCAACTTGAGGAGAAGTTTATTTTGACTTAGGGTCTCATTCCATGGTAATCTGGCTCCCTGGCAGATATGGCATGACAGGAGGGCCTGGTGGAGGGTAGCTGCTCAACTCACTGCAGACAGGAAGCAAAAAGAGAGAAGAGCCAGAGTGAGAAATGTACCTTCTAGAGGTTCATCCCCCGGTGACATCCTCCACCTGGGCCCCACCTCCAGACAGCACATTGAGCTAGGAACTCATCAGTGAGTTCACCCTGTGCTGAAGATAGGAACCTACCTACCTTGCAGAGACCCACTGCTGAGCACGGGAGACTTTTGAGGGACATTTTAGATCTGAGTCATAAAGATTTGGAACAATGATGAAGTTTCTTTGAATTTTTAAATTTCATTTTAAAAGTTAATATGAATTGAATTTATCATTATATTGTTTGAATATAAATTTATTGTTTATTTTTATGACATTCTACCATGCTGTTGCTTTTCTTTAACAGTTTACATTTATGCTGGATTCCTGTGCAATTAAATAAATTTTTAAAAACAAAGTATGTAGTATTACAATGTAAACTGCTCATAGATATTTTGCCTTGATTCAAACTGTTCACAAAGGGTTTTCCTTTTTTTCCTTTCACAATTGCAAACGCATTCTTAAGGTAATAAATCTCCTAATGGAATAAGTGACTATCCAAAGATCAGAGTGATGGTAACTCGAGATCAGCCACGTAAAGTCCTGCCTTCCTTTGCGTAAGTATTAAGTACTGCCTTTTTAAAAATGGAAATTCAGTATTTCATAGGTTTTTACCCTTCTTAGGCATTCTTTCTTTTCTTTAATATGTAGTATTAAGTACTGTGAAGTTCATTAGCTTGCAGAGTATCACATGGCTAATTTGAGACTTCAACTCAGATGTGTGTTAACTGTTACTATATGATAGGCCTGATCTGATTTGAGAACCATTTTAAAAGAACTGTTACTAACTTTTCTATAAACTTTTAAAAATTACATAAGGTATGCATTCAGAAAAGTGAAGAAATCATAAAAATCTTGTCTAAAACTTTATATATTGAGCATACTCATTGGTTGTATAAAATGTTTTTATTATTTTATAACTGATTTTCTTTCCTGTGCTTTCTTTGTTTTTGCTTCCTAGTATTCCTGCTGCTTGGGTATTAGACCTTCTGCACTTGATCTTAGCCAGAAGGCCAAGAAGCGATTAGACCTTCTGGATTGATCTAGTGTTCTGAAATATTTTGAGAGAACTCTTTAAATTAGTGCATAGTTGTTCAATAAATTAAGGGTTTTATTGTAGAGATTTGTAACATGGCATGTGACGCGTTTTGTGCATTTCAGCCTTGTTACTCACTTGCCCTTCTGCGTCTACTTCCTCTTATTCTCTTCCTCTTCCCTCAGAATGGTCTTCCGTCTACTTTCCTGTCCTTTGCCTATGTGGTTTTTTCTTTTTTTTGAGACAAGGTCTCATTAAATACTCGAGGATGGCCTTGAATTCTCCATCCTCCTCCTCAGCCTTCCAGGTGCTAGGATTACAGGCATGCCCTACAATGCCCAGCTAATGTTTAGGTGGTGCTGAGGAATCAAACCTAGGGCTTTACACATGCTAGGCAAGCACTTTAACCTCTTAGCTAGGCACCTAGCCCCTGATGTCTAATTTAGTTATGTAATAGTTAGAGGATATACTTATGCGATTTCAATTCTTATAAGTTTGTTAATTTTTTTAAACCTAGAATGTGGTCTGTTTGGATGATGATGGGAAGAATGTATATTGGGTTGTTGTTGCACAGGGTGTTTCATACATGGGGTCAGGTCAGCTTTTAATGTTGTGTAGGTTTTACTGATTTTCTGTCTGCTTTTTTTGTTGGTGGTAAACAATGTTGACGTTTCCTAATGCAATTTTGAATTTATCTATTTCTCCTGCTGTTTATGTCAGTTTTTACTCATGTTTTGATTTTTTTTTTTTTTACAATACTGGAGATTTAACACAGAGCCTTTACAATGACCACAATGCCCTACATTCCCAGACCATTTTTAAAATTATATTTTATTTGAGATAGGGTCTTTTTAAGTTACTAACTAGCTCAGGTTGGGCTTGAATTTATCCTGCCTAATGCTGACATTACTGGGAAGCCCCTTCACACTTGATGTTTGCTCTGTAGTTCAGGCTGGTAGCCTGGGCTATCCTTGAACTCACAATAGTCCTCCTGCCTCAGCCCCCCAAGTGCTGGGATTACAAGCATGTGCCATGCTGGCGAATCGAACTCAGAGTCTTGTGCTTGCTAGGCAAGTGCTGTAACTGCTGAGCTACATTTCCAGCCCCTCTTCGTGTATTTTGAGGAGAAAATAACCTTGACCTAGCTTGACCAGTTATTTTGCTACCTGATTTTGTCATTCTCTATCATACATACGTAATAGTTTTTCTGAACCAATGGAGAATCTTTGACTCTGGCCCCTCTAATTCTGAACATTTGAGTTTACTTAAGAATTGATTTATAAGACTTGGGAGTGTTGCCCAGTGGTTAGAGATCTTGCCTAGCATGTACAAGGCTGTGGGTTCAATTGCCCAGAATACCTAAATATTAGCCAGGCATGGTATCACAGCTGTAACTTGAAGCAAGAGGATTGCTGTGTGTTTAAGGCCAGGCTGGGCTACTTAGTGAGTTTAGAACCATCTTGGATTACAGAGGGAGACCTTGTTTTTTTTTTTTTTTTTTTTAAAACATTTATAGTCAGGCATGGTAGGTAGCTTGACTGTGTATTTGTTATATATTTGTAATCCTAGTTACATGGGAGGCTAATGCATGAGGATTACAAATTTGGCAGCTGGGGTGACCAGGCAAGACCTTGACTCAAAAAGTTTGAAAAGTGGTTGGTTGGGCATGTAGGTCAGTTGCAGAGAGCTTGCTTCACATATTCAAAACCGTAGATTCAAGGTTAGAGGAATGACACAGCAATTAAAGCACTTGCCCAGCAAGTGCAAGGCCCTGAGTTCAGTTCCCCAGCACCACATAAACTGGGAGTGGTGGCACATGCCTGTAATCCCAGCAGTTGGGAGGTGGAGGCAGAAGAATTGCTGGGAGTTCAAGGCCAGCCTGGGCTAGAGCAAGAACCTATCTCAAAAAAAAAAAAAAAAAAAAAAAAAATTCAGTCCCCAATCCTTGACTCCTTTTCCCTAAAGAAAAAAGAAACGTTGCTTTACATAATAATCGATTAAAAACCAAGAAAATTTAAAATTAATATAGTACTGTTAATTGTCTTTTTCTTTGCTGTGACAGAATATCCCACACCCACAATTTAGGGAGGGAAGATTTATTTTAAAGCTCATAGTTGTAGAAGGTCTTACATAGTCCATTTTTGGGCAGGAGGCAAGGATGGAAGCACATGGTAGAGGCCTAGTGGAGAGAAAATAAATTTTACAGCATGGCTGTCAGACAGCCACATGAAGGATGAGCTAATTGTTGTCTGGAGATCAAAGGGAAAGCCAAAACTTTCGCAGGAAGAAGCTGTAACAGTGTTTTTTCTTCCTTCCTTTACTTTATTCAAGCTGTCAGTTGAGGCCCCTCATACTCAGGGTGGTTGCCCCATGGCAAGTTGTGGACCACAAGTCAATAGTTGAAAGCTCTGCTCTGGGGGACTCTTTATCTCAACAAGTTGATGCAGTCACTGCAGCTCAGGCCCCAGCCATCCATCCCTTCTAGTCAGGCCCCAGCTCCTGGATAGCACACAGTTCCATAGGTATCCTACTACATTCAGATACATGAGGCTTTTGGAGGACATTCCAGATCCAAATTGTAAGTTACGTAATCCATAATTCTCACTTAAATTTCTCCATTCTAGCTTCCCACCCCCATACCAGGGTCCAGTGCAGAATTGCATACTGTACTTAGTTTTCGTGTGTCTTTGCTCTACTTTAACCTGAAACACTTCCTGCCTTTCTTGGTTGTTAGTGGCATTGATATTTTAATTTTGTTTAATGTCTTACTTATGATTTGCTGCAGATTGTTCAATGTTTAGAGCTTTGCCTAGCATGTGCAGGGCTCTGGATTTGATTACCTAGCACTACATAAAAATGTAGCTGGGCATGGTGGTGCAGGAAGCGGAGGCAGGAAAGTTGTGCATTCAAGGCCAGCCAGGGCTACATAGTGAGTTCAGGACCAGCCTGGACTGCAGAGTAAGATCCTCTCTCAAAAACAAAGAAAAAAAAGTGCTGAAGATTAAATCTAGGGCTTTAGGCATGCTAATCATCCTAAGATATCTTCTCTCCCCCTTTTTTTGTTTGTTTCTTAAGATGGAATCTGTGTTGCACAATTCAACTCTGAACTCCTAGATTACAGTGATCCTTTTGCATTGGTCTCCTGAATAGCTAAATATACAGGTGTGCACCAGCTTAGGTTTTATTTTTTATTTTTTTTTTCTGGCTTGGTTTGGTTTAGTTTTTGTGATACTGGTAACTGAACATAGGCTCTCACTAAATAGTTTAGGAGCTGGCCTGGTTTCAACTTGTGATCCTTTGCCTCAACCTCCCAGAGTGCTGGGATTACAGGTGTGCACTACTGTGTCTGGCATTTATTGATGTATTGTTCAGCAGAACTTCTTTGAGTGCCACTTGTTATAGATACTGTCCTAAAATAGAATAAAGATGTAATCTCCCTCGTCATAGAGTTTGAAGTTCAGTGTGGGGATATGGCTATAAACAAATAATCATACCAGTAATTAATTCCACTACAATAATGGTGTAGGGTGAGGGAAGGAGTTAATATATGCAGTAAGGGAGCCAAACCTGGGATTGGTGTTGGAAAACTGGCCATTGAGAAAGAGGGCTTTCATGTCACTGCAAACAGATACTCCATAGTGGAATGCTGCTGCACTAACTTGCAAATGGTAGTTTAGTGACAATTAGCAAACTTAATCTAGGACAGCGTAATCACAAAATGGTCTTGGAGCTTGAGTCTCCATACATTAAACAGATGATGTGTTCTTTTTATCTCAGTTTTACTTTAAACTCAGAAGGCTATAATAGAAGACCAAGTGGTCGTCGCCATAACAAAAGCTATTCGGAGAGTTCCTTGATGTGGAAAACCCAGGAACAGGCGGCAACAGAGATGATTTCTGAAGAGGGTGGCAAGGGTCTGAGGCGTCCTCACTGTACTGTGGAGGAGGTAAGCCTTTTAAAGCTGATTTCTTTAAATTTTTTTAAATACTTTTTTTGGGGGCTGTAAATAATATGTCACTGTTCTACAATGTTAAAAGGTGCTTAAATGGTGCTGGGACTGTAGGTGTCCCCGTGTCCTTTACATACCCGGTCTCCACTGTCTCCACTGTTCTGTTGGACTCTTAGCAAGTAACCACTATTAATTGTATGTCCTCCCCCCCCCCCCCATTTTATTGATATTTATTAGTGCAAGATTTAAGGTTTACAATGAAGTTAAGGATTTTGTGCACATACGTGTCTTGTCAAGATGGCAAAGACTTTCCCACTCTCCTTTTGTCCCTCCCCCTCCCCTCCCCTCCCTCCCCTACCGTACCCCATTTTTTCATTTTAAGTTCCATAAGACTTGTGATCTGGGTCTCTCATATCAGTGTATGTCCTTCTAAAGATGTTCTGTACATTCGTAAGTTGTAGTTATTTCTATTATATAGAAAGAAGGGGGATCATCAGGAAGAGACAAGACTATATACTCTTTGAGTACCTGATAACTTTTTTTTTATGTAAACTTTCATTAGTAGTGACTAAATAAAGGAAGAAGATGGTGTGTATCTGCTTTTTCCTTTTCCTTTTGGATCCTTTATCATGATGAAACGACGCTTGTCAGTTCTCTCTTGAGGTCTCACTTATTCCAGGGATTCTTTTTTCTTTTTCTTTGCTTTTTTATTTTTATTTTTATTTTTTTTTGAGACAGGGTCCTGCTCTGAAGTCCAGACTGATCCTGATCTCAGTACTTAGCCAAGGCTGGCCTCAAACTCACAGTAATCCTCCTGCCTCAGCCTCCCAAGTGTTGGGATTACAAGCATGAACTTCCGTACCTGGGTGTGGAGAATTTCCTGTGCCTGACATTCCTCAGAACCATCAGCTATTTTAATTTGCTAGATGGATGGTTTTGTGAGCCACTTTTTTAGTTGATTAATGAAATATTTGGGTCCCACATATTGTTGTGCTAGTTGTCTGCAATTCAGGATGTATTCTCTGCCCTTCAGAAATTTTGACATAAATAATTATAATTCAGTTACTAAAGAAGAGAAAGGATGACAGCCCCTAGAAAAGGTTTTTAAGAAGAGATATCAAAGGTACCAGTTTCTTAGATGAGAAATCAAAGAGGAGAATAAGCAGGTATCTGTGAGATGTGCACAGATGGCATATACTTAAAACATTGGTAGTGAAATTATTGAAGACAGCTTTGTTGGCTAAGTGTGATGAAGCAGTGGAAAGAGCCTGAGTCCCAGATTTCAGCCTTGGATAAATATATGTCACTGATCAAGATACCCTGTGTGTTTAGGGGGAAGATGATGACTTCATTTTGGACATTGTTTAAAGTGCCTGTGAAACACACAAGAAGACTTCTCCTGTAGACTCTTGGATATAGGTGATGAGAATTTTGAGAAGAAGGCAGGATTGGAGACACGTTTCTCAATTTTCAGCATATGGGTCTTAAAAATCAAGGGAGATAAGAGATTATGCAGGGAAACAATATAGCCTAAGAAGAGATATGGGCAAAGCCATCAGCGTTTAGACAGGCAGAAGAAAGAATGATCTGCAGTGGGGACTGAGAAGAAAAGAATAGAAGAATTTGATATCCAGGAAGGCAAGGCAAGGTCAATGGGGTGAGATGCTGAAGGCAATCACATAGCCTAAAAGCCAAGAAAGTCCTTATTGGATATGGCTATGAGAGGTCAGTGGTGATTTTGGTGATACCAGTTCCATTTTTGAAACTGAAAATTATACAAGTGGAGTATCTCTGCTGGTTTTTTTTGTTTGTTTGTTTGTTTGGTTGGTTGGTTTTTTTTTTTTTTTTGTGGTTCATCTAATTTTGTTCAGTGTAGTTCTTAGTTCTGCCAAAACCTCAGTGCCATCAGGGTCCAGCAGATAAAGTGAATGAATGAGGTGGGAGGAGAGAACATGGCTGCTAAGGCGATGCCCTATATAGCTCCTGGTTGTTAATTCACTTTTTAAAAAAGACCAGATGGTTTGAATTTTTGTTTGTTTGTTTTAATTTATAAAGTTGGAAGTTAATTTAAAAATTTTTAAAACATCATGCTGGCTCTTGAAACATGTCAGTAAGGCTGCATTTGACCCATTCATCTCTGATTATGATTTAATTTTAGGTTTAATGAGGTAGTACTGATTATGTTTTCTTTTATTCAGGGTGTTCAAAAAGAGGAGAGAGAGAAGTACCAGAGATTATTGGAGCGACTTAAAGAAGGTAGTCATGGGAACTCTGTCTCCTCTGTAACTTCACACCGCCATAGGTAAAAGTGAGCTATGATACTAAGATAAATGTTGTGTTAGTTATTTGTGTCTTCACTCTGGAGCCACATAAGTGAGAAGAGCTTGTTGAAAAAAGGTTAACACTGAGTGAGCTGTGTATTGTGGTGCACGCCTGTAGTCCAGCACTCTGGACTATGGTATGAAGATTGCAAATTCAAACCCAGTCTGGGCAGATGAACAACGTAGTGAGATCCTGTCTCTAAAATATAGAAAAGGGCTGGGAGGTGGCTCAGTGCAAAGACACTGGGTTCAATCTCTTGTGCTGTAACAGAAAAGGAAGAACAAAACGCTAATTAACATCTAGCTCTGCAGTTTGCCTCATTATCGCATCTAGTAGTAATGCATGATGTAGAACAGTGGCTTTACGGAGTAGAGTTTTCCTCTGTTATTGTAGTATCGGTAAGTTGTCCAGGCTGACCTTGAACTCTTGATCCTTGGTACACCTCAGTCTCCTGAGTATCTGACCTTACTGTTATGTGCCTTGATTTCTGGCTCCAAAATAGATTTTTCTGTTAGCTTTAGAATCCTTTGTCTAAGTGAACTCTTACTGGAAATTTTAATGTAGAAGAGTGGGTCACTGGGAGAAGTAGGGCTGCCAAGGCATGGAAGGGTGTTCTAGCCTCCCAGCACATGTATTTTCCACAGTCTCCGTCTCTTTTTTCTTTCCTGTTGTTTCTCTACTGCTCAGTTCCCCATTTGTTTCTGCTTTCTTCTTTTTTTTTCGCTCTACCTCTTTACAGGCTTTTTTTCTGCCCCATCTTTGTGACATACACACACATACACACACAGAAAGAAACAGTTTCTGAGACATGTTAGTGATAGTATTTTAGTACTCTTGGAAACAAACCTTCAACTTGGGAGACGGAGACATCCAGGCCATCAGAAATTTCCTTCTTAGATAATGCTGTAAAGACTTGAGCAACTAGATAAGAGCAGTAAATGGTAGTGAAGCGTGGCCTTGTATTTGCAGAGAAGGATACAAATGTGTGTGTGCTCAGGGTTCAGGTTCTTTTTGTCATTCTAACAAGTGGTGTATAAATACACAGAGATCCACAAAGTATCTAACAGCAGGCTGAGGTGGATGAGTCATAAGACTGTAGCTTGTTGATTGTAAGAAAAAAAATTCTTTGGAAATTTCAGTTGAGGTTGTGAGCTGTTTGGGAGTATTATTTTTATTCTCTTTCTCTATTTTAACCAGCCACTATGTGAAACAGCAATAAAAATCTCAAGGTTATTTTACTTTTTATATTCCTACTTTTTTAATGTTTTAGAATCCATTTAAAATGTAATTTAAGCGTTTTCAGATTATCTCATTTGTTTACTTGTTTGTGGTGCTGGAGCTGGAACCCAAGCTTTACTCAGCCTTCTCATGTATTAATCTGAGCTTCATCACACTGAGATATATTTTAGTCCAGCTGGCACTAAGAATAGAGAACATCCAATTTTATACATACAGACAGTGGAGGTTAGGTAACTCAGCTGAAATACTAGAAGCAGCATTAGAGTCCTTTTATCTTAGTCCCAGATGATACTGCAGTGCTTCCTCACTGTTGTAGTTTGATGTTGTGGAGTTATCACTAAGACTTGTATGGAGAAGCTTGTCAGACAGATAATGAATGTGGTTGATTTTCCTTTTGTATCTGATCTTCCTCCTTTTTGTATTTCTAAGTTCTCAAAGAAGTCAGATGGACACATTAAAGACCAAAGGCTGGGGGGAAGAACAGAATCACGGAGTCAGAGCAGCTCAGTGTACTCCCAAACAATGTGAGTTCTCAAATGTAACCCTGTCCTAACGTATTGGTCTTACTTATGTTAGAGTGTGCCTAGAGCTTGAAAACTGGTATATGCAGTGTGATCAGAATATACAGTGAATGCTGCTACTACCTTCCAGTGGAATGGAAGGGATCTTCCATATGAGAAGAGTGCAGGGAACCTCAGTAATTGTGTGACAAATTTTAGCTTGTTTGGTGCAGTCAGTCAGTTGTATTTAAGAAACAACTTATATAGAAAACAGCTTGAGAAATGGGCAGTTGGTTTTATCCTCCACTGTAATGACACTCCATGTCACACATCGCTTCAGGTATTTCTGTCAAACAAAAATGCTCTGGTGGTATTGCACCATACAACTTCTGACTCTTGCTCAAAGTCAGAATGACTGCTAAAAGTACACATTTGTAGTTGAATTGGAATATCAAGACAGCTGTGGCAGTGCAGCTCAGACGCTCACAAGAAAGGACTTTCAGGCTACTTCAGAAAGTAGCAGGAACACTGGGGAAAGTGTTTGAAGCAAGAAGGAGAGTATTTTTTGTTGTTGGTTTGTTTGATTTTTCTTTTTCTTTTTCTTCTTCTTCTTTTTTTTTTTAAGACAGACCCTCACTCTGTAGTCCAGGCTGATCCTGAACAACTCCTGTGTAGTTCAGGCTAGCCTAGAACTCACAGTAACCCTTCTGCTTCAGCCTCTCAAGTGCTGGAATTACAGACGCATGCCGCGTATACCTAGCTAATTTTTTTTGTGTGTGGTACAGGAGAACCAAACCCAAGGCCTTGCCAGTGTTAAGCAAGTGCTGTATCCTTTGAGCTATGCCCCCAGCCCAGGGGGAGTATTTTGAAGGAGATTAATGGTAATGTGTCTTTTACTGTAACAAATATTTTAAAAGATTTTAAAAGTAAAATATGCAGACTAGAGGTGTAGTATAGTGGTTAGAGCTCTTGCCTAGTGAGTGCAAAGCCTTGAGTTCAGTTTCCCAGTACCACATAAACCGGGCATGGTGGTTCACACCTGTAATTCTAGCACTTGGGAGGTTGAGGCAGAAGGATTGCTGTAAGTATGAGGCCAACCTGAGCTACATAGTGAGGTCAGGACCATCCTGCACTACAGAGTGAGACCTTGTCTCAAAAAATAAGTAAACAGGTAGGTAGGTAGTTAAATAAACTATGCACTGTATTTTTTTTTTAAATCACACTTGTCAAACTTCAGTACCTTGAGCATATTAGGGGTTTCACTTAAAAGACTGTTGCAGGATGAAGTCAGCTCATAAAATATCTCTTGATAATAGTAGCAAATTTTATGAACCTAAAATTCATTTACTTTTTTCTTTATATTTCTTCACTAATTACCTTTTGAGTGATAGCTTATCAAATGAGCTGATATCAGTTAGTTTATGCTAAAGATGATACTTAAAAAAACAGATTTATGCCTTTTTAGGCTCCTTAGTTTGTAAAAAGGTTTATATCTTTGGAATTTACTGTAGTATTTTAGCATAAATGTCCTGATGTTCTGAAAAATGTAAGTTGAAATTCTAGCCTGTGATGCATTAGTAAACAGTTTTTTTTTTTTTTTTTGCCATCCTCACAGATAGAGTTGTTGAAACAAGGGGACCTCTTTGTCCAGTGAGAACTGAGAAGAGGTATGAGCTACAGGTCATTTAACTTCATTTAACATGTTATTTTTTCACTTAAAAGTTATATTAGTAAGTGGGAGGAGTTTGGGAACTTTCTTCAGCTCTAGTAGTTGATCATCGTGGGTGAGTACCTAAGTAAATGGCTCTTCAATCAGGAATCAGGTGCCTGCTCTGTCTTGGGAGGGTGTCCTGTCTCAGAAAGGTCAGGGCATGGAGAAGTAGGTATTTCTTAGAGGTATGGGTAGGGTGGCATTCCGGTGATCACTAGCCGATATACTAAGAGTTAAAGTAGTTTAGTGTGCCTTAGGATTTTAAATAGTTTACAACAGTATACCAGCTATGGCCCAAATGCCAAATTTCATCTGTGTGTCTGCTTTTGTAAGTAAAGCTTATGTTCATTTATTTACGTACCCCCTGTGGTTGCTTTCAAAACTGTACTGGTAGAGCAGAAAACATGATTTAGACTGTAAAAACGGCAAAGCTGGAAGTATTTACTATTAGAAATATGTGCTGACTACTAGTTTAAAAGATTATATAAACTCAAGACTTTCGTTTACTAATTAACAAATAGTGTTTCTAAAATTAGTCGTAATGTGTACCAAGTTAAATCATCTAACAGAAGTCTGTAGACTCTTAATATTTTTCCTCAGGTGCTCAAAGGGGAAATTTTCTGATACAGAGAAGATGATTAGAATCAGACTTGAAAATGAAAGTGTAAGTAGAAACTTAAGTTTTATACCTGTTTCACAGAAAGTGTTTTGGTATACATGTGCATTAGTTTGATTTCTAATTCCATTATTATATTTCAAAAGGATAAATAATTTTTTCCTTCTCTCTCAATTCAGTTTTTACATTTGCAGTAAACACCCCTCTTTTTTGAGACAGACCATTCTGACTCCATACAAGCACTCATTGTGTTGTGTAACTTCTTTTAGAAAACTGTCTTAAAAGCATCTCTAAGATATGTTTCAAGACATTGATTTCAAAGTCAAGTTTTCATATTTGAAAACACGAGCAATATAATGTTTAATTGAATTTTACATTGTCTCAATATTGGAATAAGTAGTGTTCTGATGATCTTTATATCAATTCTAACACTTTTAATAATGGTAATGTTTTAGAAAATGTAAGTATCTGCTAGAAGTATGTTCCTACATTAAATGCAACTTAAGCTTTCAGATTATTCACCCTTTTTGGGGGGGAGGACAGGGTCTGGCTCGGTAGCCAAGGCTGGTCCTGAACTCACTAGGGAGGCCAGGCTGGCCTTGTACTTATGGCAATCCCCCTGTCTCAGCATCTTGAGTGCTAAGATTAATAGGCATGTGCCACCATACCCAGGTTATTGGGGAATTGAACTCCGGTACTTAGTGCCTGACTTAGTGCTTGCTAAGCAGATGCTTTAACTGCTGAGCCATTCCTTAGCCCCAGATTATTCACATTTTAGGTATCTAGAACTACAAAAGTTTAGAGAACTGCTTTGTGTTAACTATAAGTTTGGTCAAATTTCTGTTCTCTCATTGTACTTCTTAAGAAACAGCCTTCATGCCAGTTATGTTGCTGCATACCTATAATACCAGCTCTTGGAAAGGCTAAGGCAGGAAGAATCCAAGTTCAAGGCCAGTCTTGACACTTAGCAAATCCATGTGTCAAAGTAAAATTCTGAGGCCTAGGGATGTAGCTCAGTGTTGGAGTGTTTGCTAGTGTGCTTAAAGCCCTGATCATAATCCCCAGTACTAAAAAAAGAAAGAAAGAAAAAGAAAAGGCTTAGTCATCACGGAGTTGTGTCCTAAGAGTCTTACATTTTAGAACCTTCCCCCCTCTAATGTTCCCCATTTTCAGTGACTCAGAGTAAAGCCGCTTGTGGTTAATTAGCATTTCTTACCCATGGAGCAAAAACCAAAGTGACATATCTGTCGTCCGAGGAAACTGAGCTACTCAGGAAACTGAGGCAGGAAGAATCACTGGAACCATTTGAGACCAGCCTGAACAACATAGTAGGACCTTGTTTTTAAAAAAGGAAAAAAAAAAAAAAAAAAAAAAAAACCTAAAAGGAGAAGGGAGCTAGGTCTGAGAGAAGACAGAGTAGGCGGCATTTTTGGCACCTGACTAAGGAGTACATCTAGCTTTATCTTTACTGAATCTGAGGGAAGGACATGCCTGGCTATAATGAAGAACCCTACCTAAGACTCTTGAAACTACTGTGATTCAAGTCCATGGCTCTATTTCTATATATATTTCTCTATATATTTTCTAATTTTTTTCTGGTTTTGTCAGTACTGTGGATTGAACGCCAGGTCTCACGCATGCTAGGCAAGTACCCCATCAGATATCTGCCCAAGCCCCAGTTTTCCTAATTTATAAATAGTTTGCCTAGTAGATAATTTAAATCTAGTATCATTGGATTGTAGTAGAGAAGAAAAAGTTTTGGGGATGCTGGCAGAATTCTTTTTGTTGACCTGAATAACAGTTACATAGGTGTTCATTTTACATAAATATAAGTGGTACATTAATGAACACCCCCCAACCCCAAGTGTTCACTGCTTTGTAATAAAGGATTTAAAAGAATACAATGAACAGCCAGGTGGAAGGGAGGTGCGGTGCAAGGTGTGGGAGAAGTGGCGTGGATCTGTTATGCCGTATAAGCCCAAGTATTTTGCATTGTTCTTCAGTCAGGAAGTTCCTGAACCCAATTGTTAGGCTTTTATGGAGGCTTCCTTATAACGTAAGCATGATTTAACTAGTGGCCATTGGTGACCAGCTTACCCTTCCTTTCCAGTACATTTTTCTATCATACATTGCTTTCTTAAAAAGATGAAATAAAATAGGTTTACCTAATATATGGGTAGCAGTAGAGCAAGAGTTTTTTTTTTTTTTTCCTCCAGTAATGGGATTGTCATAGTTTTTGCTTTTTTAAGCTTTTCAGAATGCCTTTTGTTTCTTCAAGTACTGGGGTTAAAAACCAGGGCCTTTGCACTGAGCTACACCCCCTGCTCATTTTAAATTATTTTTATTTTCAGGCACTGTCTCACTAGGTTGCTTAATAGCCCAGCCTGAACTCAAATTTGTGATCCTCTTGCCTCAGCCTCCCAGAGTGCTGGGATTACAGGCCTAAGTCACTAGATCCAGCTTAAAATGTCATTTGTCCACACTATTTTTCATTAGAATAGGAGCATGTGCTACTTCTAGAGAAATCTGAGTGTTTTGTTGTATGGTTTGTGATTGAGTCTTAACTCTGGAGGTTGTCTTCTCTCAGAATAGGCAGATAGAATAAATCTTACTCATGGGGATTTGCTAATTCTCTTTTCTCTCAAGATGATGACATTTGTATACTTCATGTGTAATGTATGTAATATGTATTAGTGCCACACATATCACTAAAATCTGGAATCTTTTGATTAGAGGAGGACACACCAACTGGAGCCTGACCTGTCAGAAGAAGTGTCGGCCCGACTCCGCTTGGGCAGCGGTAGCAATGGCTTACTCAGGAGGAAAGTGGCAATACTTGAGGGAAAAGAAAAGAATTTCTCAGCCAGAGAGAGAGATAGAAGAACTGATGATCTGGAGCTCACCGAGGTATTGTTCCTTGTATTGATCAGAATAAGATACGCGTTTTTAAGTCTGCTCAGTTACTCTACATTTGGGTGAATGTTGTGTTTTGAGGAATTTTGCCAGGTGAGGGATGAGTGTATGAAAATAAAAATCAGGCTCAAGATTTGCTTACTTTGGCTACGTTCATCAGCAGAGATTTATCAAAGTGGCCTAACAGATCAGATATAGTGAATTCTTTGTAAATTCTCTTTGTACTCTCCAGACACGTTAGATACATAGTATGGCATTAAGAATGAGGGCATTGTGAGGTTTATATTTTCCCAAAAATCCTTATTAATTATTGTATTTGAAAATAATAAAAACTTAAGAGAAAACAAAGAAATGAAAGTAGTTAAAATTATTATTTTAAAGTTAATCCTGGCTGAGTCCAAGGGCACAGGCCTATGTTTAAGCCTATGCTGGGCAATTTTGGGAATGAGTGAGACCATATTGGAAAATAAAGATAAGGGGGTGGGCTTGTGGATTTACTTCAGTGTGACTACTCTGAGTTCAATCTGCAGGACTACAAAAAAATTAAAAATTAAAATTAAAAATAATATCTCTTGGATCTCTTCCATTCTTATCTTGATAGGTAGTAGTTCCACTTAGAGGCTATCTCTTGAGTACTTATGTGTTGGGTATGGAAGTGATAGTTGTAAAATAACAAAATTGTGTGCAGTGGAGAGAGGCAATAGGCAAAATATTTGAATGAAAAGTTTTGATTGGGTTTATAGATTCAATTTTATAGGTTGATATGCATTTATCTATATGATTCTTTAAAATAATGAAGACATCTTCTCAATAAGGGAAGAGCCATTAGTAAAACTGCTTTGTAGTTGTAATTTTGAACTTTTTTTTTCTTTGAGGCAGGGTCTTGCTCTGTAGTTCAGCTCACTGTGTAACCAGGCTGGTCTTGAACACATGGCAGTCCTCTTGCCCAGCCTTCCAGAGTGCTGAGGTTACAGGCATCTGCCACCACGTCCAGCTTATGTGGTTCTGGGCAATCGAAATCAGGACCTTGAACTTGTTAGGCAAGTGTTTTAACCACTGTGCTGTTCCTCTAGCCCAGGTTTGAATATTTTTGTACTGCAATTTGAAGATTCTTTGAAAGTGTATTTTTCTCAGGTATCTAACATTGTTGACGTGAAAAGCATTTTTCAGTCTTAGCCTTTCAACATCTGATAGTGTTTCTACGTTAAAATAGCATCCTCTGGACTTTGTAATTTAGGACATGGAGAAGGAGATCAGTAATGCCCTAGGCCATGGCCCATCAGATGAGGTCCTCAGTACTGCTTTCAAGTTGAGAATCACCCGAGGAGATATCCAGACCTTAAAGAACTATCACTGGCTTAATGATGAGGTAAAGTGTCTTTTTTCCCCCACTTCACCATCATTACGTTTAATATTCACTACCTGCACCAGAGTGGTTTATGCCACATACAAGGAGTTGGTAAGAACAACTTTTAGTTCACTTAGAAGCAAACATCCTGAACCTTAACACGGAGTTTTCCTTTCTACATCTGTTTATCCATTATTTTATTAGTTCTCAATGATATTTTATAAGCTGTGGCTATACTTTATAAATGGAAGGCATTTTATTTGAATATCTTCCTGCTGCCATAATAAAATACCACAGGTTTGGTAAGTGTTTTATTATCAGTAGAAATTTATTGCGCATTGTTTTGGAGACTGAAATGTACAAGTTGAGGGAACCAGCAGATTTATTGTCTGGTGAGGGTCACATCCCTTTCTTCTAAGATGGTAGTAGAGAGGAACACTGAGTGCTCAACACATGACAGAAGGACAAACAGGAGTGCCATTCTCTCCCTTCAGCCTCCTGTAAGACCACTGAGTCCTGTCCATCAGGGTGGAGCACTCTCCAAAAGGGATCCCCCTCTTAATACTATCATACTGGTTATTAGACAGTGAGCTTGATAATAACTCATTTATAGAAAGATCTGTCCTTATTGGTGAAAACTGAACAAGGTGCCGATTTACAGCCTCATCTGGATTGAATGCTTTGTCATGCAAGTTTTGAAGAGAGTGAAACAAGTAAAAGTCTGACTATGTCAAGTCAGGCAAGTATGGTAGGTATGGTAACACATCCTGTCCAAGTGCCAGTAATTTTTGACATATGATTGAACTTGTGTGTAGTCTCACATTGTCATGGTGGACCACAACTCCTTGATGGCTAATGAGCTGTGGACATTTCTGGATGATGATGTTGGATTCATTCAAACTGTCTTATTGCCAACAATATGCATTCAAATTGTTTGGTTCCTTGGTAGGAACTGGAAAAATAATGACAGCTTAAAAATCCTAAGAGAGAGCATGACCTTCCTCTGATGAATGTCTGCTTTTGATGACGTTTAGGGCAAATCTTTATGTAGAGACCAAGACCATTTGCACACCGCATTGTTGTAAACAATCCACTTCTCATCACTAGATATAAGTTGCTTTTTAAAAAGTATCATTTTCCTCACATTTATTGAGCATATCACAGATGTTTGTGTGTGCCAGAAGTGAAATTCTTTGAATTCATGAGAAACCCAAGTATCAAGCTTATGTATCCCAGTGTCTTCAGGTGGTTGTGAAAACTTGAATGATGGGTGTTCCATGTTTCTCCTATCTTTCATGTGTGTAACATGGGTTTGACTCATGCAGTGCCTTTATTTTGTCATCACCAACCGGAGGGGGCAGGGGGGAAAGCGGGTGTGTGTGTGGGGGGGTGTCCTGACTAAGAAGTGTCAAGATCACAGTGACCAGCATGGCATTTTGTGAGCCATTGTTGGCACTGATGCTCCTGTAGATTGTTGTCACCATAAAGTGTATACAACTTTTCACAAGCTTAACATGCGTTCTTCCCTTTATAGAGTACAACAGTAAAATTTGGTGAAAATGCAGTTTGGTCTTCGATTTTCAGCTTATTATAAAATCTCCCAAACTCAGCCAAATCACTCAAATTTTTTTTTAGAACAAACCTAGAACTGTCACCTGCCAAGTGACATAGCAATAGCATAGATGTAACTGACTGTAGTACTTCCAAAAATGAGCTAGCACAGTCTGTTCCAAACTGCTGCATGGCTTTTCTGACACCAAGTACCTGATGCAGAAATGTACTTTTCATGCTATACTTGCCATGTTCCATCTTCCACTCTTTTGGTATTTTACAGGTCATTAATTTTTACATGAATCTTCTAGTGGAAAGAAATAAAAAGCAAGGCTACCCAGTACTTCATGCATTCAGTACTTTCTTTTATCCAAAATTAAAGTCTGGTGGTTACCAAGCAGTGAAAAGATGGACCAAAGGGGTAAATCTCTTTGAACAAGAACTTATTCTGGTGCCTATTCATCGGAAGGTACATTGGAGCCTTGTGGTGAGTTGAGAGGGACAGTTGGTGGAATTGGGATATAGACTGTTTTCTTACATTGCTATTGTGTCCTGCCAGATAAAAGGCTAGTAGTTTGTATGAAAAGCATCCTCTGCAATCCCTTCTTATTCTTGCGTTAGAAAGCTGGAAGGTATGGATGCTGTTCTGAGAGATGTCATTTATTATTGTTCTTGTTTTGTGGTACTGGGGATTGACCTAGGGCTTTCACTCTGAGCTACAGCCCCAGCCCTTTTATGTTGAGACAGGATCTTGCTAAGCTGCTGAGTTTCGCTGGCTGCCCTCCAACTTATAGTCCTCCTGCCTTATCCTCTCAAAGAGTAAGGATTGCAGGCCTGTACCACTAGGCCTACCTCTCAAGGAGTTTTCATTTATAACAGAAGAGTTTTTTATTTAGTTTTAATCATAAGACGACATAGGTTTATTTTAGAAAGGTAAAGATAAAAGGAGAAAACAGTGTGAAAGTGACTCATGTTTTGGTATTTTACAGGTGAACAAATTTCTACACCTTTGTCTAGGAATAGAAATACATATTAAACTTGTAGTGAGGGACAGGAGACGTACCCAGTGGCTTAGCTTGCCTAGCATGCACAAGGGCCTGGATTCAATTCCACAGCCCCAGCACTGTATAAAGATTAGATGGGTGTGGTGGCACATCCCTGTAATTCCAGCCCTCAGGAGGCCCACATAGAAGAGGTGCCATGAGTTTGAAGTGGGCCTAACCTACATAGTAAGCTCAGGAAGAGACTGGACTATGGATCAAGATCCCGTCTCAAAAACAAACAGAAAAGACCCCACAAGAAACAACTTTGTATCAGGCTGGAGGTATGCCTCAGAGGTTAAAAGCACTTGCCTAGCATGTGC
Source organism: Ctenodactylus gundi (assembly GCA_004027205.1). Lineage (NCBI taxonomy): Eukaryota > Metazoa > Chordata > Mammalia > Rodentia > Ctenodactylidae > Ctenodactylus > Ctenodactylus gundi. Next base: position 233,022 of record PVKB01001960.1, read on the forward strand.
AAGGCCCTGGGTTTGATTCCCTAGCAACACATAAAAACTAGCTGGGCGTAGTGGCGCAGGCTTGTATTCTCCTTTCCCAGGCAGCTGAGGCAAGAGGATTGCTGTGAGTTTGATGCCATCCTGTGCTACGTAGTGAGTTCTGAATGAGCCTGAGCTACAGATTAAGACATTTTCTAAAAAAAAAAAAGAAAGAAAATCTTTATGTCTCATATCATCTGTGATGTTTTCCTAACTTCTTAAAACTAAAAAATACATGTTAGGTCCATTCATGTTGGGTCCTTTTCTGTAGGAGTGGGGGGTCGTCTTTTAAAAGATACTTTTCTCTTTGGAAATAGTTTTCTGTTAATGTTTACAACCTTTCTGTTTCTTGATGTTATATTTTTCTATTATAGGTGATGGACCTAAGAAAAAAGTGTCTTAAGTATCTGGATTCTATGGGACAAAAAGGCCACAGGATCTGCGAGATTCTCCTGTAAGTAAAGGCGGAAAACTTCACAGTTTTTGTGCTACTAAGCAGTCTATATATTATCTATTCCAGGAAATCCATGGTGGTAATCTTACTTTGTAGTTAAGGCTGTCATCTCAGTGATTTAGGATTTAATTTATCTTTTTATCTAAAAATGTCATAACTGATCTCTGCTAAAAATTCCTACTTAGTGTATACTTAGCATCATTATTGAAAAGTTTGTCACATGTTATAATGTAAAATATCTTTTTTTTCTTGAGGTATGGTGTTTGAACCTAGGGCCTTTGGCACTGAACCTGCCTACACCCCCAGGCTTTTTTTTTTTTTTTTTTTTTTTGAGACAGTCATTAAGTTGCCCAGGCTGGACTTGAACTCTTGAACTTTGGGTCTGCCTCATTTGCGATTAAAGGTATGCCCTACCATGCCAAACTAATCCTATGATTTGAATTACATTTCTTTGGGATTGATACATTAATCTGGAGGTTCTAAAGAACTATTAGCTGAGGAGTGTAAGTCCTGTAAACTCTGTAGCTGTGCCTTTCATGGTAGTTGTGTTCATCTACGGCAGTTTTTGTGGTCTTCTTTGTAGTGGGATAGCATCCGGGGGTGCCAAGCTACGTCCTCAGCCCTTTTTATTTTTTATTTTGAGACAGGGTCTTATTAAGATTCCCAGATTAGTCTCAAACTGGTGATTCTTCTGACTTGGCCTCCCAGTTTTCTGGGATTATAGGCATATACTACCATATCTGGCTCCCGAGGGCAAGTTGTAAAGTATATGATTTGTAGGAAACTATTGCAAATATCATAGTTCCCCTTTCCCGTAAGGTATATGTTCCTAGAGGATGGCTGAAATTGAATATGGTACCAGACCCTACATGTACTGTGCTTTTTTCCATGTGCCTTGCAGTATTTCCGTTTAGATCCAGAATTAATCTTCCCTTCCATATTTTGAGCCCTGAAGCTGACTTTGCATCATTATTCTTGATCTTTGGGGCCATTAAGGAAAGTAAGTGTTACTTTAGTGCAAACATTGTGATACCAGACAACAACCAATCTTAATAACCACTATGCCTAATAAGTGTGGGTGAATAGGGTATACAGGGTGAATACACTAGATACAGGGATGATTCATGCCCAAGATGGGGTAGAGCAAAGAGCATTAGATTTTTTTTCAGGCTACTTAGAAGAGTGTGCAATTGAAAAATTTTAGAATTTTTCATTATTTTTTGAATATTTTTGGAGTATGAGTAACTGAAACCACAGAAAGCAAAACTGCATATAAGAGTTCTGACCAGGCCAGCTTGGTAGTACAAGCCTGTAATTCTAGCACTCTGGGAGGCCAAGGCAGGAGGATCTCAAGTTTATCCCATCATGGGAAACTTTCTAACAAGACACTTTCTTAAAATAAAAACTAAAAAATGGGGTAAGGATGTAGCTCAGTATGAAGGCTCTGGGCTCAGTCTCCACTAGCATGTAACACATACATACATACACACCTATACCCATGAAAAAGAGAGGAATTCCTGTAATAATTCCTAGAAATTTGCCTTTAAAACACTTTTTTTTTTCTTTTTTTTTTTTTGGCTGTACTGGGAATTGAGCCTGGAGCCTTCATACTGAGCTACATCCTCAATCCTTTTTATATTTGATTTTGAGACAGGATCTTACTAAGTTGCTCAGACTGAGCTCAAACTTGTGATCATTCTGCTGCAGCCTCCCAGAGTATTGGAATTATAGGCATGTGGGCCTGGGCCCAGCTAGCCACTTTTTTTTTTTTTTAACAATCCTGGGAAGAGAACCCAGCGCTTCTCACATGCTAAGAAAATGCTGTGCAGCTGAGCTACATGCCTGCCCTGGCAGAGCTGCTTCCTAATTGTGTAAATTGGTGCCATAAATGTGCTAGTTATGAAGCACATCAGTTAGATAAATCCCTTTTCCTCTTCTGCTCACTGGAAATAAACACAGGCTCCCGCTTTTAACTTTTAAGTAAGGAGAGACAGATGAACCTGTCAAATGAATCTTATAAGGAATAGTTATTCTTAAGTAGTTCAGTTGTTCAGTTTCCTAATTTAGTATTGTTTTAGTGTTTATAGTTACATTAAATAAGTATAGGAAAAAATTTAAATCAGATACATCAAATTTTTTAATCCTAGTCTTTACTATGTAAGATATAAAATGTGCACACATTCATGTGTGCAAATCCCACATGCTATCACGTACTTAGTGACTGCTTTGAAATTATACAGCGTAGTTTTAGATGCAGCTTGTATGATTTAAAAAACCATACGTCTCTCACAGTCCTGCTTCTTCCTTCCTTTTTTTTTTTTTTTTTTTGGAAAGGGTCACTTTCTATGGGTTTCTGAGTCCACTCTGTTTTCTGATACCTTTTGTCTTTACGTTATGTCTTAGTTACTTTCTCATTGCAGTGACAGAATACCCAACATCTACAGCCTAAGGGAGGAAAGTTTTATCTTAGCTCATAGTTTCAGAAGGTCTCACACAGTCCACTCAGGGGTAACTGGCAATAGTGGAAGCACATGGCAGAGGCTAGAGAGCCCTTTACAGCATTCCAAAGACAAGTCAGTTTGAGGCCAGAGGCAGTGGATGTCAGGAGACTCAGGCAGGGCCAGGGCCTTCCCAGAAGAAGCTGTAACAATGTTTCTTCTTTAATTCAAGCTGCCACTTGGGCCTCCCACATCCAGTGTAGGTACCTGTCCTTCACTTCCTGGCTCACAAATCAATAATACACACTTGAAAGCTCTGTCCTGGGCACGCCTCAGTCTCAGCAAATTGACATAATCTCTCAGATCAGTCCATTTGCCCCTTCCAGCCTGGCCCTACCTCCCAATAGCACGTATTTTCACAGTACCCCACAACATCCAAATCTATGAGCCTTTTGGGGAATACGCCAAATCCAAATCACAGCAAGCTATTCCCCTAGAGAAGATTTTACTTTCTCCATAACAATGGCAAATAATACTAAGGAAAAAGACTTAGTTAAATTGACTTTTAGAAGGCTGCAGGCCATTGAAATACCTAAGTTGGTTTTTTGTTTGTTTTATTTTCTGAGAACCAGTTTTAACCCCTTGGAAGTAATGTTTCCTCCATCGACAGTATATGTCCTGGTCTGTGTTGGCCAGCTTTTCATCATTGCTACCAAATAAATTCCTGACATGCACATCTTAAAGGAGGGAAGGTTTATTGTAGCTCACAGTTCCAGAGGTTTCAGTCAGTGTCAGCTGGCTCCGTGGCAGACATCATGGCAGTAAGGCATAGCAAGGGAAAAGCTACTCACCTCTTAGCAGCGAGGAAGCAGATCTAGGGAACGAGCCAGAGAAAGAGGGAAGTAACAAGAATTTATCTTTCCAGGTTATGCTACCACTGGCCTCCTTCCTCCAACCAGGCCTTTCCTCCTAAGAGCCCATTCATCCAGCTGTGACCTCATTAATGATTAGCTAGTTAATCTCTCAAGGAGGTCAGTGCCCTATGATCCAGTCACCTTCCAGAAGTCCCACCTTTGAACATGTGAGCTTTTAGGGGAACATTATACATCAAACTGAAACATGGTCTAACACAGGCTTACCTTCAATTCAGGTTAGAATGAGAACTGAACTGTCTGGGTGTTGAATTTGATAACCTAGAAATGTGGATAAAATTAATCACTTAGTACTTAAGTATGTATCCTTCAAGAATAAGGAAATTCTATATAACTGTGTCTTAGTTACTTTCTGATTGCTGGGACAGAATACTTGACATCCACAACTTTAGAGAGAAAAGATTTTAGCTCACAATTTGAGAAGGTCACAGTCCATTCATGAATGTTGGGCAGCTGGTAATGGTGAAGCCACATGGTGGGCTGGAGCTGGAGAAAGAGCTCTTTACACCATGGCAGAACAGAGCCAAGTCAGAGAGGAAGAACTAAGCTAGCACCCACTCCTCCAGGTCAAGACCCAGACATCACCCCCTTCTAATGAGGCCCCACCTCCCAACAGTACACAGTACCCATAGGTACCTTAGGCTTTTGGGAGACATTCCATGCCCAAACTACAACATTCCACCCTGGCCTCCAGAAGACTCATGTTTACCTCTTTGCAAATGCATTTAGCTCTTCTTAAAGAGCTGCCAAAGTCTTAACAGTTCCAGAATTGCTTTAAAAAAAAAAAAAGTCCCAAGTCTGAAATGTAAGGCAAATTGTCAGCTGTGTGCTCCTGTGAACATCAGAAAGTTCAGCGCATCCAGCATGGCACAGAGTTCTTATTCCCAAGAGAGGAAGAAGAGAGGACTAGAAGAATAGAAAGCAATTGAAGCAAAGCAGGAAAAAAATCCAGCAGGACAATAACCAAACCATGCAGTTTCATTAAATTCTATAGCACGTTATACCAGATCCTGTGCAAGTTTTGGCAAGATAAGAACTCCAAAGGGCTTGTACCGCCTCTGCAGCATTGCCTCTGGCTTCAACCTGTCCTCTCTCCTTTGGGCTCGATCCACTCAGTGTGCAGCTTTTCTCAGCCTATAATCCATGTTTCTGGAATCCTTAAATTTCCAGTTTCCATTGCACCTTAATCTTCTCCTTAAGCTTCACACACTGGCCTCCCAGGCGCACAATGCCTGGCCTCTGAAATCTGAGTGAAAGCCTCCATGAACCCACAACTCTTATACTCTGCAAACTTGTAAAGCTGGTACCACATGGATAGTGAGGGTCTGCTACTGGTTTAAGCAGTAGTCTGGCCACCCTGGACCATCCCTGCTGAGTCCTCCGAATTCTTAGAAGATTAAACATTTTTTTTCCTCTTTGGCCATACAGGATGCCCTGGGTACTATTTTCAGAGCAAGGTTCTACCGTCCCTGCACTCTTTTGCTCCATTATATAAGCCCTTTAGTTTAACAGAACTGCAGACTTTTTATGTTATTTTTCTCTGTCATTTTTTCCTCCTTTTTGCCATAGAATTGGCTAAAAACCACAAACAGCCATGTAGCAGCCTGAACCTTGGGCTGTCTGGAGATTTCCTCCACCAGATTAAGTAGTCTACTGCCTTTAATCAGTTTCAGGCAGTCTCTGGACAAGGACCAAATGATATACTTTTTTTTTGCTAGAGCATAGCACACATGGTTTTTAGACCACTTGCCAATACAGTTCACCTTCCCATCTGAAACTTCTTGAGCCTGGCCTTTCCAATCCACACTTTTACCAGCATTCTAGTCTTCTGAGCTCCTACCAGAATCTTCCATCAAACTCAGCTCAGAACACTCCAAGGCTTCTCTAGCCAGTATCCTCAGACTTTTCCAAACTCCTCCCACAAACCAGTTCCAAAGAATTCCAAACCACGTTGTCAAGTAAAGTCAGAGCAACAACCCCACTTCTCTGGAATCAATTAATTTCTGTATTAGTGACTTTCTGCTTTGTGGGACAGAAAACTCAACATTGACAACTTCAGGGTGGAAAGATTTATTTTAGTTCACAGTCTCAGAAGGTCACATTGCATTCTCAGCTGGGCAGGCAGCTGGTAATGGTGGAACCACATGGTAGGCCAGAGCCAGAGAGAGAGGTCTTCACAGCATGGTAGAGCAGAGCCAAGTCAGTGAAGAAGGGCCGAGCTAGCACACCCAACTCCAGGTCAAGCCCCAAGCATCTGCCCTTTCCAGCTGGGCGCCACCTTCTAACAGTACACATTATCCACAGGTACATGAGACTTTTGGGAGACACTTCAGACCCAAACTACACTGTTATCATATTTGAGAAAATTTTAAAAATACAATATGTAGTATGTGGTCCACATTCTCATTTTTTCCAGGTATCTGTTACAGCTTTTTCCTCAAGTCCATGTTTTAGTTAGGATTCAGAATTGTCTTGGCCTGGCATGATTGCACACACCTGTAATACTGAACTCTGGAAGGCCAAACCAAGAGATTACAAATTCAAGACAGCCTGGTCAACTTAGCAGATTTGAAGATCTTGTCTCAAAATAAAAAATGGAAAGGGCTGGGGATGTAGTTCAGTGTGAAGGGCCTCAGTTAAGCCCCAGTACCACACACACACACACATACACATACACACACAAAAAAATCATCAAATCTTTAATTTAGAACCATCTTCTTACTTTTTTTCTCATGACAAAGATTTTTCCTTTTTTTGAAATGAGATAGAATAAGGTATTTTTCGTAAGTACTTTTTGATAGAATAAAATTAGTTTTTCAGTTGTGTGGTAGGGTGGAGGACTAGAAAAATATTTAACAAATTAGTAATAAATTCTGGAGTAGTTATAATAATGGTGTTTTGTTTTGTTTTGTTTTTCTTCTGCTTTCCCTGTGCTACTGGGGATTGAACCTAGGGATATTCTACCACAGAGCTACATCCCTGCCTGGCCCTTTTTATTTGGAGACAGAGTCTCACAAAGTTACCCAAACTCATTAGCTGGGCATGGTGGCACATAGCTTGTAATTCCAGAACTCCAGAGGTTGAAGCTGGAGAAGTGTTGTGAGTTCAGGGCCAGCCTTCGCTATGTAGTGAGGTCGGGACCAGCCTGAGCTACAGAGCAAGACCCTGTCTCAAATAAAATAAAATAAAATAAAATAAAATTAAGCAGACTGGCCTTGAATTTCTAATCCTCTGCCTCACAAGTATCTGGAATGTATAGGCAGGTGTCACAATGCTTGGCTTACAGGGATCTTTTTTTCTTTTCATATTACTTTGTATGTTTTAATTATTTAAAAAAGAAAACCCAGAATTAATTAAAATAGTAGTCACATTTTCAAAAACCTAATGGGTATGGATTTTAGAATAGTGTATATGTTAAACATTACATGGTTCTCTGTAGTCATAATGCATAAGTCTCTTAGGACTCATTGATACATCTATTCTTTTTTTTTTTCTTTAGTCAGTATTTACAAGATGAAAGTAAGACCAAAAGAAACATTGATCTGAATCTGTTAGAGTGGACCCACTACAGCATGAAGCCACACGTAAGTGACAATCACGTGTGTGTCCTCTACTGTGCCCCACTTCCTGATCTTACTGTATTATTTAGACTTGGCTTTCTCTTCCTCCTCCTCCCTTCATTCACTCCCTTAAGGATGCATTTTCCTAAAGTAGGGCCGGGGAACATCCAGCCCATGGGCTGAAGATGGCCTGTGGAATCAGCCAAGGCAGCTCTCTATTTGGGTTGAGTTAATTATAGAATAAGTAAATATTTTCACCAAGTATATAAAGCTGATTTGTAAGTCAGTAATTTTGTATGGTCCATGAATGTCATAAATATCCAAATGGCCCTTGGGAAAAAAGAAAAGTTCCTCATTCCTATCTTGAAGCATGTTTTTTCAGGGGTGGGGTACATGCTGAACACCTGCTCCACCACTAAGCTATATTCCCAGTCCTAAAGTATTCATCTTATGGTGATTTCTCTAAAAGTCTTTAGCTAACTATTAATATAGCAAAGGTAATTCCTTCTTAGTCTTTATCTTCTTGTATTAAGTGAGAGAGAGAGAGAGAGAGAGAGAGAGAGAGAGAGAGAGAGAGAGTTACATTGCTACAGAAAAATCCAGCCACGGCTTACGAGAACCAGCCCCAAGGTACCGTGACACCAAAGAAACAGGTAGACAGATCCAGAGTTGGACACAGTACAGACTTATTGAGGACTTGCAGACAGAAAGTCAGTCAGTCCTAGGTGGCAGCAAGCCCATTAGAGCCCCATGATTTGGGTCAGAAAGAGAGGACTTACCAGGTGATCACAACAAAGTGGTATCATCCAACCTGTAGTGTGTCTGTGGTATCTCAGTCTTTGCACTCACTGTGCCACATAAAACTCCACAAGCTACTCTCAAAGTTTGTTTGTTTATAGTGTGCTGGGGAACTGCTGGGGAAATGGACTGGGGTCACTCTGGGTAATGATGGTGGTTATGACTCAATGCTGAAGTCATGTCAAGTTTAGTCCCTACATACATGTTACCATGTCTTTCATAGAGTTGAAAAACAGTAATAAGTACAAGGCAGCTACTCTTCCTGGTTGGTGCTGATGAAAATCTAAGGTTCTTATTCAAAGTTTATCTGGGCATTGTTTACTTAGGTCATAGGGCCCTATGCTGTGGTCATCAAGAGTCAAGCATGCTGCTTATGAATGTGCTTTGCATCTACCAGATTTGAATGTCAGATCGGGTTTCGAGAATGATCCTGGTGTGAATCTTGCAGCCTGCCCTTTAATATCCACCACGTGAATTCCATTTAGCTCACGCACACCTTAGTTCAATACCTCGGCGCCACGTAAGTCTGGGCCTGGTGGCACAAGCTTGTAATCCCAGGAGTCAGGAGGCTGAAGGAGGAGGATTACTGTGAATTCAAGGTCAGCCTGAGCTAGAGTGAGTCCTGGACTACAGAGAGAGACCCTGACTCAAATTTATATATATATATATATATTTATATTAACCTTGGGGAATTTGTGCACATACCTGTCGTATCTTAAACATTTTTATTTCCCTTTCCTGTTCCCGCTCTCCCTCCCTTCTTTCTCCAGGTTCCCTTCCTCTCCACAAGCTGTTTCCCACTATCATTCTTTTACTTTGCTTCTTTTAGGTTTATTGTATCTTAAGCATCTAACTGACCCTCACTTAACCTTTTAAAAGTTTACACCTACTTCTCAAATAATTGTAGTATTCCTGTTCGTGTGTGTGTATACATGTGTGTGTGTACATGTGCACATGCATGTGCTCTCATTGTGGGAAGATTGAACTCAGCTTCATGCATGCTAGGGAAAAGCCCTACCACTGACCTACATTCCAAGTCCCCGGTTTGGTTTCCTTAAGTGAGAACTTAGAAATAAAACTCCTCTTCATTCTTCTCTTCTGAAAAATATTTTTTGTGGGATCCCATCTCCATGTCATCAGTAGAGTTTCTACACCGCACAGAGTAAGGCTGATTGGGTTTGTAGGTCTCTATTGTTATGTGAGGTTTAATATTTATAATTTTTTCCACAGTAATACTTAGAAAAAATGTGAGGAATTTATATTTTATGATATTTTACCCCTTCCTCCCTTCTGTTTTTTGTAATTTCAGGAGATTCCTCAACAGTTGAATGGGAGTGATTGTGGAATGTTTACTTGTAAATATGCAGATTATATTTCTAGGGACAAAGCTATCACCTTTACTCAGGTGAGTGAAGACTGCCTCCACTAACTTCTATACAAGAGAAGTCACTTCAGTGCTTGGCACACATTAGACTCTCAACTGCAGTAGTACTATTGCTATAAACTGGACATGGCCCTGCTATTAGCAGACTTGGCGTTTGTCGTAACATTTACTGTCAGGTCATGTCCAGTAGGATAATTGGCATGAACGCCATTGTTTACTGGCTAATGTGTATTACTAGGATTTTTAGCGAAAGAAGTGTATAAAAGTATGTAACAGCAGAGGAAATGCAGGCCTTGGGAGAGCCTGTGTCTAAGCTAGGACTGAATACTGCTTTTCTTTTCTGTTCTGGTTAGTTTGGGCTCTCCATGGTTTTGTACTTGAGTCAGAACTCAAGTATATGGGGGAACACTTGAGAACTTCTGTTTCTAACAGTGGCTTCTGAACCTTTTTACAACCACAGACAACCTGTATTAAAAGTGTAACTCATTACAGAGATCGATTCGGTAAATGCTGCTGACCCAACTAATTAGGTTTATTGGGTACTAGGACTGGGAACGTCTTTCCAAACTGCAGCAGCATGAAGCAACTAGAGCTTCTACAGGGAATTCCTATAGTTACAGTCTAAAATAAAGACACATACTAATTGATTATTTTGAGTTTTAAGTTAAGACTTTTTCTACAGACAGATACACCAAAGAACTCTTAGTTTATAGTAAAATGCTTTATCTAACTTTTTCTTGTTTTTTGAGATAGGATCTTGTTCTTTGAGCAAGGCTGGTCCTGAACTTGCTGTATAGCCCAGTCTGGCCTCGAGCTCACAAGTAGCTTTCTTGGCTCACCCTTCCAGGTGCTGGGAGATCTTAGTCAAGCACTCTGGACACTGAGCTGTGCCTCCAGCCCCTTAGCAAACTATTTATAATGATGTATTATACATACTTCAAGAGTATAATCTTCAGATTTCATCAGAGTGGGTGGGCAACTGAGTTAATAGGTTATTTCCTTGTTTTTTTCTGCTTTGGAAAGTGGTAACATTAGTTGGTTGAGGTGGCGCATACCTGTAATACCAGCAATCAGGAGGCTGAAGCAGATGAAGCAGGCAGATTGCCAGGAGTTCAAGGCTAGCTCCATAGTAAGCTCAGGACCAGCCTACACTATAGACTAAGACCTTGTCTCAAAACAATAAAAATGAAAATTAGCCCATTTTAGTGATTATCAGTTTTTAAAAAATAACACTGAACAAAATTTTCTATTCTGATGCTGCCAGATCGCAAAGCGCTGGTCCCTCCTTGAACCTGGTGACATGAGGCTTTAAGGGGAGTTTTTTTCTGAATAGAACTGGCCTTGTGCAAAATTTGGTAGAGCAGAAAGAAATTTGTACATTTTGGTGTGTCTTTATTTAAATTAAGGTTCCTTTTTTCATATAAAAGCAGATTATACTCATTTTAGAATGTTTGGAAAGTACGTCTAAGTAGATGGTACGTGTGATTTTAGGCGAAAGGTTAAGCAGCGTGACAGCGCATCTGCGTAGGAGGTTGCCGCGTGTGCTACCACGTGAGCATCTCCAGTTTTAGTATTTACTTTTTCCCTGAAGTTGTCGTGCCCTCTTGTATAGTTGGCGTCCTGCTTTGATTCTTCTTAACATGTACAGATACCTATGAGGCATGCAGTCAGAAGCACTATGCTTTATGAGTTTATGCCACGCTGCAAACAATGTCAAGGCTACTATAAAGGACAAAAACATCCTGCTTTACACAGTGACACCTAGAGGTTGTGACACTTCACAGCAGTATGTGATTTGTATGTTGTTTCTTTGCAGCACCAGATGCCTCTCTTCCGGAAGAAGATGGTGTGGGAAATCCTCCATCAGCAGTTGCTTTGAGAATGCCCTCCCTTGTCCCTCTAGCTGCTGGTGGTTCTTTCACAGATGTCTCCATATACCTCATGCATTGTGGGTTAGTAAGTCCCCGCTTCTTTTCTGTTCTCTCCTGGGTACTGAGCTGTCATGTGCATGGAGGCCTCTCGCTGCACGGCCAGCTGATTTGGGGTGCCAGAGGCACTGTTTGCAGCCCTGACTGTGAGGCTTTGCCTGCTCAGAGCCCTGGACTGTTCAACCCACAAGAACAAACGCTAATTATTATGTTTTATTGTTTTGTTTTAAAGAGTTGTTTCCCTATGAATGTGGGAAATGCAGGGTTTATTCTATGAATCGTTTTTCTGTGTGTTTGCTTGCGTGTATTCATTCGCACACCTTTACAAACACTGGGCAGCGGCCTTTTACCACTGCTCTTTTACAGTTAACTCTAAATTACTTGTTTAAACTATTTATTTCTGAAAGGAACTTTAATCAAATTGTTACCTCCTGCTAAAGGTCAGGAGGGACATCACAGGGATGGGGGAGGAAGGGAGTGTTCAGTAACTTCTCTAATGCTGGAGCAGTAACTGTTCTCTCTCTCTCTTTCTCTCGCTCTGCTGGCTTAAAATGTCAGGAGAAATAATGCTGTGGTGTACAGGTCTGGTTCAAAGGAAGTCTGACATGCAGCATTGGCATGATGTCATAGATAAGTGGGACAGTAGTCAAGGCACTCAGGCTATCTGTGGTTCTTTGGAAGTGTGTTGTGGTCATCTTAAAGAGACCATCCTGGTGTTGAGTTGACTTGGCTTACTCTTGAATCTGGATTAAAAATAACTGTAAACCCTAAATCTTTATTTTTGCCCCAGATCTAGTTGAGTATAAACCTCAGAATTGTAAGGGCTGGCCTGAGCTATTTATTGCAAAGATACTGTTCAACTTAAAGCTATTTTTCCTTGAAGATTTTTTTCCTATATGTTATGCTGAAATTAAGTTTTGTACTCATTAAGGTTAACATCCTCCCACTCCACTCCTACTGAATCTGTGAAAGAAGAATTATTACTTGGCTCAGAGGTTGCCAGTTATACAATAATCTATTTTGCATATGAAAGTTTATATTTAACTTTTTTTCATTAAAAATCTTACAGATGTGGTTATGCATTTTTAATTGCAGGAAGTTTAGAGTGGGTCAGAACATATTTTGCTAGATCTAGTGCCTAGAGTTGCTTTTATTATGTAATAAAAGGTTGTCTGGCAGAGCCTGAGAAGGAAATGCTGAAATGATTTCTTGCCCTTTTCCTCCTTCAACCTTCTCTAAATTCGCTCTGGTACATGAATGTGAGGTAAAACTGGAAGAACTGGGCACATATTAGCCATGAGTCTGGTATACATGCTTGTCACTTGGAGGGCCCAGCCTGCTGGTGACAGAAGAGAACTGGTTCTAGCAGTATTCTCTGAGAGTTGTGTGGGAACCTGATTTGCAGTATAGACTGAAACTGCTGTGCCTACTATAGCCAGGTCAGAGACAATGTGGTCTGAGTGAACTGGTTGTGCTGAATCTCCTTCAAGCTTAGCGGCACAGAGATTTCTTCCTGCAGCCCAGATCTTCTCCCTGGGACTCATTGTTGGGTCACTGACTCCTGGCAGCAGATCACCAGCCCAGCCCCAGAAGCCCAGAGGTTTATTGGGTCTACTTTGACCTAAAAGCCTACTTCCCCCAGGCCCCTGGAGTTTTTCACCTGGTTAAGACGTATTCTGTGATAGGTGAGTCCTGTTTAGAATAGCAGGTTGTATTTTGTACAAATAGGTGATGCTGGGGCTGATGTAATAGTTGAGTGGCTTCTGAGTTTCTACTAATGTGTACTCGTCACAGTGGCTGATAATCTCCCAGGACAGTGGCATTGTTCTTACCCTGAGTTTCTGAGCTTTATGAGAGATACCAACCAGCCACAGTTCCCTGGGCAATGATAGGTCTCCCTGGGTGCAGAGCAGTATGTTGGTCGTGGGCTCACTTGTAGTCCCGGCCAGCCTGGAATTCAGTGCATAGGCCAGGTTAGTCTCACATAGCAGCTCTGCCTTACCCTCCCAGTGCTAGGATCAGAAGCATACACCATGATGCCCAGCAGTAATAGTCTTTATATCTGAACAGTTTATAAGAAAAGTGGTCTTGTGATTAAAAACAGCTAGTGATTGTATCAGTAGCAAATCATAACATTAAAGCCAGTGATTTTTTTAAAAAATTGCAGGGGCTAGGGCCATAGTATGCAATTAAGAGTACTTGTCTAGCTCAGTTCCCCAGCACTGTATAAGCCAGGCGTGGAGGAGCACTTGGGAGGCTGAGGCAGGGGAATGCTGTGAGTTCAAGGCCAGGTTGGGCTCTGTAATGAGTTCATAACTAGCCTGAACTACGGAGGGAGACCCTGCTTCAAAAAAAAAAAAAAAAAGGCAGGGGGGGCAGGGAGGGGGGAGAGCTGGAGGAATGGCACAGTGGTTAAAATGATTGCTCCTAGCAAGTGCAATCCCCTGGGTTTGATTCCCCAGCACCATATAATCTGGGCGTGGTGGCACACTCCTATAATCCCAGCACTCATGAGGCTGAGGCAGGAGGGTTACCCTGAGGCCAAGGTTAGCCTGGGCTCCAAAGTGAGTTCCAGACCAGCCTGGGCTACAGAGCGAGACCCTGTCTCAAGATAATAATTATTGTAGTGGTTTAGGGGCCTGAATAAAGATGCAGTAAACCTCTGTTCTTTTAATAGGTAGTCTCTTGAAAGCTGACAAGGATTAAAAATATATACCCATATATATACACACTGTTGGTACCTTTCTCATGTTTCACCCTATGCCAGACCTGGAGTGGGATGGAAGGAAATAGAGTTGGGGGGGTTGGAGGATGTTCTTAGGAGCCCCATATTCTACCTCAGTTATTTAAGGCTGTTGGAACCTCTGATCTTACTTCTCTGAAGTCCTAAGTGCACGGGGGATTGCCAAGTGGAATGCTCAGTGCTTGCCTACGTCGTGAACGTTCTCTGGGTGCTGGGACCAAGCTGTGGCATGTATAGAGTGTTTCCTTGAAGATATAATGAGCCACAGATTATAAGCAATGTAGAAAAAGTTAAATTTGTGTTAGCACTATAGTTAAGCTATGTTGTTTAAAATGGCTTTTGTGAACTAACTGGGAACCTACTCTATAGCAATTTCTTTTGTGGGGGGAAAACACTCGAAGCACCTGATACTCTCAAGCTTTTGGTACTTAACTCATTCTCATTTGTAAATTGGAGATTAGCAGGCTATATTGCTTTGATTATTTTAAATTTTAACTTAATATATACAAGGATGGATTGGAGGTATATGGAATAGGTGTTGATTTTATCTATTCACCAATAAATTCATCTCTATAATTCAGTGGCTTTCAAAGTTTTTTGAATCCAACTCATTTAAATATATTTTATATCGTGACACACACCACTATTATATGATGACATATGTCCATGCAATATTTTCACGAAATAGTAGTTTATAGTTTGATCGTGTTATTTCTATTTTTTAAATGTTTTGTGGCCATGTCTTGGTTCATCTTGATTGTCACATTGGTGGGCTGGGAAATGCCCAGGTCAGTAGTAAGGTGCATTTCTGGGCATGTCTGTTAAGACACTTCCAGAGACAGTTGGCATGTGACACAGCACATCGATGGAGAGAGGTGCCTTGAGCCAAGTGGCAGCATCCGGCAGGCTGGCAAGCGGATGGAGCAGGGGGAAAAGAGGAAGCCTGAGCACGTGCCCTCTCCGCTTTCTGGCTACTGTGAGGTGAGCAGTTTCCCTGTACCCCTCCACCAGGAGGTGCTATGGAGCCAGCCAAGGATGGACTAAGACCAGGAGCCAAAAATAAATTTCCATTAAGTACTCAGGTATTTTTTTTCACAAAAACAAAAAGGTAACACAGACTACCAAGCTGGTGTCTCTACCCAATAATGAATACTCACTTCTGGTGTGTTTTGTTTCTTTGGTGCCAGGGAGGGAACGCAAAGCCTTGCACCTGCACAGCAGAGAGGTATTCTACCATTGACTACACTCTGGCCCTCAAAATAGAACTTAAAAAGCATTGCTGCAAGTGACCTTGCAAGGAAAATGCAAATTAATTTAAAACTGAAGCTTGAAGCTGGTGTAGTGGCTTATGTCTGTAGCCCTAGCACATTAAGAGGTTGAAGCAGTAAGACTGCAAGTTCAAGCCCTGCTGAGCACCTTAGCAATGTAGTAAAATCCTGTCTCAAATTTTAAAAAGAAAAAAGCTGAGGATGCAGCTCAGTATGGAGGTTCTCGGTTCAATCCCTAACGACAGAAAAACAAAGCTCCCTGAGAAAGAGAAACATGAGGCTGTTTAAGGAGTACTTTTTAAATGCAGGAAAAAAGTCAGAAGCTTCCAGATCCCTGATGGAAATAATATTCTGCAGATTTACACTGACTTTTCCTAAACTTCTGTTAAGTAGCAGTTCTGTTAATGATAAGATGGACTGATAAGTGGTTCAATGACTACATACACTGTGTCCTTCCCCCTTGAGGATGCCCAGCAAACGTTGTTAAGTTTTATAGTGGGGCTGGAGGTATGGCTCAGCGATTAAAATGCTTGCCTTGCAAGTGGAAGGCCCTGAGTTCGACTCCCCAGTATCACGTAAGGCCAGGTGTGGTGGCGCGTGCCTGCAGTCTGAGCACTTGGGAGGCCAACAGGATGATTGCTGAGTCCAAGGCCAGCCTGGGCTACATAGTGAGTTCAGGACCAGCCTGGGCTACAGAGTGAGACCCTGTCTCAAGAAGGGGGGGTGGGGGGGGGGTGGGGTCGGGTGTGTGAAATCGAACACTGCTGAAATCCACAAAATTATAAGAAATTATTTTGAAAACTTACATTCCAGTAAATTTGAGAACCTTCAAGAAATGGATAAAGTTCTACACAAATATGAAAACCTAAAAATGAAAAAAAACATAAAAATTTTGAATAGAGCAATAACCACGGGATGAAATTGAGGCAGTAATAAAGTCTCTACTAACAAAGAAAAGCCTAGGAGCTGACAGATTCACTGCAGAATTTTATCAGAACTTCAGGAACGAGCTAGCACCAGTGTTCTCAAACTTTTCCATGAAATTGAAGTACCAGACTTCTTCCTGGAAGCTAGCATTACTTTGATTCCAAAACCAGATAATGATCTAACAAAGAAAACTGCAGGCCAATTTCCTTAATGAACATAGATACAGAAATCCTTAACAAGACACCAGCAAACAGAATTACTAAGTTATTAAAAAGACTGTACAAAAGGACCAAGTTGGCTTCATCCCAGGGATGCAAGGATGAAGGTTCATTACACTCAATGTAATACACAACATTAAGTAAAGACAAAAATCACATGCTTATCTCAGTGGACACAGAAAAACCCTTTGAGAAAATTCAGCCTCCACTCCTGATAAAAACTTTGATGAAAATAAGAATAGAAAGGATTACCTCAAACTGGTAAAAGCAATTTATTGCAGTACTTCTGCTAATATCCTAAATGGGGAAAACCTGAAAGCATTTCCCCTAAAGTCAGGAACCAGACAAGGGTGTCCACTGTCTCCACTCCCAAGCACCTGCTCAACATAGTGCTCGAAACCTTGGTGCAATCTGGCAAGATAATGAAACAAAGGGAATATGCATAGGAAAGGAAGAATTCAAACTCACCTTATTTGCAGATGATGTGACCCTTTATATAAAAGACTGCAAAAAATCCAAGACTCTTAGAACTAATAAACAAATGCAGACAAGTTGCAGGGTATAAAATCAATACACAAAAATTAACAGGATTCCTCTGTGAAAACACAGAGATAAAAGAAAAGCAGTCCTATTCACAGTAGCTGCCAAGAAACTTAAATGCCTAGGAATCAATTTAACTATGAAAATGTTACTATTTTGGATCTGGAGAGTCCCACAAAGGCATGGATGTTGTATAATGCCCATGGATCCATATGCTCCAGAGATGTGGGGCCTTGTCGGGGGGTAGATTACAAGTGTGTGATAGATTAGGGGTGGGTAGCAGATTATGGGCATGTGACCTGAAAGAGGTGGGTGACTGGGGTTTAATCTGGAAAGGGAAGAACACTGGGGATTGACCTGGAAGGGTATAGGCTAGCTCTGGCCTTCCTTCCTCAGCTGGCCTCCAGTCTGCCATGCTGCCAGCAGCTTTCTTCCACATTGCCTCTACCATCTGCTTCTGCCATCGCCAGCCACCTAACATGGGCCTTAGACCTTCTGAAACTTCTTAGACTAGACCTTTAGACCTAAAAAGGTTCTGAAACTGTGAACTGAAGTAAATCTTAAGAAGCTGATGTTGGGTTTTCTCTCCCAGCTACAAAAAAGTGACTAAGAAAGTGAAGGACCTCTATAATGAAAACTATGAGACTCTGACAAAAGAAATCAAAGACAACATTTGAAAATGGAAAGACATCCCCTGTTCCTGGATAGGTACATCCAGCATTGCCCAAATGGTCATACTACCAAAACTGACACACAGATTCAATGCAATCCTACCAAAATACTAACAGCATTTTTCACAGAACTAGAAAAAAATGACCCTAAAATTTATATGGAACCACAAGAGACCCAGAATAGTCAGAACAATCCTAAGCAACAAAGCAAAAGCAGGAGGCATCAAGATAGTGGACATCAAATTACATTACAAAGCAACAATGATAGAAACCATATGGTCTTGGCACAAAAACAGGCAGGTAGGTGGATCATGAAACATCATTAAGAATGCAGAGACAACTCTCCCTGAGTATCTTCAGCCATCTGATCTTCAACAAAGAGGCCATAGACGTATGCTGGAGAAAAGATGTCCTCTAACAAATAGTGCTGTGAAAACTGGTTAGCCACATGCAGAAGAATGAAATTGACCACTATCTTTCGCCATGTACCAAAATTAAATCAGAATGGATCAGAGGGCTGGAGGCTGTTGCTCAGTGGTTAAAGTGTTGCCAGCGTGCACAAGGCCCAGGGTTCTATTCCCATGCACCATATATATCATATATTACAAATTTGCCAAGTGTAGTAGTGCAGGACTAATTCTTGGAAGGAGGATTGCCATGAGTTAAGGACCAGCCTGAACTACAGGAAAAAAAAAAAAAAAGGATCAAAGACTTAAAATGAAAACACTGAACCTGCTGGAAGATAAAAACAGGCAAAACCCTTGAAGATGTAGGCAAGCACTTTCTCGATAAAACACCTAATGCGTATGAGATAACACCAGGAATCAGCAGATGAGAACATGTCAAAGAACTAGTGCACAGGAAGAGAAACAACAAAGTGGAGACAGAACCGAGGAAACGGAAGAAAAAGATTTTGCCAGCTATTCCTCAGGCAGAGACCTATTGTTAGAATATAAAAAGACCTGAAAAACATTAGACATCTGGAAAAATCAATCAAAAAATGGACAACTAAACTGAATAGACTTCTCAGTAGAAGTATTAATGGCCAATAAATTCATGAAAAACTGTTCAGCATCTTTAGCCATCAGAGAAACGCAAATCAAAACACGAGGTTCCATCTAACTCCAGTAAGAATGAGTGGTCTCAGGAACTCAAAATGCCGGTGAGGCTGCGGGAGAAAAGGAGTCCTTGTATGTTGTTGGTGGGACTGTAAGCTGGTCCGACCATATGGAAAGCAATAGAGACCTCAAACCTGAAAATAGATATCCCATTTCAGCTTTGCCTCTTTTGCGTGTTTTGCCATAAGAGAAAATCATCATACAGCAGTGATACATGCACACTCATGTTTGTAGAAGCACAACTTCTAATAGCTAAAACTTGGAAGTAGCCAATATGTCCATCAACAGATGAATGAATATGAAATGTGATACATTTACATAACAGAGTACTACTCTGACAGAGAAAGTTAAATTTGAAAAATCATTTGTAGAAAAATGGATGCACCTTGAGACCATCGTGCTTGGCAAAATGAATCAGATATAGAAGGGTAAATATTTGGTGGTTTCTCTTAACATGTGAAAACCAAATTAGAAAATAAAAGAACAAAAGAGAGATGGAAGAAAGTAGGAAGATAGACTAGTGGAGCAGGAAAGGGAATAGTGGGGTGAGGGGGAGGGAAAGGACAGAAAAATGATCAATATGCGATGTGTATACATGCCAGTTTCTCAAGCTGATTGTTATTCTTATGTATAGCAAATTACTAATAAAACGAATACTTTCAGTAAAAAAATTTGCCACCCACAGTTAATGACTTCATGTTAACATTTTGATATACACTCTGCCCTTCATCCTTGTCCACGTGTTTGTGCCTATAAAATTTTTATTATTGGCATGAAACAGATTTATCAATGGAATAGAATTAAGGATGTAGAGATAATCCTGAGCACCCTCAGCCATCTGATCTTCAACAAAGGGCCAAAATCTTACACTGGAGTAAAGATAGCCTCTTCAGCAACTGGTGCTGAGAAAACTGACTAACCACATGCAGGAGAATGAAAGTAGACCCGCATCTTTCACCACGCACCAAAATCAAATCAAAATGGTCAAACAGTTAGACATTAAAATCAAAACACTAAACCTGTTGGAAGAAAAATCAGCAAAACCCTTGAAGGCACAGGGACAGGAAGAACCTTCTCAGAACACCCAGTGCACAAGAATCAACACATGGGTTATATCAAATTAAAAAGCATCATTTGATTACCTATTTGGGACTGCTCTGTCTTTTTCCTCCACGTGTTTGTGACCATTAAAGGAATCCCTTTAATCCCTGTTAATTTGTTGGGATTAGGAATCACACGCAGGGTAGGGTTTATAGGTGTGTGTGATTGTGGGCCAGCAAATGAGGGAAAGCCACCCACCCCAGGTGTGGGAGGCCCAACTGGCAGCTTGACCTATGTAAAAGGAAGAAAAAAGATTGTTACAGCTTTTTTCTAGGAAAGCTCTCACCTTCATAATTGTCTGACTTCAACTCTCGCGTGTGCAGGCCGCTATCTTGGACTATCTCTCTCCTTGGACTTGTAAGCCCTCCAAATCCCCTTCTTATAATTTCTACTGCCTCTTGTAGAACCCTAATTAACACAGTGCATATCCATATCTATAAATTTTCCCTTAGTACTGCTTTCATTGTGGCCCCTAGATTCTGATTCATATTCTTCCATGGTTGTATGACTTGAGGAAGTTTTTTACCAAATTTCTCCCCAGCTTCTTCTGTGATCCATTGCTTGCTTAATAGTGTATTACTTAATCTCCGTGTACTCATACAGTTGCTGTAGTTTCTTTTGCTGCTGATTTCTAGTTTCATTCCACTGACTTGTAAGTATGCAGAGAATGATATCAATTCTTTTGCATTTGTAATAGTTAGGCATGGCTTATGTCCAAGAATATGGTCTATTTTGGAAAAAGTTCCATGCACTTTTGAGAAAAAGGTGTATTCTGTTGATGCAGTAAATTACTGGGCCTGGGATGCACTGTAAATTCCCCCTCATCAGTATGACAAGGGGAAATGAGAGTGAAGGGGGCAGCGCCACGTGTCATACCCACAACTTAATGCCAAGCATCATGGGGTGCAGGGCACCCTCGTCTGGTGTTAGGACTGAGAAATTCAGCTGCTCTTATATTGGGTTCTAAATAGCGACTGTGGGATCTCCTTTCCCAGTGGGCACTGGGGAGGCTGCTGTTGCCCACACCCTGCCCCAGGGGTAGAGATCACCATTTCATACCTTTCAAGTTTGTACCTTGAACTCTTGGGCTCAAGTGATCCTACTTGGAGTTCAGCTATGAGGCAAGCTGTTGGGTAGCTGAAGACAGGAACTATACGAGACACTGTATTGGATGTGCCTGAGTACAGATGACTGGATAAAGAAGATGGGGTATACACACACAATGGAGTATTACTCTGCAATTAAGAATGACAAATCCGGGTTATCTGTAGGAAAATGGATTTACCTTCAGACCATATACTTGGCAAAATGAATCAGACCCAGAAAGTAAGATGGACTTTGTGGAAAGGGAAAGGTGAGAGGGTCCGAAGGGGAAAGGGAGGTGCTATGTAAAAAATAAATTTAAAAAAAGAAACAATATATTGAGGTGGGGGCCTAGCTCAAAGCGCTTGCCTAGCAAGTGCAAGGCTCTGGGTTCAATTCTCTAGCACCACGCATAAATTGGCCGTAACAGTTTATGCACAAATCCCAGTACTTGGGAGACTGAGGCAGTAGACTTGTCCTTGAGTTTGAGGTGAGTCTGGGCTACATAATGAGTTCAGGACCAGCCTAGTCTACACAGAGCTACAGAGAGACCTTGTCTCTAAAAACAAAACATGACACAATCCCAGTGGATCTTTTTCCACCCACTGGGCTTCAGCTCATAGATGGAGGGATGATCTGAGCTCATAAATGGCTCACGCATATATAAACACAAAGAATTATGGGAATATATTTACAGATAAAATCACCCTAAGAGCAGCAATGTGAAGCAAAATTACAAATTATAAAGTCTCTAGACATGGGCCTCATACACGTGGACTGTACTCTGTGCATTCAAATTGAAAGGGATCTTATAAAAAGACCATAATCAAAACTGTGAGTCAAAATCACTGCATAGTCCCTACACACAAATCTTCACTGGGCACTCTCAGTTAAGAGCCCACCCCCACCCCACCTCTAGGTCCCAGGAACCATTACTCCTGTCCCTTTTTCTAAATAAAGACTATGTTGCCTCCTTTTTCTGTAACTGCATTCTTTGGCACTGCTGGACACAAACCTGACCCAGCTAACACTGTACCTGTCCACAGCAGCCCCCAAAGGTCTCTTACTGTGAGCTGGTAACAAGGTAGGATACTCTGGTTCTACTTTTTCGCAGTACAAAAACCCAAGTATGAGGTTTGGCCCCACCCCTGCCCCAGGGCCGATCCTGCCCTGTAGGGCCTCTCAGAACTCTTACCCCTGGGCTTCCCTCAAGGGTGAGGTAGCTCTTCCCCTGGACTGTCCCACTCCGTATTTACTCTCCCTTTCTACAACATAAAAATATTCCCTGGCTAGGTTTCAAGTTCTTCAGCAAAAAAAAAAAAAAAAACTAGCCGGTAAGCAACCAACCTGCCTCTCCCTCTGTGGCTCCCAAACTCGAGCGGCACAGGAAGTCACCTAGACGGGGGCTGTAGCAGATATGGGCCTGGCTCCACCAAGCGGTGGTGCCAGACAGACCTGGAGGGTCTAACTTTGCACCGAGTTCCCATTGATGCTGATGCTTCAGGGTCTTCAGATTGCAGATCCAGGCCAGCTTCCCCCCAAAGCCACATGACCAAACCAGCCTCCTCAGAGGAGCCTCCCAGGCCCGACTCCGAATCCCTCCAAGCTGGAACTCGGCTTACACTCTGAATGAACCTCACTCAGTAAAGCAACACACTTAAGACACCAGAATCTTGTTAGCTGGATATATTTTTCTTTTTTTCCGTTTTTTTTTCTTTTTCCTTTTTTGTCACAGAACACTGTTTGCAGTAGAGGAAACTGGCATTGCAGTCTGGTGGAAGAATGGCTTGTTCACATAAACCAGTACATGTCCATCCTTTAGCACAAAAGCCCTAATGGCGTGTACCCTATTGAAATTCAGGACGTCTCCAATATTTTCTCTCTCTGTTTTTGTCTTTTTTTTAAATATACATTTTCAAGGTTTGTACAAAAGAAGGCCATACAGGTTCTTGGCTAGCGGAAGACAACTCAGAACAGCTGTTGCACACTTGGACTGTCACCTTCTCAGGCTGGCAGTTGTTGATATCTTATTTTTTTTCCAACTCATTTTTATTAAAAAAATAAAAAAATGCTCCAACTATCAGTTTTACAAAATCTCTAAGGGAAACACAAGAGCAAGGTGCTGAGGTAAAAAACACCTGAGGTAGCTTTTTTTGTGTGTGTTTTTCTTGTTTAAAAAAATCTGTAAATTTTAACGCCCTGGGCCAACAACCTTGTGTAAATTGCTATTTTCCTCCACATTTTTTTTTAAAAAGAAAGAAATCATTTCACTGAATGCTGATGGCTTATACATCAAAATGTAAAAAAGACAAAATACATTCTTTCTTTATGGAATTTTTGTTTGGTTGGCTGGTTGATGTGATGGATTCCTGTTTTCCTCTTCCAAAATGCTAGGACAAGTACCATTGACTCTTGTTCTTTTGAGTAACCAAGTGTAAGTTGAGGCTGGTTTGTGTGTTTCTCATTTGTTCCTTTTGTGTGATGTGATATTCAGAGCACTGCTTTGCCTGGGGGTGCGTAGATACAGGGAAGGTGGGGGAGGAGGGAATTAAAAGGAATGGAGATGGAGAAGGGAAGGTGGGAAGGGATGAGATAAACAGAGAGAGACAGAGAATTACTAGCAGTATGCAAAAACCAGTTCAAAACCTGTGAAGCAAAGAGAAACGGGTATGTGAGCTGGACAGGGATGAAGAGGGACAAAGTCCGCTCTTCCAGAGACGGTATCCCTTCTGTTGACAGACACAGGTGATCCAGAACTGCCCCAAGTTGTCCTTGGATGGTATTTTCCTCGGGCAAATTTTGTGGGGGTGGCCTCCTCCAAGTTCCGTTCTACACTGTTAGACCCACCCGAAAAAACGACTTCATTCTTGAAAGTCTAGAAAAGCCTGCTCGCTGTTCAAAAAGAAAACAAAATTAATAATTGAGTAATTGGAGTTAGTTGAGTTATTTGATATATTATTTCTAAAATATATTAATGCTGCAGGCACCCTGTGTCACCCACAGGCCACATATCTTAACATCTTTCCCCATTCTAATATGTACACACATGTACAGAGACAATTTTCCACAAAAAAAGAGGAAAAGGGTGTGAATTTTGCTTTGCTTTGAACACATTCACCTATGTTAGTTCAACTAAAAGGGATAGCGTCATGGGAGTGAGGGAGAGATCTGAGTGGATGGGGTGGTGATGGCTGGGAAGCCTGCAGAAGCGGGGGTGGGGAGGAGCGCGGGTAGACCGGCGGCTCTGGGCACCCCAGCCTTGCCCACTCCCCTCCGCTGCCCAGGCCTGTCAAGGCCCACAAAGGCCGGCCGCCTCCGCAGACTTCTTGTTGCTCAGGATGGTCTTTGGTTTGCTCCCGATCTGCTGGCTGTTTGGTCTCATCCGTCCGGTGCTGGGAGGGCTACATTCATGCGTTGTTTGCTGGTGCCGGGGCCTCACTTGCTGCGCGGTGAGGCGACTCCCTGAGGGTACTTCTGCTCCTGCTGCTTCACCTGCTGTACAATTTCCCTGATCTTGCGCTGTGCGGTCTGCAGCAGGGGAGACAGGAAAGGGAAGGTGGGGGAAGACAGGAACCCAGTTCTGAGGACTTGCAGGAGAGGGAGTTTCTGGGACTTGAACAGTGTCACTTCTCTCAAGCCTCTTATTGTGGGGCTTTTTTTTTTTTGGGGGGGGGGGCGTCTAGAGGCAGCACAAGCCCCCATTCCCACCACGGCTGCTGGGTGGAACACAGAGATAGGACCTGGCAGCTGCCAGTGTGGTAAGGATGGCAGCAGGGAGTAGGTGACTCCACTGGGAGGCTCCACTCTCCCTTCCAGGCATTAAGAACATCCACATGGCTGCTGGGAAGGAGGTACAGGCGTGACCTGGGGAGGCTCAGCCTGACCCCCAGCCACCCCACAGGTTGCACCCCCCTAGGACCAGGCTGTGCAGATGGTCCTGGGCATGGAGGTCCAGGTGAGTGTAGCAAGGGGCTCTGCCAGCACAAAACCCAGGAGGGAATCTTAGAGGGTACCCAGTGGACCCAGGCCTTGCGTGTCTCTGCTGGCTTGGGTCAAGGAGTAGGGATGCGCTTTCCCAAAAGGTAATCTGCAAAAGCAGCCAGGAGAACAAGACAAATTGCCCCACGCTGGCCTCTCTAAATAAAAAAGAGAAACAAAGCCTTTGAGATGAGCACTGAACTTTTCCTTCTCTTTTCTTTCCTTCCTTCCTTTTCTTTCACTTGAGTTGGGATTTCACTTACAGTTTGGGCTGGTCTTGAACTCACTCTGTAGCCCAGGCTGCCCACAAACTCAGGGCAATCCTCCTGCCTCACCTTCCAAGTGCTACGATTAAAGGTGTGTGCTACCATACCTCAATATTTCTTTTAAATGTAGGAAGGTGCTCTAACCACTGAGATACACCCTGTCCCCAAGCAAAGGACTTCTCATCGCCAAGTCCTGACTGCATACTCAGAGGACTCCATAGGGGAGGCTAGCTGGGCTGGTGGCTGCTGGCCGGGTAAAGCTATTATAAGGCCTGAGTAGAAGGTGGAGGGGTGCTGAGCCCCTGGACCCTGGTACTTTGGGGGCCTTCCTCAACAGCTGATACTCTCTTTGGGCCCTCCCAGCATGTCTGGGTACACAGTGGCAAAAAGGTGTAGAATACATGGCAGTTCCTGCAGAGCTGGGAAGACAAGTCAGGGTTCCACTTGTGTGTGTGTATGTGAGGGGGTGGGGTGCTGGCCCACAGCTACCTGACAGGCCACTAAGAGCTTGTAAGGAAACATGGAAAGATATCGGAAGGAGAGACAGGCCCTCAGAGCACAGATACCTGGCTTGCAAAGAAATGCCCAATAATTCTGACGATCACTTCCTCATTTTCATCTGGCGTTTGGTCACGAGGCACTATGACTTCTGCACTAGTTAAATTTTGCAGTTCGTTCACCTGTGAAGGGAGAAAAGGCTGTGGGCTGGGTGGGTCCTGCCGCCACCCAGGCCACTGACACTGGGGGCAGAGGGAAAGGAAGGAGATGGAGCCACTGCTCCTTCCCTCCTGCCAGTGAGAACCTGGGTGCTTCCCAGCCCCTGCCACTGCCACGTGCACCCAGCTATGTGGGCTTGGCTTGGGCGACTCAGCCACTGGGAGGAGGAACCCAGCCCTGACTGCATGGGCTGCTTCTGGGACTGAATTCTCTAATTTGGGAGTTTCCACCAGCACAGATCTGCTTGTACATACTGCAACCCTGGCTACCCCACGATCCAGGTGAGGCCGTGCCTGCCAGATGTGCTTTCTTTCCGGCTGCCGGCCATGAGCTGGTATCTTCTCTCCCCCGACTTGCCACAGTAAGCCGTGCCTTCTAATGACCTGCCCTGCAGCCTACCCGCCATTCTCAACTGTCTTGAGTAAGCGACTCCCAGCGGTGGGCGCTTAACCGGCTCCCTACTCCACCCCAGGCCGCACCTCCCCGTGTCCCTGCACCTCCAATGCTGGTCCTGCCTATTTCAGACCCCCTCCTGTCCTCTGCTGATGCTCCTCGTGCCTCCCGAGTGTTCCTTCCCAGAGAAACTGGACATTTCTGCAGGGCTGTGCCCTCTTCTTTGGCCCCTGGCATGATGCAGGTTCACCAGAGTCCACTGAATCCTAGTGGCTAGCTGACAGTGTCTGGGTCACAGAGAATTCAGTGACTGGTTCTAAAACAACCAAACAGGAAGGACACTGGAGGGCTCAGGCTTGGGCTCCCTGCTGGATGAATCACTCTCTTCGGTCTCAAGTGGGCCGAGAGCTCTGCGCATGCCCCGGGAAAAGGCCTGCCACGGGGACGCACAGATGAATAGCTTGCATTCCACGCAACTAGTATTTTGCATAAAGGCAACTCATTAGAGCTAAAACTTGTTTCTGAATCTTCTGCAAGAGTTTCTGTATAAAGAACCTTACATAACAGTCAACACGCACATAAACACCCTCAGAACTCTTTGTAAACACTGGCGGCTACTGTGTTGTGTAACCAACCAACCCTCAAGACCTGCCACTTAACACAGCCTCTTTGACAGCATGTTCCAGAACGCATTCGTGCACAACAGCCTACCTGCGCCTTCCTGCAGGTGTCACAGTCAAAGCCTGGTGGCTTTCCTCTTTTCCTTTTCCTTTTTGATGGTGCTGAGGGCTAAACACAGGGCCTTTTGCACGCTCACCGTGCGCTGTCCCGCTGAGCTACACTTCCACATCTGGCATCTTAGAGCCACACTCAAATTGAAAATGCAGATTATTCTAAGAAACTACACCCGCTTATACTCTACCTATTACAGAGCTAGCTCTGCTGAGCAAAGATATCTCGGTTTGGGAAACAGTGAGAAGATGGGACCCATCAGAGAGAGGGTGAGGGCCCCTGGAGGCATATGCCAGGCCTGTGCACGGAACCCAAAGACAGCTGTCTGCCAAGTGGGCCTGCAGATAACTGGGAGACAGGGCTGCTACTCCCCCTTCCCTGTGCTCTAACTGCTGCATGGGTGTACACAGGGCAGACCACAGAGACTTCTCTGGGTGTTACTGGGCACAGAAGCCTAGTGCTTTTGGTGCTGGACTCAGCACCCTGAACTGGGGCAGCGCTGCTCAGTCTTTGAGATCCTCATGCCTCAAAGGGCTCCCTCCACTGCCTGCAGGGCCTTAGGTTGTCAGCTAAGACCGTGACCACATGTGGACAGCGAGTGAGCCTGCGGGCAACTGGGGCAGCTCGGGCAAGGACAGGAGGTCGTCAGGTGATCACCCGGGCCTGAGCCGACTTACGGTTTTGCCGCCTTTGCCAATCACGCGCCCAGCTGTGGAAGAGGGCACTCTGATGTGGGCTTCCAGCTTCACCTCTTCTTTGGGGTTAAAGAAGTTTTCTTCTTTCAGCTTCCCAAAGATCCGCCCCTGGGCCTGTGAGAACATGCGTGACTGGTGACTCTGTGTCAGCTGTGGGCCCGGCTGCTTTATGAGTGCTGTGGCGGGAACGGGACAGTCCCGGCGACCAGATGCACCACATGCCCCACCCTGGGCCAGGCTCAGCAGAGCCACAGGCTGGCTCCAGTGCCGACAGGGAGGTGTGGCCCCTGCCACACCGGCCACTACACTACAACCCTCTGCACCTCACTCCCATACCCCTGCTCCTATAAATGTTCAGGGGACTGAATTTGCCCAGGGACTCTTAGCTCTCGTCTGCCAGTGTGCGCAGTCTTGCAGTTATTAAAGGGCGGAGGGGAGGGCCTGGCAGCGGGATTCAGGGTGTGGAGCTGGCTTTTCAGCAGCAATGCACAAGAACACAGGGCTCACATGCACCAGGCCAGGGCCACCCTCTCCCCTGGTCTTCTCAGCTGGTTGTGGATATCTCACTCCAAGACCAGTGTAGCCAAGAGGCTATTTTTTTTTTCCCAACCTTAAAACACTGAAATATAAAGCTCATCATTACGCCCCGGCAGTCACTGCGCAGTGTAGACATTAACACTATCTACCTAAAATGTGTCCATCTCACTGCCCCAAATAAAGCCCACCCCTCTGAGCAGTGAGCTCCGATTCCTTCCCACCTGCAGTTGCTGGCAACCACTCATCTTTCTGTCTCTACAGATGTGCCTCCTCCGTACGCTTGGCATACATGGGAACCACATCCTACGTGTCCTCACGTCTGCCGTCTTTCACTTAACATCCATTTCTTCTAGCTTCTGTCAGCGGTTTCCTTCCCCACCACCCCGGGGTGTAGAACGGGCAGAATAAGTTTCTAGGTAGAAACAACGGGCGGAGGGGAAAAGCTCCCACCATTCGGGAAGGGAGCCTAAGCGGGCTGCCCTCCCCTCCTGCTCAGGGCTGAACAGTATTCTCTTGTACGGATAACCAAGAACTCAAGAGTTGTTTCTGAATGGTTCCAAATGTGCTCACTTTTTGTTATTCGTTATTACATTTTAAGTATTTTAAATGATAAGGGTTGCGCTTTTATAAATTAGTATGTTTGTGATTTTAGAAAACTCAAGTTATAATTTTCCTAGAGGAGAAAAAAAAGGAAAAAAATGAAACAAAACAATGTACCTCACCAAGAACCTTCAAAACTCCATACTTTCCCCCTCTTGTGCCCCATTAAATGCCCATAGCTTGAAGGGTAACTAGGACCAAATAGGTCTAAGATTTTCAAAACCAGGGCTGACAGTCCAGAGGAGTTGCCACTAGACAGGGCATGGGTGGGTGACGTGCATTTCCATAACAAGGGGGGAAAGAGGGCTTCCTGGCAGAGGTTACAGACAGCAGTGAGGGTAGCAGGGCAAGGAGCAGCAGGAGGAAGGAAGGGGAAGGGGGCCATCCAGACCCTGAATGGGCCTCTGTGCCCAGAGCCTGCATGGCTGGGGCAGCCCTTGGCACTGACCTTAAACTGGGCCTCGGGTGGCCCAGTGATGATGACCATCCTTTCGCTGACATCCGGGCCTTCTGCCGGGGCAATCTACAGTTCATGAAGAAAGAGGAAAATGCGGAAGCTGAGCCCCTCAGGCTTGTCGGAGCGTGGACGGCGTGCACGCTGTCTACAGGTTCCGCAGGCGGAAAGCTTATATAGTGCTTTGCCTCTGTACCTGCTTTGCTGTACCCCACACTGCCACCACCCTGGGTCTTAGGAAGTTCACAGTCATAATGACTGCCATCAAATTTCGGTTTTCAGCAACCCAGGGAGAGTCAGTAGTGACTTTTTTTTTTTTTTTTGAGATAGGGTCTCGCTCTTTAGTCCAGACTGGTCCTGAACTCACTATGGAGTCTGGGGTGGCCCCAAACTAATGGCAGTTCTCCTGCCTCAGCTTCCCAAATTCTAGAGTTACAGGACTGTATCACCACACCCAGCTTATATGGTACTGGGGAATCAAACCCAGGGTCTTGCTACTGTGCTACTCCTGTCCCTACCTTGGGCAGGCACAGTGTGACTGTCCTTCTTTCACCAAGCCAAGTCACAGCAAGTTAGCAGCTCTAGGAGGTGGGAGGTACAGGCTCTGCCAGTCTAGCCAGGACCCAGAGGTAAGGAAGGGCTGGTCCACACAAGTGTTAACTTTGTTTTGTATTTTTTTTTTTTTTTTAATGTGGTGCTGGGGGATTGAACTCAGGGCCTTGGGCTTGCTAGGCAAGCACTGTCACCGATGTGCCATTCCTCCAGTCCTTCAGAGGTGTTTTAACTCAGAACCCAGCTTGCAGGAGGGGTCAGCCTGGCTCTGGTTCTTAGTTCACTCAGTCAGATGGAAGAACTGAGTTAAGAGAAGGTAGGTCAAGGACCGCCACTCCCGGTGAACGAACTGCAGGTACAACAGCACCAGGGCAGGGATGAGATACGAGAATTCCCTCATTCTAGTCCGGGCTCTGCAATACCCTCTCCTCCCTGAGCCTCTACTCTTACCTGTGAAATGTGCCAGGCAGAGCTGGCAAGCTGAAAGCCTCCTAAGTGAATCTGAGCTCTCTCAGAACACGAACAATAGACTCAGCAAGCATTTCAGTACTGGTTCTTACTGCATTTTTTTTCCTAGCATACTCTGCCTTACTCAAAAACAACTTTAAGATGACTTTAAATAAAAGTCAGGCGCATTGGTACACATCTGTAGTCCCAGCTACTTGGGGAAACTAAGGCAGGAGGACAGAGACCCTGAGCCCAGGAGGAGACTAGCCTGGCAATGTAGCAAGAAACACAAACTGAAACAAATATGAAAGTAAAATTCAACTAGCAAAGTGTAGCAAAATTAAAAATGAGTTAAAAAGTATACCACACCCTGAGGGATACAAGGATAAGTCAGGAGTGAGGTTAGCACACAGAAGCACCTCACATGGTCCAGTGCAGCACAGATGCACTGCTAAGGCGCCTGTGTGTTTGTGATACTGGACAGTGGACCCTGAGGCCTTTACACAAAGCTACTTTCTCAGCTAGGGCTGCAGGAAGTTGCCCAGGCTGGGCTCAAACTTGTGATCCTCTGGCTCAGCCTTCTGGAGCACTGGGATATCAGGCGTGTGTGCTACAACACCCAGCTTCGCTCCCACGCTTTCTCAGAACCAACACGAGAAAGGAAACAGGGTCATTTATAGGCTCCCAAGAGAAAAAACCAGTGGCTTAGGGAAGGCTCAGTTCCTGGGATGGAGCCCTGAGAAAGACCTGCGGGGCAAGCAGTGGGCCTCCCCATCTACGCGCGCCGCCAGCCTCTCCAAGGTGGCTCCACCTCCGTATCCCTGATTCTGTCTTGCACGTGCCCTAAGCCAGGCTCTGCGTGGGGCTCACAGTCCTGTGTTGCAGCCCCGGCTTTCCCATGAAATCCCACCCAAGACCTGCTGTGACCCTGCCCTACTCTGGAAGTAGGCAAGACCCGTGAAGAGTTCTCTGGCCTCGATCACCTCGTAGCATGAGGGTAAATGTGAGTGAGGTACAGGTGACTCGTGGACGAGCTTGTGGAGCTGAGGACTTTCCTTCATTGTGGGCAGCTGATTCTTAGCAGCAGACCCCTCAGCAGGTGTGAGCACTGAGAGCCAGTGCAGGGCCCACAAAGGTGGCTTTGAACCTGGTCCTCATCCCAGAAGGTGAAGCAGAGACACTGGATCAAGGAGAGGATGGTTCCCAGCTCCTACCTCAACCCCAGACAGGAAGAGCTGAAGGCTGATTCGTGATTCATGTTGACCAACCCATCCTGCTGCCACAGTCCACTTCTAGTGACTCACAGGGGCTTTGCTTGTATTCCAAAAGAAACCCATGACAGCCTCACTGCCCAGCATTCAGTGCTCCGGCAGCTGGGAGCTGTGTGTGCCCCTGCAGTTGCTGAGTGGTGTCTCCAGGCTCACTACCTCTGTAGGTACAGGCGCCAGTACCTTGGTGCATGGATGACGTGTACATGGGACCCAAAGAGGTCAGGGGACAGCCAAGACTGCACGGTAAATGAGTTGGAGTAGGGATGTGGAATCAGATGTTTCTGACTAACACTGCTGACCCCGTTTTCTGTGGCGTGCAGAAACCTGCTGACCAGAGGCTCTGCAGGAAAGGCGGGTGACAGGAACTCAACCTCCACCCGTGGCCAGCACACCTCCCAGGGTGCATCTCGGGAACTCAGCTTAGCCACCAGCCCACTCTGCTCCTTCAGATCAGCGTAGAGCCCTGTCTTCGCCTGACAGCATCACTGGGCCCTAAAACCCACAGAAGCAAAAACCAGGGCACCACTCATCTTGTTCTGAAGACAAATGTTTCTGAAAGTCTGTCAAGACAATAGGAATCTAGCAAAAACCAAATCAATATTTGAAAGTAGTAAATTCCTGGATGCAGGAATAGCACAGCTGTTGGACTGCTTGCCTGGCAAGCACAAGGCCCTGAGTGTGGATCCCCAGCACCACATAAAATGGGTATGGTGGCACACACCTGTACTCCTAGAATTTGGGAGGCTGATGCAGGAGGACTGACATGATTTTGAGGCCAGCTTGGGCTAAAAAGTTAGTTCAGGACCAGCCTAGACCACAGAGTGAGACCCTATCTCAAAAAGAGAGAAAGAGAGAGAGAGAGAAGAAAGAGAGAGAGAGAAAACAGTAAATTCCCACAGTCATTATTTGGCTTTCTTCTGTCATCTTTAAAGCCACAGGGAGAGGCAAGACTGTAGGAGGAGACTGTCAGACCAGCATAAAAAGCACTGCCACCCATCCTGACCTCACTGTCTAACACAGTCCATGAGAACAGGGACCCTCTCAACCTTGCCAGCATCCAAGACTGTGAGGATGCTCTGGGGTGAAGCCCAAGTGACGGACGGCCCTGTCATCCTCCATTTTCCTAAAGGCTCTGCTGGAGATAACCAGAGAAGAGCACTAAGGTAAGGAGGAGAGTCACCGGATGAGAAAGAGGACAACCTAAGAAAATCACGTTTCTCCCACTCTTTAGCTTTGGCTTTGGACAAGTCAGGGAAACTTTTTGGGTAGCAGTAAATAAATGAAAAGTTCCTAGTTTAAACCTGTTCCTAAATTTCCTATAGCTAAGAACCAGGGTTGTCCCTTGGCTGCCTGAACAGGATCTCTATAGTCAGTGTCTCATTCCTCAGCTGAGCAATGGGGAGATCGGATGAGACAATCCCTCACATCCCTGTCTCATTCTGACACCTGCATGGCCTGTCAGACTGCAGCAATGAAGGGTGGAAAAGGCCCTTGGGGGCAGAGCCAGGCCATGGTCATCCATACTTCCTCTATTCTACCTGCAGGGACTGAGCAGCACCTGCCTGTCAGCACCTGAACAAGGGTTCCACCTGCAGCAAGCACCTGGTACAGAGATCCCACGCTCCCACCACTGTTCCCAACACCTTGGTGGTCTCATCCCATCTGAAAGTGGGTCTGTAACCACGGATAAGAAAAAGAAGCCCAAGAGGGGAAATCATTAGCCGAGATAATCATCTTTCACTGCCTCTCGGTAATCCTTCTTCTGTACTACTCAGAATGTTTTGCTTTTGTTTTGTTTTCTCTCCAGCACACTTGCTGTGGGAGAGATTCCAGCTCTTCTGGGGAGAAAGCGGAAGCATTCTTTCTCTCCAAGTCATGAGACTTCTTGTTCAGAATTCTGGGTTGTCTCATTGTAGCACATTATTTCCCGTAACAACGGAAACTCTGTTTCCCAAAGCGCTTCACAAGGCTTGGGATGTGCTCAGCATTCTGCCCGTGAGTCAGAGCCGATGGCCGGGCTTGGAGCAGGACCAGAGTCGAATAATCCTTCCTTCTCAGCTTCTTCGAGGATGTGAGGCAGGATGTGGGTCTGCCACGCACTCGGCCATTCCCGCCAGCCGGGGCCTTCCCTCCTGCGGCTGTGCTCAGTGCGTCTTCACAGAGGTCACGCCACCCGCTTCTGCTTATCAGTCATATTACCATTCATTGCTTTTCAGAGAACTTCATTCAAATTATTTTCTCATAGTTCAGTGGCCTCCGGAGTGTAGCCTGACGAAAGCACTGATCACCCCGCAGGGCTGAGAGGGCACGTCCGCTCCTCTAGTTGGGGACAACCTTCAGCCTTTCCTTCTTGTGTCTTCTTGAGAAGAACGGACAATCCCAAGACCGTATCTGTTTTCTAATTTGGTTTTGAGCTGAACACAAAAGAACTTCAGTGAGGAAGACCAGGACAGATAGAACAGTCCTGGAAGGACACTGTCCAGGACTGCCTGGAACTCCCGGAAGGAGAGAGGCACAGGGACAAACAGCTGACAGGAGCAGCCTTACCTTGATGGAGGCCCCGGCGAATCGAGCCAGCTGCTTGATGTGCGCCCCTTTCTTCCCAATGATGGCGCCCACAGCCTGGGTTGGGATGAAGAGATTCACAATCTCCTGCTCTGGATACTGGAAACGCAAGATGAGACAGATGAGACAGGAGACACCATGAAAATGGGCAATCCCTCAAGCCCTCAGCTGTCACACAGGCCCTGCCACACAAGGAAATGGCAAAATGACACCTAGAGCCCGTCTGTGCCCTGAGGAATGAACCTGAACACACAAGGACCACACACCAGTCCAAGCCCAAGCTCCACGTGAACATCTCAACATGTTGGCTACACATAGCTGTCAGTTCACACATTCTCTGTCACATACCAAAGTATATAGCATTTTTCCTATATCTTCACCCAGGTTATCAAAACAGTTACTAAATGCATCTGGCCTAAGGGCAGGCTCCCAGTGCACCCTGTCAGAGGGAATGGAAAGCTTCCCGCCCCCTTGTATAGCCAGCACTTCCACAAGGTAACTAAACCTGCTGTGGGTGACTTGCCAGAGAAAGCCAAACCACCCATCCTGGGACCCTGTGGGGGAAGAAAGAGGGCAGGGGTGCTAGCAGTCCCTGCCATGGAGTCTGTGGGACTGACATGCCTAATTTGCTACTCTACTTTGTCCAACACTGGCCTCCAGGAACATTCACTTTCAGTCCATTGGGGACTTGGGGGGCCAGCCACAGGAACAGAAAAGAGGGGCAGCTGGGGTGGAACCCAGGAGCACTTACAGAGTGATGATGCGGGAACGGACCGAAATGGTGATGGGGGTAAAGGCTGGAGAAGTATCCGGAGTGGGTCTGTGGCACAGGGAAAACAGTCATTCAGTGAGTGGGTGTCCCCAGAGACAGTCACCCAACTCATGCAGGCAGTATTTCTCCCATGCAGCCAGGTTCACTGTCGTGTCCATATGTACCTGTCCTTGTGTCTCAGACCTCTGCTGCACTTTCCCCACTGATCACTTGGTCCAAGCCAAGCTGCTGCCTGACCAGAGGCCTCTGGGCTGAGTGTGCATTGTTTCTAAGCTGAGCCTTGCTGTAGGCTCCCTAGGAGCCTGGCACAGGAGCTTTCATCCACACCTTCCCACTCACATACGCATGTTCTATTTTGATCTGTCTGCCTTTGGGTAGACAGATGAGAGCAGTGGCTTCTATTTACTGGGAAATTATGAGTTGTGAATTATGGGAGATCAGAGAGCATGGGTATTTAAGAATTACTTAGAGCAAGCAAATGTGTTCCTGAGAATACAGGCCAGTTAGCTCTATCAAACAATTTCAGGGATGGAGAGATTGAGAGTGGAGAAATGTAGAGAGACAATGGAGAAGCAGAGGAAAAAGTGAACAAATATATTGTGTGTGAACAGGGGGAGAAGAAAGCAGGGAACAGGAGAGCAGATGTGGACGGAAGGAAATACAGGGTGTTCCAAATGTTGCCGTATACATGTAAATAAATATAATAGTTTGCTAGGTTTCCCTTATGCACAGAGATTTTGGGGACACACTTTAGAGCCATGGGGGAAAAAAATCAAATTTAAAAGTTTCTGCCTTTTAACTGAACACCTACTACGTACCAGGCACCATGGCAGAAATTTCTGTCTATTTATAAACTCCTTTATTCCTCACAATAGTTCGGCAAGACAGTAATGTCTGACTTTGTGTTTCTTAAGGACACGATGCTGACCAGGGTCCCTGAAGCCTAGGTAACTGCGCTTCACATGGGCCAAGCGAGCACCGACATTACTACCAGAGGAACAGAGGTGATCAGCCATTTGCATCATGGCATGCCCGCCTGTGCAACAGTGCTGCAAGAGCTGCCGAGGGCGTCAGGCATGGACGGCACCTTCGCACGAGCTTCCCATGAGGCCCCTCACCTATGTCTTCTGCCTTTTGAATTTCCAGCTAGGTTCAGCTCCAGGTTACAAACTTCACCTTAAGACTCTTTAGGGACCATGTGAAACCGTTCCTCTTTTTGAGCTCAGACCGAGAAGACCAAGACAAGAGAACGCTGAGGTGGTGCTCCCAAGAGGCTGGGTACCAAGGGCACCTGCGAAAGACGGCTCTAGCACCAGCCTCGCTTTGATTTGTAAAGAGGCTGCAGTGATGCCTCATGCCCACAGAGGGTGCTACAAGACAGGCAGCCTCAGGGCAACCTCAAGTTTTCGGGAATGTCAATGAAAAGGTCTCTCATCCTCTTCGTGAGGACTTTCTGGGAAGCACGTGAGCTCCAGACCTTTCTCTGTGCCAATCCCTCCCCTGGGTCATGGAGGGCAGAGGGAAAATCTCTGCAGCTTTTCTGCTCACATTCTATCCTGCTCTCCTCTTGCCTGGAGCACGGTTCCCCCAGCTCTCTCAGCAGAAATACTTACTTAGAATTCTGATTTGCCTTTCCTTCTAAAACAAGGACAAGAAACATAAGCTGAGCCCCTATTCTTATATTCCTAACATAAATACTATCAAATTTAGACCTACCACCAGAATGATTTTTAAAAAAACTATAAAAGGGTAAGAAGGACAAATTTGCTTTTATTCATGAGTCACAGTCTCAAGCCTGTCCCAGCTCAGCAGTCAACTCATTCCTACTGAAGCTGACACTGGCCTTGGTGTGTACAAGCTGGGCTGGGGGTAGGGGCAAGCAGAAGATCTGAGTCTGAAAACTAGCTCTACAAGATGGGATGAGGCATTAAACCATTCTGAGTCTTATCTATATTTGGATTAGAAAATAATATCTAGATCTTAGCACTGTTGGGATCATTCAACTGTTCATTCATTCAAGTTACTTGAGTACTTAATGTGTGGGAAGCACTGTTCTGGGTGCTGGGGACATGGTCATTAGAATGGAAAAGTTCACTACTGCCAGGGGATTTTTGGTCTATTGGGGGAGGCAGAAGCAAAAGTTTAACTTCAGAGAAGTTCTATGGTTGAAATGAACAGGACTCGATGAAGTTAGACAGCGGAGGCGCTCAGGGCTGAAATGGTGACTTTATCTGGAGTGGTCCAGGATACCTCCTGGAGTTCAAAGCCCAGAGGAGACAGGGCCCAGTACAAGGCCCCAGGGAAGGAACATAAGAACAGGGTTCCCACAGGCCCAGAGCTAGGACAGGAGGTGGCCTGTCTGAAAAGCAGGAAGCAGGCAGATATGGTGAAAACAAAAGTTTAGTAGGATGCAAAGGGAAGGCAGGCAACGCAAGATCACATAGGGCCTTGCAGACCTGATTCAGACATGATTTAAGTTCAAGCACAACAGAGACTCCTAAAAGGTGTCACGTGGCAGTCAGAGGCCACAGAAACGAAAGGATCTATCATTAGGATTGTATGAGCTGTGCTAATCTGTGTAAATGAGTTACTTACTTAACATGCACATCTAACCTATAGCCCGCTCTTTTTCTGCCCTCCCCCCTATTCTGGTGAAGAGGAACTGTCTTGGGCCATGTATAAAATAATGATTAATGCACTATATATAAGCACTACAATTTCTTTCCAAATTTTCAGGATGACATTAAGAGAAATCAAGGGCAGGCAAACAACATGGAGCAGGATGGACATGTCTGGGTCTACCGTGCAGTAATTAACAGCTGCCTATCTTCTCCCTCCCCACATCCGCACAGCACGTGACACTTCACATGGAAGGGGCTTCCCAAACATGCTTGCCTGATGACCAGAGAAAGCAGCGACCTGAAGTGGGCAGGCTACTGCCTGGTCCAAGGCCCCAAGGTGTCAGCAGAGAATCCCAACCCAATGTGACAGCTGGACTTGCCGTCATAGGCATTATACGTGGGAGGTGCTACTTTACTTTTGAATGTGTAAAAAGCCTTAATATAGCAGGTCAGGAGAAGGCAGCATTTCACTGCTGGGTTCCCCTGGTATGCTAATCAAGAGGCAGTGCCCGGGGCTCCTTAACCTGCAGCCCTGTCCCATGCTCAGTCTGAAGGATGCTGGTGTCTGTGATCTTCCTGTGAGTTTGACTCTGTGAGAAAGTGGGATGGGCAGAGGAGTAGACATCAAACACATATCTGTAAACTCAAAGGGGTTATCACCAGCTGGGCCTGTTTTGCTGGGAAAACTGTAAAATCTGAGCTATATGTGAGACCTGCTGGCCCATGACTTAGGCCACACTCTGAAGCAGGAGGAGAAGTGAAGGAGAGAAAAGGTTAGTCATATAGATTCTACTTGAGTGTCTAAACTCCTCAAGTGTGAAAGAAGGACTGACTCTGCGCTGCAAAGATGGCAGCACTCCCTTAGCAATCAGGTACTTTGTGGCCCAGGAAGGGAGAGGACTCGGCCAGAGGGTGGGTCCTGGGGCACTGCATCCCCAGATCTGGAAGGTGCACTGACCTATTCCACTGAAGTGTCTCTGTCCAAGCCAGCTTCTTATTCAGCTCTATATACTTCTTTAGGACAATCGTGGAAGCTGGTGGGAGCCAGAAGTCGGTAAGCTACCCGAGACACAGCAGCACAATTTAAACACTGTGCCTGTGTGGCCCAAAAGCTTAACCCCACACCTGACCGTGCACACACCTGGAATCCCAAACTCACAGAGGAGCAGGCTGAGAATGAGGTCCCCTAAGGACTCATTAATATGCCTCCAGCTGCATTTATTAAGTAATGGATGGCCAATTAAAGTTCATTAGACATGTATATAAAGAATCAGTGGCATGAAAGACCAAGCGAGGCTGGGCAAAGTGAGCAAGTGACCCCAGGGGATTAACTCAGGAAAGAGGGAGAGACTTTCAGAAAGTTCTGGTTAAGTTCTCTAGTGAGATTCAAGAGAACAGCGTTTCGGTAAAACACCAACAGACTCGTAGAAGAAAGGGCCGCCAGAGAACCAGAGTGAGGTGCAGCTAAGCAGAAACTCAACCGAGCACATACAGCTAGGAGAGGGGCTACTGAAACAGCTGGTGCACCCACCTGACGCTTAACCTACGAGAAACAGAAGGGCAGGAGCCAGCCAGAGAAAAGCATGGGATCAGTCGCCATAAAGTGGGAACTCCGGAGAGGAAAAGAGAGGAAATGGAGAAGCAATAGTAAAATTAGTTACTGTACGTAGGAAAGGATTTTCCTGAACCTAGGAAAAATGGGAATCTTTGAAGTGTTCATTTCAGATTTCTGAGCTCTAAAAGGTGAAGGCGACATATGATACAGGGCCAAGAAAGAAGTCATCTACCAAAGAAAGAAAATCAGGTCAACAGCACATGCATCTGAAAAACCTGATGCTAGCAGAAATGTTTCCAGAGTTCTAAAGGAACAACTACCGCCACCTCAACACTTGCTACTACTCCCTGCTCAGAGTGACATTCACTCATACGACGTTAAGAATTAAAAAGAAATATAACCATGAAGAATACCTATCTCACTGAACTTTCATTTAGACTGAGGGAAAAAGAAAGGCATTTTCAGATACAGAAAAGCTTAGAAATTATACTATTCAACTACTGTTTTCTTAAAAAAAAAAAAAAAGTTGAAGTACTCCTGCCAAACAACAACGAAGTCCAAATTAAAAGCCTGTAAGATCTGACACACAAGAAGTGGGTTAAAGTAAAATAAATAAGCCAATAAAAGTTCAATGAATTCTTTAAAAACCCCTGTGGATTATAAGATTATGTTTATTAAGAACAAATAATTTGGATTAAAATTCTAGATTATTTCTAGAATAAAAAAAGAATGACACAATCATTAAGAACTATAAACTGCTCAAGATTTAACAAATCACAGAGATAAAAATTGTATCAAGACTTTCAGTCACCTACTGAAGGTTGATCTTAGGGCTGTTAACACAACTTTGAACCCACTAGAGAATATCCATCTTTGCAAAAGCCCATTTCCCCCAAAGTGGTACTATACTGAGCCAGACCACAAAAATAAAATCTTGAATTCTTTGTGTTGGTCAAAAGAACTGGGCAGAGTGTTGCACAGTATAATCCCAGCTACCGGGTCCAGGTGGAGAGAGACAGGGAGGGCCTAAGAGAGGAGGATCCCAGGT
This sequence comes from Ctenodactylus gundi, assembly GCA_004027205.1. Taxonomy (NCBI): domain Eukaryota; kingdom Metazoa; phylum Chordata; class Mammalia; order Rodentia; family Ctenodactylidae; genus Ctenodactylus; species Ctenodactylus gundi. The sequence continues at coordinate 273,406 of PVKB01001960.1, forward strand.
TTGGGGACAGCCTGAGAACTCAGAGAGACCCTGTCTCGAAGTAAGATTAAAAAAAAAATGGCTGGGGATGCTGTTCAGTGGGAGAGCACTGGTACAGTGTAACCAGAGACTCTGGGCTCCATACCCAGTACTGGGGAAATAAAAACAAAACCAATCAAAATGAAATAATTACAAAATTACAAGATAAATCCTCCCCCAAATCCCTAATTACTTAGAAGTTTAAATAGACAATGCCTAGCAATTCTTATTACTAAAGGAGAGGAAATACAAATGTATGATGTTAAGAATTAAAAATAGAATCAACCCCAAGCTCTGAACTGGACACTGTTCATGGAAAAACACCAATCACAAAAACAAGAGAAAATGGTGAGAGAAACTGACAAGGCTACCAGGATCCTTCTCCTAAGCTGCTACGCCCATATGCTTTATAGATCAAATAGCCAAGATACAGAAAACTCCTATAGATTTTTTTCTCAAACACAGAAAACTTAGGCATCTTCCCAACTAATCCTGTGAGGGAAAAAATAAGCTCGCTGCAGAAACTGTCGAAAATGGTATAAACCTACAGTAACTGCTATGGAGACACAGCTGAACAGCATGGGAGATGGTCCAGACACACGACTGGCTGGGACTGCTGTGTACGTCTGAGGTGGCACTTGAATAAAAAGATGGCAGATCATTCAGTAAAAGATTTGGACTGGGCTGGGTGGCACAGGCCTGTAATCCCAGCACTCTAGGAGGCTGAGACAGGAGGATTCCAAGTTTGAGCCCAGCCTGGGAAACTTAGTCACTTGGTCTTAAAAACCAAAAGCAAGGAATGGGCTGCAGGGCAGCTCAGTGCGAAGGTCCTAGGCTCAGCTCATCCCCAGTAATGGAAAAAAGGAAGAAAATGAAACTGGGGGGAACGTGGCTAGCCATTTAGAAAAAGAACTGAACTCTACCTCGATTATACATCAAGATGAATTCACTAGGAATGCCACCTAACAAACTTCTTGGAACCAAAAATTACATAAGGAAACACAGGAGAATATTTTTAAACTCTTGGGTATGAGAAAGATTCTCCCTTAGAATGACTTAAATGACCAGAAACGAATTTTTTAAAAAACACTGATTTTTAAACACCTTAATTCTTCATGAGTTCTGTTACAGGGAAATCTAAGACACATACCTCTGATGCAGAAATTCTAGACTGAAGACATTTACTTTCAGATATAATCTCACACACTTGCCAACACGTGTGCAAGGACATCTGTGCTGATGCTGCTTGGCACAGAAACCTAGAATCAACCAAAATCTAGCCGAAAAATCACCTTCTATTCCTACAATGGAGTATCATGCAACCATTACAGAAAATTAGGTGTAGCTAAGGAAAAAAGATTGTAATAAAAAGCCTCCCACCAATGAAATAAAAGTCAAACCTACACCCAAACCAAAAACAAAAAACCCTCATAGGTTATTTGCATTTGTATCTTTGAATAACGTAGCTGGTAATACACTCGTGCTGAAACAACAATTTTTCAAAATGTGTAAACTTAATGGTGGTGTGCTTCTGAGGAGTGGGCGCTGGGCGAAATGTGGGTCAAAGAAGGCCGAGGGAAATGCTAACACTGGACTTCACGCTACAGTTCAGTCGTTCAGTATAAATTACATGGTGGGAGACACCACGAGTAAAGCAAAGGGAAATGAGGAGCTGGGGGAAAACAATTTACAAATGACAAGCTGATATTCATAAGGAGCTGTGAAAAGCCATTAAGATTTACATTAATAAAGACGACAGTCCTAGCTAAGGTTTATGTAGTTACTATGCGCAGACTTTAACTTGTGTATAACCCTCAGTCCACCCCATGACACAGGTAGTAGACTCACATCTTCCAGGTGGGAACAGGGACTCGGAGGTTAAGCCACTTGCCCAAGGTTAAAAAGAGCATGCGGCAGTGCCGAAGTACAAATGCAGGCAGCCTGGCTCGGGAACCCAAGTTATTCTGCTTCCAGCAGACGAGTGGGCAATAATAGCGAGGGTCAGTTTATTAGAGAAAAGAAATGTACGAGAGAGGAAAGAAATGGCCAATAGAACCAAAATTTCTGATCTCATAATAAAAAGTGTATTTAAATAACAGACTATAAGAAAGTTATTAGTAGTAAGGGTATGGGAGATAAAGCCCTTTTAGTCACAAAGTCTTGGTAGGAATAAAAAAATAAATTTTTTTTTGTGGTACCAGGCATTGAGTCTAGGCAGCAATGAGCTACATCGCTAGTCCTTTTTTAATGTTTTATTTTAAGCCAGGGTCTCTTTAAATCACCCAAATTGGCCTATAACTTGGGATACTCCTGCTTTAGTCTCTCCCAGCAATACGCTGCCTATGGACTACAATTTACATAATATATATCAGTGTATAAAATTGATACATACTTTTTGACTCAGAAATTCTATCTCCAGGAACTTATTCTGAAGAAACAAGTGGGTGAGAAAGCAAATACACAGATATAAGGATTTTCACCAGAGAGAAAATTTGGACTATGAATACTGTATTATGTGTATTTATATTATACATATACAAATATATGCACGGCTACCTCTAAATTTTAAAAAATTGTAGTCTCTAAATTTTTGTATGATTTGCTTAAACACTAACCATGTGTTACTTTTACAATAAAACTAGTAAAAATCGGTCAAGTTTTTATATATACACATACTTAAAAAAATTCCAGAGTTTGGCCATGAGCCCGTGTGAGTATGAGCCAGGTACAACGAGAGCAAGCAACCTTTGGGTGAGAACAGCAAAAGCAGTGGAGTTTTCTGGAGCATATAAGCAACTAAGGAGTTCCCTGGTTCCTTTAACTCTGCCTGCATGACACAAAGACTATGCCTGGCCCACAGGGAGTCCAGGTGCTATGGACACCCCAGGGACCTGGCTCCAGGGACTTGTCCCCCATCCCGCACAAGTGCCTCCATATCCCAGCTCTGTGCGTAGGTGCTACAAGAAGTGGATGTCTGAAAAAGCCACAGTGTCTTGGAATAGGGGCCACTGGGTACTCTACATTAGACTCAATCTTGAGCAACAGAGATCAGAACATCATGGCTTTAGCTGAAAAAGGAAATGTTATTTAAAACTTATTTCTTAAAGAACAAGAATTTTGTATTTTAGAAAAATGGTTGGTCTGCTACTCTGATGAAAGATCTCAGATGTAAAGCAGGCTCTCTGACTGGTAAACCATATTTCCAAACTGATAAAACATTCTGCTATCACCAGCAAACTTCTCTTGTTTGAGTTCTGGGACCAGCAAACTTTTCCTACAAAAAAAGCCAAATCATATGTATTTTAGGCTTTGCAGACCATATGTTCACTAGTGTACGTCTGTCTGTCTACAAACTTAACTCTGCCACTGAAGGAGAAAAGCAGTAACAGATTATACACAGCTATCCCTTTTTCCAAATAAAACTTATTTACAAAAAATAAATAAATAAATAATGGCGAGCCAGACTGGGACTTCAAGCTACCGAATGCTGATTTCTACTTTAGATTACCAACTGGAAGGGTGACTTTTTTAGTGTGTGGTGCTGGGCCTCCAATCCAGGGAACTAAGTTACCCCCGCCCCCTCAGGTCCCTAAGGGCCTGTTCGATTATCTGCCTGAGAGTAACAACAACAAATGGAAAACATGCCATTTCCATTGCTTCTTTTGTTGCAAATTATTTATGCAAATAGTTATTGAGAACTAGCTAAATACCAGGCATTGTACTTCTTAGACACAACACTGTCATAATATGTTTTTAAATTTTTCCACTAATATAATGCATCTGAACTACAGACATACATAGGTAAGCATTATATATATAATATATGTATTTTTTTTTCTTTTCAAGAATTATCCAAGTATCCAATAAAATAAATGACTAACATTCACAAAGTTAATTTAACCAATCTTTATACATGTGCGGCTGGAGGAATAACGTGCTTACCTAGCATGCATAAGGAACTACATTTGTTTGCCTAGCACCACATAAAAATCAGCTGGCCATGGTGACATACTCCTGGGATTCCAGCACTTGCGAGGCTGAGGCAGAGGGACTGCAGTGAGTTAAAGGCCAGCATGGGTGACACAGTGAGTTCAGGACTGGTCCGAACTGCAGAGCAAGACCCTGTCTCAAAAAAACCTAATATATGTATATAAAACGTGTGTATATATGTATAGCCAGATATATGTATATAAAATAAAGAGGCTTCTAGTTAATGAATTTAATAGTTCTTTTATAGATATGATACAATTATGCTTAAAAGCACAAGTTTAGAAAATTGTTTAATATCAATTTGTCCATTATAAAGATGGCGTGTGTGTATATTATAAAGGAGAGAGAGAGAGAGAGAGAGAGAGAGAGAGAGCGCAAGAGAGAGCAAGCATGTGGTGATACTGGGGATCAAACCTAAGACCACAAAAGCTGCAAGAATTTAACTCGAGACCACTGAGCTACTCAGCCCATTTTTGTTTTTGACAGAGTATCACTCAATTTGCCCAAGCTGAGCTCAAACTTGTAATCTTGTCTCAGCCTTGCAAAGTGCTGGGATTACAGGTCTGTGCCATTGGGTCCAGTCTAGAAAGAAGTTCTAAGAAATCAATCCTACAGGGTCGGGTATAGCTCAGCAGTTAAAGTGCTTGCCTAACAAGCAGCAAGGCCCTGGGTTCAATACCAAGACAGGTATGGTGGCATATGCCTATAATCCCAGCAGTTGGGAGGCTGAGGCAGGAGGAATGCCATGTGCTCAAGGCCAGCCTAGGCTACATAGTGAGTTCAGAACCAGCCTGGACTTCAGAGCAAGACCTTGCCTCAAAAAAAAAAAAAAAAAAAAAAAAATCGTACAACCATTTATGGGGATGGCCTCTAAATGAAATCTTTAGCCCTGACTCATATGGCAGAGCAGTGCTGCTGCCGGGAGGTGCCCAGAACGTGAGCAAGCCTCTGAATGCTGAGCTACTTACAGCGAAGGGGTGGTAGGGGGCAGCGGGGGGAGCTCCACGGGGCCCTGCTGGTGGAGGCAGCACGGACAGTCCTGTTGAAAAGATGCCAAGTGCGCTGAGGTTCAGCCCTGGTATCAGATTGGCCTGTTGCTGGGAACAGAAATGGAGAGAACAGATGAGGGGTGGACACCGGCGAGGCCCAGCGTGCCTGTGGCAGCACCGGCGCCTCACAGTCCGCTCTGCCCCGGCCTGCACGGCTCTTCATCTAGCATTGGGCTTGGGCACCAAAACTCAACCTGACCCTGGGATCCCTTCAAAGCTTCTCTGCCACCTGGGGAATGACGACACAACCTAACAAGGCAAAAACATCTCCCTGGGGACCTGGGCCACCTCGCTTGCCTCTCTCCTGCTAATTCCTCATGCGCATCCTATACAGTCCAGTTCCCAGAATCCGCTACATCCTCTCTCACCAGCTCTCTCACCACGCCAGCTGCCACAGACCCTCCCACACCTTCAGTCTCCTCCACAGCACACACACAAGGCTCAGCGTTGTGCCCCACCTGTCATTTGAAGAGATGGGCACAACTACAGAGAAGTGTACGCACAGACTTGTCTCCCCTTCTTCCCAGCCGAGTCCTACCATCCTTCAAGCCTCCCCTGAGCACAGAACACATGATATTTCAATCACCTGCTGATTTACCTCTTTCCCTTTCAGGTTGTTAAGTCCTTGAAGACAGAGACTGTTTTACTTAAGTGTTGTGATCTGAGTGCCTGGTACATAGTAAGTACTCAATAAGTATTTGTTGAAGGACAAGGACACAGCGACATCAAACTGCATTAATAGCTTCCACATCACAGCCCTTCACTGGGAGACCACACAGCTAAGTTCCATGACTGGAGTCAGGGACAGTGACTCACTTAGGCTGCTTCCCCATGTAGTCACCCGCTTCGTGATCGGCTTACCTGCTCATTTCACACTTAAACCTGGGGTGTGGCACAGGGGCTGAGGTGAGTTTTAACTACACAGCCCTTCCGATGCTGAGGATGTAGCCCCCTGTCCTGCACTCACCTCATCTCCGTGGGCATGAAGGAGCTTTCTAAAGTTTCCTGTTTTCTCCTCAGTGGCAACAGTCTCTTGCAGCTTGCCTTCTCTTCTAGACCGTTTGGAACAGAACTAGAATTCTTTGCCTTTATCGTATTTGATATGTAACACCTAGCAATACTGTGATTCAGCACTATCAGTGTGGCTTTGGCCCAGCTGTCAATGAATCTAACTGGTAAGCTCAGATAACCCTGTTTGGACCAACTAGACACTCTTGAGCATGTCTACATCTTTAATAGAAGATGTGTTTATTATAGATGTCAAGAAAATGAGCCAGGCATCACAGCAGAGGCTTATGATCCCAGCACTGGAGAGGCTGAGGCAGGAGGGTCATCAGTGCCAGGCCAGCCTGGAGTACTGAGGAAGCTCATGGCCAGCATCGACTATATAGTAAGATCCAGTGTCAAAACAAGTATATCCAAACACAGGAAGAATATTCACACAGCATTCTTTCCCTCTACTTTTTCCCACCTTGTCCCATAACTGTGGGGTGACATAAGCTGATTCTGCAGGGACAGAAGTGATGCAGGCGACAGAGTGGTAAGTGGAGTCGAGGACACTCGGGAAGTCCTCCCACGAGGGAGCTGGGTTCTGCTACAGAGCTCCTTGGCAATAGTTCTTCCTCTCTGTGAAATGCTAACAGATCTGAACTTGTCTTAAAGTCATTCAACAGGGAACAGCATGAGAGGTGATGTGGTGAAACAGCCGGCCACAGTGGTGACCGTGGAAGCTGAATTATGGGCATATGATGGCTTATGAGAGCATCCTTCCTCTTCTGTATATGTTAGATAATTATAATAAGAAATGAAAAAATACTCCTCTGAGGGTAGTTTTGTGAACGCACAATTATCTCTTTTCTTCTTCTTTGGTGACACTAAAGACTGAGCCCAGAGCCTTCACACTGAGCTGCACTCTCGTTGTTCATTTTGACTTTGACACAGGGTCATGCTAAATCGCAACACTGCCCACACCGGGCTGGAACTAGTCATCCTCCTGCCTTGTGTCCCATAGTGCTAGGATTACAGGGTACTGGCACCAGCAACAATTATCTTTAAGATTTTTTTTTTTAAGCTGGGCAGGGGCCATTAACTCAGAATTTGTTAAACTGCTTGCCTAGCAAGTACAAGGCCCTAAATTCAATTCCTCAGCACCACATAACCCAGGCACGGTGATGCCATGCCTGTAATCCTAGCACTCGGGAAGCTGAGGCAGAAGGACTGCTGTGAGTTTGAGGCCAGTGTGAGCTACATGTTGAGTTCAGGATCGGCCTGGACTACAGTGAGACCCTGTCTTATTTTAAAAAAAAAAAAAAAAAGGAAAGAAAAGAAAAGAAAGAAAAAAAGATTCCCCCCCGCCCCAGCTGGGCTTGGTAGCACAGATTGTAATCCCTGCACTCTGAGAAGCTGAGGCAGAAGGATCTCAAGTTCAGGCCTACCTTAGACAACTCAGAGACTTACCAAGACTCTGTCTCAAGTTAAAACCAAAAAACGGGCTGCGGTGTAGTAGTTCAGTGTGAAGGCCCTGGGTCTGACCCAAGTACCACAGGAATAAAACTGTTTTTTGAATGCCTGACTGGTGTCTCTCTATTACAAAGCAGGAAGCAGGCAGTAACAACTGGAAAGCTAAACACAAGCCAACTTGCTAGCAGTGTTCCTGAGAGCTCACAGGGTAGCAATATTTATTAGGCCAGGTAAAAGTGCAGCTCAGCAAGCCAGAGATGAAAACCAGTAGTTAAAGTATACGTTTTTAAAACTTAAAAGTAACAGAACAAAATTACAGAAAATTCTGAAAAGGGAAAAAGAATTCCACTTTCCTTCCTAACTTAGCAGCAGCCATTTTATTTTTGTACAGAGCCTCTGCGCCACTGTGATCTGCAGTATTTCATGCAGTTACAATCCCAATTATAGACACTCTTGACATCTTTCTTAGTAAATGTATCATAAGCAATTCCTCATTTTACAGTATTCGAAGTTATTATTTTAATGTTCTTTCTAGTTTTGTATTTGTCGTAACTTTTCTGCTAAGTTTCCTGATCATTTTAATGCCCTTATCCTAAGAAGCCAGGGGAACTCTATACACTGATTCTACAGTACCTCCTCATTAGCCATGTGGCAACTACTCCTGGGTCCTTCCTGAAGGACAGAAAACCAGAGGGCAGGTCGTGTCAGGCACTCACATTCACAGCCAGCATATCGTTCTCAAAAGCCTCGCGCAGCTTCTTCATGATCTCGATTTCCGCGCTGGCACAGGCTTCGACGGTGCCCTTCACAGTGATGGTGCGTTCAGGGTTGTATATGCTCAGATCCTGCAAACTGGCCAGTGGGACAAAGGAAGAAATGTCCTTTTTGACAGGAAAATACAAGTGCCAGAAAACTCACAAACAAATCTGCCAGAAAACTCACAAACAAATCTGGGCAGAAGCAAAAGACTACATTCCCTCATAAGCACTCAAATCTTACAAGTGACTTAGGTCAGACCCAGTGGGAAATGTTTTACAGGCAGCTATTTATTGTGTTTTGATGCTGACAGAGGTAATTACATTAAATATGATTATATTCCCATTCTAGGAAAAAACAGATGCATGAACTGGAAATATTAAAATATTTAAGTTATTCACTGTTGGACATAATTAATCTGAATGGGTGGCTTACGATGAGATTGTTATCTTGGTCCCTGTCTCATGTTCAATTTTCTTCAAATTTCTGCCTTCTTTGCCAATCAGTCTTCCAACTAAGCCATTGTGGGCCAAGATTTTCAGAGGAATCTCTTCAGCTCTAAAAAAAAAAAAGGGCAAACAATGATTTAACACTTAGGATGGGCACAATAGTTGCCTCTGAACAGCCACGGCCCTTGTCTCTTTTGTTTGGTTAGTTCTTGGGGTTTTTTTTTTCTGATAAATGGAAACTATTTTGCTCAGGTACCAATGGCCCACGGGCTTTAGTAGGGGCCAGGTCCCTTGCTAACCCAGACCATGAATTTCAAAGAACATTAACTAAAACCATGATAATTCTACTCCCAGAGAGCAACCGGTCAGGAGTGAGTCCATGAGGCAGATCTGGACAATGAGATATGAATTAGAAATAAAGCTACCCTATGACCAGCCATCCACTTCTGGGTATTCAAAATCATCAAAAGCAGGGTCTTACAAAATGATATGCAAACCCATGTTCATTGCAGCACCATTCACAACAGCCCAGAGGGAGAAGCAGCCCAACATATCCAACAAATGAAGAGATGAGAAGCTGTGGTGTACTTCCACCATGGATGGCCACTGAGACTTACAGGGAATCCTGACACATATTACAATATGGATGAATGTTGATGACATTATGTCTATGAAATAAGCCAGTCACAAGTTTGAGACATTTGTAGGAAAATGAATGCACCCTGAGACCATTATGCTCAGTGAAATGAATCAGACCCTGAGAGATAAACATCATCTGAGAAAAATCAAACCATAAAAAAGCAGGAGATATGGAAGAAAGTAAGAAGATGTACTTTGTTGAGAGGAAAAGGGAAAGTGTGTGTGGCGGGGTGAGAAGCTTGCAAGTGAAAAGGGATATGATATATAAATTCTAAAAAAGTTAAAAAAAAGAGAAAGCACCCAGTCACAAAAGACAAATACTGTATAGGTCCACATATATGAGGTATCTCAAATAGTCAAGTTCACAAAGACAGGAAACAGAATGTGGTTTTTCAGGTGTAAAGAATGGGGAGTATTAATGAGTATGTTTAATGGGTATGGAGTTTCCGAATTGCAAGATAAAAAAAATTCTGGACACGCAGTTCACAATCACGTGGATGCCTGTGCCTAACACCACTGAAATGAACACTTAAACACAGTTAAGAAGGCAAATTCACCTAATGCATACTTTACCACAATTCTTAAAAACTAGAAAGCACAAGAAAGGGGAATGCTCTCTTTTTCAAGTTGGAAATACTTTCTCGTGGGTCTGAAGTAACAGCTACTACCCTAAGTGATCAAGACAGTCTGAGACATTCAAGAAAGTAAAGCAAGGAAACGTCCAGGTCTCCGAGCTCATGCCACTGACCCTGACGTCGTTAACTTAGGACCTCTGTTATGTGACATAATATTTTTTTTTTACTACCTTAACAACTTGGGTTTTCTGTTACTTAAGACCAAAGTATTTAACAGACATATTACTCTTAACTTGTTCAAAACAAACCGAATGTTTGAAGGCACTCCAACAGGATATAACCTAGAGGCAGTTACTTCTGTTGGCTTTGTTCCCACTGAGATTCTTTTTTGTTGTTGTTGTTTGAAACAGGGTCTCACTCTGTAGCCTAGGTTGGTCCTGAACTTACTAGTACCATCGACTCAGGACAATCTGCCTGCCTCAGGTGTGTGCCACTACACCCAGCTTTATGTGGTGCTAGAGAATTGAACTCAGGGCCTTAGCACTTCAACCACTGTGCCATTCCCTCAGCTCCATGTTGAGATTCTTGCACATAGAAAAATGCTCAGAACACAGTAGTTGCTCAATAAATACTTTGTATATGAATAAAAACAAAGTTTGGAATCCCTGTTTTCCTACATCTTTTATCGCCTACCTAGTCAGTCTTTGGGGTTCTCTCACCTACCCAAAAAGGCCTTTTCTGAAATCTTTAAGTCTCTTCCTGTCCCTCTAAAACCTTGACTGGCCTCCCACTAAATGCAGGCGTAAGACAGTACATTTCTCCACTGCAGATTTATCATAGTTCACTTAATTACCTATTGGTGTAATTAACTGCTAAAACAGTGTCTTTCCCAGTGGAATGCTAGCTCCATCAAGGCAAAGAATGGATTTTGCTCACAGTTGTAGCCGCAATACTAAATGCTCAGCATGGTGCAGGCACTCACAAAAGTTTACTGAAAAAAATATTCAAACTTTACCTTGACTCTAAATAAAAATTTTATTTACGAATGAATGAGCCCAAGCTGGCCTTGAATTCAAGGCAATCCTCTTGCCTCAGCCTCCCCGCCAGTGCTGGGATTATAGGCATTCACCATCACGCTCTGGCTAGTTATTTTCACATGATGCTGGGGGCTTGAACCCAGTGCTTTGCCATACCAGGCAAGCATGCGTAACTGTTAAGCTACACCCAAGCCTGGCTCAACATACAAACTTTAAAAATCCAATTTACAAATTAAGTCTTTTTGTCTACATGGAAGTTTGTAGGTTGCTTGTACCCAGGTTGAAAGACCAAGCAAGATGTTATTTGTAAAAACTCTCAGTAATTTAGATGACAAAGAGTTTCCTCAAATTAAATTATGGCGTTTGTCAAGATTTCAAAAGCCCCAAGGAGGGCAAATAATACATAAGTGAAAGGTTAGAGTCCTTTATGAAATCTGAGTATAGATCTGCAATGTTCCTTTAAAGAAAATCACTTTCATATTCTTAGTTCTGAGCAGTCACCCTGACATTACTTGCCAAATTAATTTTATATTCAAGTCATCCCTCTTCACTCTTCTATAAAACTACTGCTACTGCCTACAAACAGATTTGCCGCAATGACAGTCTTTTTAAAAAATTACATCGTCTATTCTATTTTCATTCCTGTATTTGTAATTTGTAATACACAATCAGCTCATTTAGTAAGAACTTGCACTTGCCATTCACGCTGGTATAATGCTCATGACACCGTAGAATCTTAAGTTATAAAAGAAAGAGAGGCAGGAAACAAAGAAAAAGAGGAAGAAGAGAATGCAGCCACCTGGAAACCAGCTTCTACTTCTTAAGGAAATCTAATTTTAAGAGGGCAAAGAGTTTAGAAGCACGATAGAAAAATCCTTTTCTAGAGTAGCGAGGGATGGCCATGCACATCCTACACCTGCACTGTCCAGTCATGGAGCTGTAAGCCCCAGCACTAATCACATTTCCACACTTAAAAGCAGTATGTGACAAGTGGTTATTTTGCTGAGCAGTGCAGATACTGGACATTCCCATTACTGCAAATTCTACTGGACAGCACTTCATGTACGTTCCTACCAATCAGTGATGGAACAGTGAGATCGCCAAAGTGCAAAGTGCAAGTGATGAAACCACCACATTACATGATTCTTTTCAGGAACACACTTCTCAGACATAATCCCTTTCCTGTCCTCTCTTAGCGCTGCCCCGTAAGTCAACCTCTTCACTCTGCTGAGTGCTCTGGGCATTGCATGCAAACTTACAGTTTGGTCTCATCGGCCTCTTTCTGCATGATTTCAAGAATCATGCGGCATGCTTCAGACGTCCCCTCTGGGGTGGCATGAATGGTGACAGGCTTCTCTGCAGCCCCAGAATTCTCCTTCCTATGAATGTCTACACTGTAGGAAAGAATCAGGAGCCATAAGTACAATGCCATCTGGAATAGGACCCTAGTCCCGAGAGAGCATCACACCAGCCCACGTACAGCAAGGACACAGACAGAGAAGCGCCGTTAACACACGTCTGTAACCAATGCCATTCTCCAAGGAGGAGGCAAGCAGGGCGGGGGAGGCTCGTGCCAAACTTTAATCCTTTGCAGTGCCTCTTAAAAGGGGACTGAGCTGACAGGAGTGCTGCGGGACATAGGCACTGAGCCAGCACGGTAATGAAGGCAGTTCGGTAAATGAAGGATTTTGTGTAGTCTTTCAGATGACTGTGGAAGTGAACGGCAAAGTGAGAGGGTAATGCTGTGCACTGGCACAGCGCCGGTCTCTGCACTGATCGCAGCTTTTAAAAGCCATATGTTAATCCAAATCCAAACACCAAACTCAAGCAAGCTTTACATATCAGAGTGTGGATAGAAAACAGAGGCATGCCCTTTCTCTGCCTCTCTAAAGTTTTTGGTTTCCTTTTTACTGGCAGCCTGCCTTCTTCTAGGCTCTTAAAACTAATGGCTCAAAAGCTTGATGACTTTATCAGACTTCTTTGGGCAGCTGTGGCCTTACTTAATTTTGTCAGCTTTCAAAAATCACGTAATTGATTATATCCCTTTCTCCTCTGACTGTTACAAAGCCCAGAGCCAAGTCCTTGGCCTACTTCTTAAAAATGGGTACATACTTTGAGAAAATAACCTCACTCTGATTCAACTTATTCCATTTTTTAAGCCACCTAAACAACTGTTTTGGAATAAAAAGAGATATAAATAAACATCACTTTCATAATGAAGCAAGCGTGGCAGGAAATGAAGAGCTGGTTTTTTAAAACAAAAAGAACACCAGATAGTAGCTCACCTTCTGTACTACTCTCATCACTTCCCTCCTAAGATTATGCATTGTGGGACTAAGCCACAGCAGTGTCTCTACCTGGGGATAACTCAGTGAGTGAAATAGTATTTTCTGCTTCCACAGTGCAAGGCCCTCACCGAACAACCTGAAAAGAATGCGCTAGCATACGTACATAACTGACGGTTGTCAGTAATGTGGACCTTTGCAATTTAAGTACTTTTATACTAATGATGTCATTCAATCCACCTTGTACTAATTCTCACAATAACCTTGGTAAAACATAGTAATATCACTTTTTTCACAAGCAACTGATAATGTAGAGAGGTTAATTTCCTCCCCGCCCCCGCCCCCTCCCCCCCCGGCCAAAAATCACAGAGCCATGAAGGGATAACTCCTGAGCATGACCCCTTGCTTTTGCATCCTGTACTGTGGTGTTATGAATATACTAAAAATCAGTAAATCTGCAAGTCATTTCAATCACTGACTCCTACCAGTTCAGCTTCCATAAATAGGGAGAAACGAAACAGAAAGTTAGGGTACTTTCTTTCTTGCTGGATGAATCAGTGACTCAGTGCTTCTGAGTGAGATGACCTAGATGTTCTCAAAGAATGGCCATCCCCAAGGGCTGGGATTCAAGGAAGGAGAAAAGCGCTAAGCTGAGAGGGTTTTAGGATCCCACAGAGCCCTCCCCGGACCTTGGCTGTTTTAGAACTAGCTAAGTTCACAGCCTGAATTATTTCATGGGACCAATCCTTGGGAGGTGAGCAGTGCCCTCTGTAGGAACCCGCAGCCGGTCCGGATGTGCCCGTTACACCATTAGCATAAAAGCTCATCACAACCCCCAGCTTGTCATTAGTCTGTTAGTAGTCCTGTTCAAAGAAGCCACTGTCCCAAATAGCACAGCCCCCCAACTGCTGATGTAAGCAACAGTGACCAGAGGGTGCCTGAGCCCCACCAGCACACAGGGGACCCCTCACAAGAAGCAAAGGAAGCCCCGGAGGCACGTACCGGGACTGGGTCTGCTTAGTGATGTTCTTTATGGTCAAGCCCTCCTTTCCGATGATGGCACCAACAAACTGGGTGGGGACCAGGATCCGCAGCGGGAAATCAATCTGTCTGGCCTGAGAAGAGCCCCCGGGGGCGTGGCCTTGCTCCCGGGAAGAGTGGTCCCCACGCTGGGCTCGCTGAGGGGGCGAAGGGGAGCTCACCTCTTCATCCGGGATGTAGGAAATCTTGAAGGAGTAGTTCTCAAGCTGATGCCCACTGAGCTTCTCGATGGCTCTGAAATGCAGCAGGGGTGGGAAAACCGTCAAGGAATCTCAGTGAACAGATGCTTGCTCGCAAGGACTGGTTTGCTCGCTGAGTTTACTCGGTGCCACAGAGTGAGGATGCGCTGTGAGCCAAACAAACGCCATCTCTGCTGCCTCAGAGCAGGCGGTTAACAATTACACAGGGAGTCACAATGTGCAGATGTGGCCAGACCTGACATACAATTTTGCATTTGCTTTTTTCCCCACCACCTTTTCCCCACCACCACTCATAGCTGTATCTCCCTTATCATAAACTCTGCAGATGGCAGTATAAAATTATAATTAATTTTTCTCATTTTAATGCATAACACATATTCATAATTGAAAATTCAGAAATCGGTAAGTAAAAAAGAATCATAACCCATCCTTTATCTTTCCTAAATATATTTTTTTGGTTTAACATTTCAATGGCTTTCTATGGAATCCTCTATTGTTAGATATATATGTTATGTCTTTATGGCATCTTTGAAACTGTAACTCCAAACAGAAAAAAAATTCTGGTGAACTACTGAGTCAGAATATACAAAACTGTAGTATTATTTTTAGGTATTGCCCAGTGGACCTCTGTAAGGCTTTAACATTCACTATTCCTAGCAATTGCATTTATGCACTCAATCCTCAAAAGCACAGACTACTATTATTTGAAAGTATCAATTTGATTGGGAATAAATAACAACTCCCTATAGTAATTTTTTTTTTCCTTTTGGTGGCAGGACTGGAGATGGAACCCGGTGTATTTACACTGAGCCACATTTCCAGCCCTTCTTGCATTTTCTTTATTTTAAGCCAGTGCCTTGCTAAATCCCTAAATGATCCAGGCTGGGCTGGAATTTGCAATCCTTCTGCCTTAGTCTCCCAAAGTACTGGGATTACAGCCATGAGCCATCATGCCTGACTCTTACTACTGTATTTTTAAAATTATGCATGAAGTAAAAGAATTTCTTCACATTTGTGGCAGCATTAACCACTTCTGTTAGGTTCATGTTTAAGTTTTGTAAGTTTAGTACAAAGCAGAACTTTAAAAAAAAATATAGAGTAATAGCAACAAAATGGCATGTACAGATGTCCACCTACATGGTAGCAGGACACAGGAGGGGGCAGTGAGCTGCTGGCGTACTCGCAGGGGTACCAACTATGTGCTAAGTGAGCTGCTATCTTTTTCAATACAAAACTCTAACTTTCTGAAAAGTATTAGTAGGAGAAAAGGTTAAACACATCTTCATGTACAAACCCTAACCCTGGAAAGGCTACCTGTCCAAGGTAATGATCCCCCATCCACAAAGCACAATCCACACATGACTGCAGTTCTAGTTACGATGATCTGACCGGCATTTCAAATTCAATCTCCTTACTTGGACAGAAACTAAACCTTCCACAAAAAACAAACTTGTTTTTGTTATTGCTGTTGTTAAAAAAAAAAAAAAAAAAAAACAACCAACCTTAATTCTGTGTTCATTAGTGGCTAGGCCCAAAATTAGCCATCACAGAAGCAACACAGTAATAAATGAGGTCTGGGAAGAAAATGGGGATAGGAGAAAAGAATCTAAGCCACGTTCTACCCCCAGACAATTCACCCTGACACTGCAGTCTGAGGTGAACCCTCTTCTTAGTATTACATAGAAGAAAACCTCAGATTTCCATATTCATTCAGCAGATGTGGATAGATAGAGGCTGCGTATCTTCCTTATGATATATGAACGACATGTCCCCAAGTGGTTGTCAAAGTACAGTCTAGAAAGTAAGAGTGTCATGGAGCTGCTGCCCTCTAGTACTGACCATGCCAAGGCCTGCACCAACCTTTCTCAAGACAGAGTCTCTGTACAATCACCAATGACCCCTTCCGAGTACTCTGAGTGTCAAAGGTGGCAGGATACCATGGGGCTGGTTACATGTATGTGTCAAAGGTAGCACAGGGGCTGCAGAGCTCTTTGGACAGATCCAGGAAGCATAGATATGCCTCTGCCTATCTTTATTTTTCTAGAAAAGGTTTATAAACATAAGACTCAATGAAATTCTAAGATAAAACCAAAATCAGAAAGGAAAAGAGCCCCAAGGCACTTACATTTTTGCTTCTTCTCTTGTTGCATATGTGACGTTGACAACAGCAGTTTCTGTGTCTGTGTTGACTAGGGAAGAAGCAAACATGATATTATCATTCAAAAAAGGGCTGACACCCTTCGGCTCAAGGCAGAAAGACTAATGTGAGAGAAAAACGTACAAAATATCTCATTGCCCTAACCCTGTAGTTATTTACATTTTGATGTTTATTCATGAGCTCTCATAGTAATCTGTATGCAACTATAAAAATACATTTGTAATCAAGTGCACATACAACACAGATCTATTTTATGAATTCTTCTCCATGAGTATATATGTATATCTGTTTTCCTCGTTTTTATCTTCAATGCCTACTTAAAATTGCAGTGAGCAAATATGTCAAGATTTTCCTAACTATTCCCCAATGACACATCACATGTGTTATCCCCAGTATCTGCAATTCTAAATACTATTGCTAAAAATCACGAAGAAAAACATTGGGTAAAAAAATAATGCTTCTTAAGTGAAGGTTTACAGACTGTTCATAGAGAACATTGATCTTGGCCTATAATCTCAGCACTCGAGAGGCTGAGGCAGGAGGATTGCCATGAGTCCAAGGCCAGCCTGGGTTCTAAAGTGAGTTCAGGACCAGCCTGGGCTACGGAGAGAGACCCTGTCTCAAAAAAAAAAAAAAAAAAGACATTTGATCTTGCACAATTACTGGATGAATTTAAATTCTGTGATTTATACTATTTGAAAATAGCTGCACATATAAAATAAAAATGTTCTAATGTTCTAATTTTACTTTTTTTGAGACAGGGTCTTTCTCTGTAGCACAGGTTGATAGTAAACTCACTATAGAGCCCAGGCTGACCTTAGACTCACTGCAATCCTCCTGCCACAGCCTCCCAAGTGCTGAGATTACAGGCCTGTGCCACCACACTCAGCATATGTGGTGCTGTGAAATCAAACTCAAGTACTTACCACTTGACAAGCGCTTTAACCACTGGGCCATTCCTCCAACCTCTCTAATTTTACATATTAAATTATTAACAAATAGCATACATTTGTGTTGCAGATAATGATTTCTTATGTAGGTTTACATTATGGAATAACTAAATGAAGGTACTTACATATACTACCTCACCTATTTTTTTGTGGTGACAACACTTAAAATCTACTCTTGGCAATTTTCTTTTTTTCCCACCATTTTTATTAGCATTTTAGCAATTTTCAAGTCTACAATATACTGTTATAGCTAGTCAACATGATATACTCTCTTGAACTCAGACCTCCTGCCCAAAGGAAATTTTCCAGCCCCAGACAAATACCTCCCCAGCCCTCGACTCCCAGCCTCTAGAAACTACTGTTTTATGAAAATGCTTAACTTCTCTATTCCCTGACAGGATGCAGTCACTCGTACTTTTATTTTGCTTCACCTGAATTCAGTTTGTTCAGTGTGCATGAGTTAAGTCTAGAAATTCTACACAGAAAATCTGACAATTCCAAATTACTTCACTAAAAGAGAGAATCAATTAATTTCAAGATTGGCCAATTAGAAACCACTTAGTGAGCTGGCTTATCCTGATCCATAGATGTCTGCCTCTTTTCTACTTGGTGTGGTGGCCCACACTTGTAATCCCAGCCACTTGGGCAGCTGAGACAGGATAATGGATAGTTTGAGGCTAGCTTGGGCAACTTCATAAGAACTTGTCTCAAAATGAACCAGAAAGGGCAAAGGATTCAGTTCAGTGCTCCTTGGGTCTGATCTCCAGTACCACAAACGAACCAAAAAATGAACAAACAAGTAAGATAAAAATTTTCTAGATGAAACTTTCTGAAATGCAAAGTAGTAAACTTTTTTTTTTTTTTTTTTTTTTGAGACAGGGTCTCACTCTGTGGTCCAGGCTGGTCCTGAACTCACTTCGGAGCAGAGGCTGGCCTTGGACTCACGGCAATCTCCCCATCTCAGCCTCCTGAGTGCTGGGATTACAGGTGTGCACCACCACGCCCAGCTTACGTGATATTGGGGAATCGAACTAGGGTACTTAGCGCTTGACCGCTGAGCCATTCCTCCAGCCCCCAAACTTGTAAACTTAAACCAGAAATATTTGTTCTCCCAAAACATACAGGATCAAATCAAGCCCTCTCATTAAAATAAGCTGTAGGAGACTAGAGGAATAATCATATAAGACACTGTCAAAGCCCACAGGACAATCTCTAGCACAAGAAAATAAAACGAGCTGGTGGGAGAGTTGAAGTTACCACCGTAATGTTAAGGAAAATTCAAGAAAATACCAGTAATAAAACTGTTTTTCAAACTAACAATAAAACCCTATAATATAGGGACTCTTTTTCTTCCTTTTCCTTTTGAAACAGGTCTTACTCTGTAGTACAGGTTGATCCTGAACTCACTGTGTACCTCTGGCTGGCATCAAACTCACAGCAATCCACCTCAGCCTCCCCAGTGCTGGGATTTCATGTATGCACTACCATGCCCCAGCTTAGGTGGTGCTTCGGAACTGAATTCAGGGCCTTCTGCTTGCTAGGCAAGCACTATTCACTGCTGTGCTATTGCCCCAGCCCCACTGCTGGGATTAGACCTTGGATCCAGGCTTGAGCTTTAGGAATTCTGGAAACCCTCATCTTTCTTCTATTCCCCATGCCTACATGATTCCAATTTGAAGAAATCCAAATTTTTCTGCTTTATAATTTCCACAAGTTTCTCAAGCGATCTGAGACTTCAAAAATATTAGACTTTTAGGATAAAAATAGTTTGTCCAATAACTTCAAAGGAGCTCCAGACGTTTAAGGAGTTAAGAAGTACACAATACTTGGAGGAACTCACATTGATTACACATTGTCAATGCTAAGCCCAGCCCTGGCCAAGACTGTCCGTATTGCCAATTCACACTTATCCAGAGAAGTCCCCACAGTGCGAAACAGTGAATGGGGGGGCCCAGAACTGTTCTCTCTTGGGGGAACTCACAGAACGCTACAGAGGGCTGCTACTGACTAGGGCTGCCAATGAGGGAATAGACTTGGGTCCCAGGAAGGGCTGGGGCTTGAGCGCCCTGAATCACACTATCCACCAGGACTCTTAAGATTCTCATTTCTTTGTCACACTCTCCGTTCTTTAGAGACGTCTGTCTTCAGGAAATCAGGCAGTTCTCTGGCTCTGGAATAAACTAAGTTCCATTCTAATAATTTATTTCATTGGACTTGGAAGCCATATTGTTTTCTAAAACTCTACTGGATGTGTTTTCATGCTGGATCAGGAACCATTCATCAAACAGGACATAACAATAGCCCAACAGTTCTATCCCGTAGTTGTAGGGTCACTGGAAACCAGGTGGTCTCCCGTACACAGATGCCCAGGACGTATAAGCTGACCCAGGGATCTGGGGTATCTTTCCTCTGTGTGGCACTATCCTGAATTTGTTACACGGTCTTGGCTAGTCACTGACAGGTGCACCTCTGTAAGGTCATCTTGCCTACAACATCCAAATATTGGAATGGCATCTTTTCTATGTTGAGGGGAATAAGAATAAAAAATCCTGTCTTCTTTCTGAGCTCTTTCCCTTCAGCACTGGGCACAAGCAGGCAGCAGCATGAAACTGCGTAACAATATTGTGACCACTGGAGAGATTATGTCAACTTGAGTCAACCAGGAACCACACCTGGATTAGGATTTGGGAACCACACCTAGACTGGGAATTGAGAACCAGCCAGGATTAGAATGTGAGTGATTTGTGGGCCGACCAATGAGGGAAGAGCACCCAACCAGATGTGGGAGGCCCAAATGGTATAAAAGGAAGGAAGAAGAAAGACTATCACAGCTTCTTCCTCTAGGAAAGCTCTGGCCTTTTCAATTGTCTACAGATGCTGACTTGCTACATGCTGCAGATCTTCAGCACAGATTTGCTCCAGTCTCGACTTGTGCCTGTCTGTCCGTTGCTGATCTTCAGTCACTGATCTTTAGTCTCTCGTCTTTGCCATTGTTCCTTGAACAACTGAGATCTGGAGCAAACTCTCACCAGTCCAGTCTGCAGTCCTAGATGAGAGTTCTATTCCACAGCTGAGCAGCCATCAGACACTTCAGCTCTTGTATGTGCAGGCCACCACCTTGGATTATCTCTAGCCTCGGATTTGTAAGCGTTCTGAATAGGTCCTTTTTGTTATTTCTACGAATTCTGTCTCTTGAAAGAACCCAAACTAATACAAATATATTTAATGTTCACAGAATGAGACCATCTAAATAATTACTTCTTTAAAGCTATTATAACAATTATATTGCAACAAATTGCATATGACAAAAAAATGAGTCTTTTGTAATTTTTCCTAAGTGAACCTTTATAATTCTTAAGGGTTAAGTATGATTCCATAGTCTGTGAACACCTTATACAGGTTCACTTTGGGTGGCACAATCATTCAGTGACATGCAGAAAAGGCAGGAATTATTTTCATAGTTTCACATATATAGAAACTAAGTCAATGAGGCTGAGTGACTTTTTGAAGTGATCAGTTAGTAGTATGTGGCCAAATTTATATTCCGCTGTTTTAAGTAAAGCAAAACCAAATCTTATTTGTTACTGTCTTTCATATCAGAAATCTACTTTTCTGGTACTCTTGAAAAGTTCCATCTTGAGGTACCTCCTCCCCCACCTTCTAGAGTTAAAAATGAAGGTGGCCCAAGAAATCTATCTTCTGAGATAATGGTTCTTAGACTTGGATGTACACAAAAATCATGCACAGGGACTTGATTCCTAAGTTCCTCCCCAAAGAGTCTCAGCAGGTCTATGGTGAGCCCCAGGAATTTGTATTCTCACAAGGACTTCAAGAGATTCCTGGTATAGGATCCTATTTCTTGAGAAGCATTTCATCTAAGACATCAGGGATCTGTTATTCTAATTAAGGAAAAGGAAATAAATAGCAACAGTGTACATTCAATTGTTCCCAAGTGAATTAAGCTCACCTGAGCCTGACAGGGCTCATCCACAGCTTGAGCACACACCAGAGCATAAGAAAAGTAGCCTGACAGACAGACAGAAATATTTAGGTACATCTCACATATACACAGTCCAAAAACCGTATTTCAGAGAAATACAAAATTTACCATTTATCCCTACGGGTGGCACCAGCCTATTAAAGTAACAGGCACTATCTCACAAAGGCTAACTTCCTCACTCATTACCTTGTTCCACATTCTCCACTGTCCCATACTGAGCCAGAAGTCCATCCAATACCTGTAAAAGGAAACATCAGTGTCAGAACGGGAAGAAAAGATTATACAAAAAAATGAGATGGTGATGTTCTCCAACAAATGAAGCAAAACAAGGACGGGTCTACAGTGTTAGAAAACTGACATTTCATGCCTTGTAAAACAGAAATGAAGAAACACACAGGCCTTCCGTTTGATTACTGGCTCCTAAGTAACCTGTTCACTAAGGTGACCCTGAAGAATTTCAGAGTCTCTGAAACAGTTAAATCACATTCATCACGATGGCTGGAGCTGTTGTTCTCATAATGAGAAACTCAATAAAGTAAAAGTTCACTCTTCCTTCCTGAAAAATTTAATGATTTTTTTCCTTCACTTTTCCTCTAGGAATTTCCTTCTTTTACAAAGTAATGGGTCATGTGTATCTGAAATTTTCCCTAATAACACCATTTTTTTTAAAGTAATGAAAGCATTCAGTACAACATTCTTTCAGGGATACTGTGATTTCCTTTGGGGTGGAAATAAAACATGGGACAGTTTGTTTTTAAATACTGCAATAAGGCCACTCCCTGTATTCTATCTTATAGTAAGAGCAATTTTGGAAGAACTTCTACAGCTCTTAAAATGTATCTTAACTATTAACTACTAGTAACTAATTCAAAACAATTAAAAAACCTGCTTACTCTAAGAATTTTCTATTTCTACTGGTCTTCTTTGAATATTTTTCTTTCACCAAATCATGATAAAAATCACAAGCCAGGTGCCCCTTCTGTTTCACAGCTTGCTTGTTGGTGCTTGGTGGCCCGGGGCTTGAAGTATGGAAGCCCCCTCCATCCACTGACGGGGCAAATACAACCTGAAACTCAGGACAGATGATGACACTAGGGTACTGAAAAAAGGCAGTCAGGACCCAAAGGCTTTGCAGAAAATCTAAGAATCTCTGAATGTGAAAAGAAGCTAAAATGCCAGAAAAACATCCTGGAAACTTCTCAAAAAGCGATGTTGGCTTACCTCCCACTGGAGGTGAGGAGGGATGTTTCGAATCTGAATTTTCCTACTCCTGTAAAGATAAAACGACAGTCGGTCAACGCTTTCCTAGGACCCCAGCTTCCACAAACAAAAACAGGTGTAAGACCGTAATGGACTTGACTTTCTCACTTTTTACCTAGACACCCAGGAAAGATCCCCACTATGAATCATGAGCATCACGTTTTAAGGTTTTCACTTACTCTGGGGGGAGGTAGAGGAATCCAGGAAATCTTGATGGAAAATAGTCAAGAACCAACCATGTTAAATACAGATCTGACTTTCAATTTCCTACCAAAGTGGTTATACTTTAAAGCACCATAGAGGTTGTTTCTAGAATTGGCTTCTCAAAATATATGACCCTACTCCAAAGGACAGCGAGCTTCAAACAGGACAGGCAAATCAGACATAGTATGGACTTAACTCTTAAGATTTCATCTGCTTCTCATCCAATAGTGTAACACTTCACTCAAAAGTTATTTCTGAGCTGGAGAAATGGCTCAGAGGCTAAAATGCTAAGTACCTGAGTTTGATTCCTCAGAACCACAAAAACCCAGTGTGGTGGCACACGCCTGTAATCCCAGCACTCAGGAGGCTGAAGCAGGAGGATTATCATGACTCTAAGGCCAGCCTGAGCTTCATAGTGAGTTCAGGACCAGTGTGAGCCGCCATCTCAAAAAAAAAGTTACTTTTGAATAGGTAATTGGAAAAATAAAAATACTATAAAAAAGTAGCCATGAAAAGTTCTCCTCCCTCCCATTCCCTTCTCTTGACAGAAAAAAAAAAAAATGCCTTTACTTTCTTTTTGTGCCCTTCAGTTTTTGTTTTTGTGTGTTTTGTTACTGTTTCGGTACTAGGGACTGAACTCAGGGCCTCTGGACTGGGCTATATCCTCCGTTTTTTATGTATTTTTTAAAGACAAGGTATCACTAATTCACTAAGCTGCCCAGAGGACTCAAACCTCAGCCTCCCACATGTGTGCCAGCATGCCTGGCTACCTCAAGTTTATGCAAATAAAAATGCAAACTCTTGTTTCTTCCTTTTCTTGCAGAAACAAATGCACATTATTTTTTCTTGAGACAAGTTTTCATTCTAGTCCATGTTGGTTCTGAACTCACTTTGTAGGCCAGGCCGGCCTCCAACTCACAGCCATCCTCCTGCCTCAGTCTCTCACATGCCGAGATTATAGGCGGGTGTCACCACGCCCAGCTAATCCTGCTTGGCTTCAGCAACTGTCCTATGCCCCGCCCCCAGCGGCTCATTCTGCACACACCCTGCACCCAGTTTACTGCCCCCCAACAGTCACACCTTGGGGTCTCCCAGGGTGGACAATGCTTCTGCTTCCTACTTCACACCACGCGCCACTCCTCAGCCACTTCGCTCAGCCCCACCATGGGCACTCGCCACTTCCTGGACTTTCCACTCAGGGCTTTCATCAAGACCCCCTGCTGTTCTGGTACCTTTGAATGATTCAGATTGGTTCTCTTTTATGTAAACATTAAAATCAGACATAAAAAATCAAAAATGTGAAGAAGTTTCCTCAATTTTAAGAACATGGCAGATCCTGGAGAGGACACAGCCCTGACAGGCTAGGGAGGCTGTCCGAGAAGGGGGCGGGGCCGGGGCTCACCCTGTTCCCTTCTTTCCTTCGGGGCAAGCAGGACCAAACAGTGGCTATGCGGAGCCCGCATGTTTTCCCATGGCTTTAATCTGGATAAAAGCCCCAGAGAGAAATGTTATAACCCAAGCCGAGAGACAGAGAGATTCCAAGATAGAGGAAAAGAGAAACGATGGAAGTTTTCCAGTTTTCTCAAACCTCTCTCTCTCTTTTTTTCCTGGAGGTTGAGCTCAGGGCCTTTGCACCAAGCTATGTTCCCAGGCGTTTTTTCTTTTTTTTTTTTTTTGTTTTTTTTGTTTTTTCTCTCATTTAAGACAAGGTTTTGCTGAACTGATCAGGATGGACTCAATCCTGCGATCCTCCTGCCTCAGCCTCCCAGACTGCTAATAGAGGTGTGTGCCACCACATGCAGCTTCTTGAGGACAAGGGACAGGATGTCCCTTACACACTACTACCTTATTTTTTAAAAATGCAAATGCATTCATTCTTTACTAGGGCTGCTCAAATGAATTCTACAGGCTAAGCTACAGAGCTTCTTTAAAAAAAAGATTTTTTTTTTTTTTTTTTGACACAGGGTTGTTCTCTATAGTCCAAGCTGTCCTGAACACACTATGTAGCCCAGGCTGGCCTCAAACTCACGGTGATCCTCCTGCCAAAGCGTCCTATGTGCTGAGATTACAGGCATACATCACTATGCCCAGCTAGTAGACACTTGGTACTAGAGAACTGAATTTGGGTCTCATGCTTCCTAGGCAAGTGTGCTATCACTGAGCTCTGCCCCTAGTTCCCAAAACAGAGTATTTCTGAAGAAAAGAATTTTTGCTGTTTTCAAATATAAACATTGACTCCAATGCTTATGAGAAATTCACTGGTAGAAAATTCCCACTAAGAATCTTACAGTCTGGGGAGTGTGTCTCAGTGGTCAGAGCGCTTGCCCAGGGTGCACAAGACACTGTGTCTGATTGCTCAGTGCTACAGAGCCAGTAATCCCAGCACTTAACAGACTGAGGCAGAAAGATTGCCATGAGCTTGATGTCAGCCTCGACTACAGAATGGGACACTGTCTTAAAAAAAGAAAAGACAAAGGCTGCTAACAATCTAAATATTTACCATCAGAAGACAAATCAATCCTAAAATAGCCATAATATGGAGTATCATACAACTATTAAAAATGAAGTAGACATATATATGGGTTCTATTGTAGGAACTCTCTAACGTATACTATTACAAGATGGACAAGATGGTTAATATAAATTAAGCTATTCTTGTTTCTTAAAAGTACAAACGAAAACTATGCTACTAAGTCTGCTACGTAAATACATGGAAAAATGTCACAGCAGATCTGGATGCTACAAGATTACTTCTAACTTAACTAGTTCTGTCTTAAGAAATAAAAGTATATTCATGTCGTATTTTACTTGCTTTAAAATAAAAACTTCTAGAGTGGTTTTAATGAATATACAAGATTTTATTTTATTTTTGTGAGACAAGGTCTCATTCTGTAGTCCAGGCTGCTCCTGAACTCACTATGTACCCTAGGCTGGCCTCAAATTCACAGCAATCCTCCTGCTTCAGTCTCCCTCCAGAGTGCTGGGATAACAGGTGTGTGCTATCACACCTCACTCATGTGGTGCCACAGAACCTACCTCAGGGCCTTGCGCTTGCCAGGCAAGTGCTCTAACCACTGTGCTCTTCCTCCTGGCAAGAATTGTTTATTTTAAGGTATATTAGAACTTGCTAAGTAACAAGAGCAGGAGGAGGAGGTGGGGAAGGGGGGCATCACTGGTAACAGTAGCAATCACACTCCTCCCTTTTTCTATTATTAGATTAAACATCTTCGCTATCTCGTTTAACAGAATATTCACTGACTCGGCAAACCCTCCTTCAAAGTGCAAAGACACAGAAACTGCCCGGGGCAGATCCCTGCACCTGAACTGGCCAGGTCTTAAACGTGGCATTTCTCTGTGATGCGTCACGTAATTGGGCAATTAGCTCAGTACCTGGAACTGATTAAGTTCTAGGGTGAATCAGCGCACCTGGAGACAGAATCTCTTAAGAAGCATCATTGCTGCACTTCTAATATTAGATCAGCACAGAACAGAAGTAGAAGAGTTGAGAACTCAAAGGTGATGGAGATCCCCACAGCAGAGCCCAGCACCTGGACTCGGCCATGTCACCTGCGAGACTCCAGCATGTGACTATGCAGCAGGATCAGGATCGAGCAGGGTCTCTGAGACCTTCTGGCTCCGGCAGCAGCATCTGGACACCAAGCCTCCTTCTTGTGGCATGAGGACACCTGCCTCCTTTTTCCCCTCGGGGGGACTTCTGTGCATCTGCCCAAGCCCAGCCTCCCTCCATCCCTGAAGAATTTTCCAGAGCTTGTTTCTCCTGCACACTCTGGGTTCTCTACCAGCTCACTCCTCACTCTGTTTGGCTGTGGGTACTGGCCCATTTCCTGTGTGATTTCCTCAATGACCTGCTCCCTGTTTACAAGGCACCATCCATAGTAGAATAAGAACACAAAACCCAGGGGCACAGAAAAACCATCCCATTGCTGTTTACCATGAGACCAGCCAACCCACTCAAGAAGTCAAATTGTCAGTTGTTCCTTTGCCAGGTGGTCAAAGGAACAGAAAGGGAAACTCTTTTGCTTCTTGCCTTTAGACAGGAAGCCCGCACCATGTCTCAAGTCAGTTTCAAAGAAGTCTGGATCTTCCTCCCTTTGAAATCCATGACAGCATGCTTCACATTACGAAAGTCAGACCTACACAATGACTTAGGAAAGCGACTGTTTTAAAGAAAATAATTCTTGCCAGGCTTGCAATCCCAGCACCTTGGGAGGTTAAGGCAGGAAGATCACAAGTTCAAGCCCAGCCTGGGCAACATGACCTAGCAAGACTGTCTCAAAATCAAAAATAAAAATGAACTAAGGATGTAGCTGAGTGTGAAGGCCTAGTGCTACAAAGACAGACGTAGAAAAAGAAAAAAAGAATTCCTTGCCCCTTAAAAAAAAAAGGATGATTTCACAGTTCCTTTATCAAGCTTCTCAAAAACATATGGAAATGGATTTCTCATACTTACTGCCACAAAATCGGACAGCAAAGTCCCAGATGGTCTCTGTATCTTGCCTCCCTTCTATCTCATCTATCCCTCCCTTGGCTACCAGAAACTTTCTAAAATACAAATAAGACTGGTTATGCTTGCCTTCTTGGAATGACTTCCTGTCAACATGTTCAAATTCCCTTTCCTGACCCCACAGGGTATAAAATGCCAGGGCTGGGCCTTTACCCCAACAGCACACCCCAAAGCCGGTGTAAAGGGCTGGGGCTCAGTGGAACAGCACTTGCCTAGCAATCACAAGGCCCTCAATTCCCCACCTCCAGCTCAGAGGTGGGGGGTTGGCTAGGGAGTAAGAGAAAGGGGCAGTAAAGAAGCACGCTCTCATTTTTCCCCCCATTTTAACTAAAAGCACAGTAAGACTTAAGTCAAGCAAAGGATGCTCTTTAAAATTAAAACATATACAGGCAAGAGTGAGATGCCTGGCCTCCGTACCTGTCAGGAAAAGGGAAATGCAGGCCCGCAGCCAAGAAGCTGGACTGCAGAACTGGCTACTTTGATTCTATATTCTGGGAAACTGTTGATTAAAGTACCCATGTGTGGACCATCAAATTGTAAAGAACTACGAAACAAAATACAATGACTCCCAACTCATCTAGTAAGTTGATCGTTTCTAACATACAAATGCCTCCGGGTCCTTGCTGCACGGTGGTCTTCCTACTGAGGACGCGCAAAGGTAAGACAATGCTTCAACTGAGTGAATTTCAGATGAGTTAAATGTTTATTACAATGAGGTTTAAAAGCCCAGCAGAAACTATTCTCTCACAGTAGAATTTGTAGCTAAAGTAATTGGGCAACCAGCTGGGGAAATAAAATCATATTTCATTACTGATGGATCTCTGTCAAACTGAGGAACCATTTTATCTGCAGCATCATTAAAAAAATTAAAACACCTGGCCGCATGAGAAAAGGATAATGGTGTGTTTTTCAGGCCTATCACTGATAATGCACCTTGGAAACTCTTCCTCTGACCCAAGCCTGGAACACACTGGGGCTTGAGTAGAAAACAAGTAAACACAAATGCAGATACACAGCTTCAGGGAAACTGCAAGGGAGAGAGGCAACAGGAGAAGCAAGAGCCCTATGACAGGGTTACTGGGGGTTCAGTTAGGGATTCTGCCAAACGAGGTCCTTTCTGTTTACCCAGGAAGTCAAGTTTCAGAAGATAACACTTTGGAGAGAGATTAGAACTCCATGGAGATGGAGTTGAGATGAATTCAGATGGTGACCTTTTGCAAAGGGTTTTGAGCCAGGATAACTGAATCTAGTAAGTAACCTCCTTTGCTCTATAAACTCATGTTCATAAAACCACAAATCCTCAGCAGCCTTAAATAATCCATGCTTCCCAAGCATTCAAGGACAGGGGCTCTTCAAAGTTCACTGCTTGAATGGAACAGGGATTAGTAAATATCATAAATGTCTTAAGTCTTCTGTCTGGGCTGCTAGAGCAAAATTCTGTGGAATGGGTAGCTTATAAAATAACAACAATTTCTTTCTCACAGTTCTGGAGGCTGGGAAGTTCAAGACCAAGTTCCAGCAGCATTCACTGAGGACTTTCCTGCCACACCATCCTGAAGTGGAGGGCAAGAACATGAAACAGAGATAGAGAGCGGCTAGCTCTTAATATCACTACCTGAGGGAGCAGCAACTTTCAGTTTACAGCAACGTGTTCAAGATTTTCTAATGCATATATCTCCTCACCCCCACCAGCTCATAAAAAGACTTCAACTGCTGGAGAGGTCATTAACATAGTATCAGATTTTCCTTCGGAGGGAAATATCAGGGATTCTTGTTTTTGTCTGCTGTTCAAAGAAGTGAAAAGAAAAAGGAGCAAAGTCAATAGGGTGATTATTGGATGATTTAACAGGTATCTGTGAGAAGTCAGGTTAGTGACTCCTGTAGAAGAGGAAAAGAGACTCCCCTTTCAGGTTGTAGAGCGATACACACAGCTGGCATTAAACAACAACCCAGCTTCATTCCAACTCCGGGACTCTACAAATCTTTTGCAAAGGGGTATGAAAGCTGTTTTCCCTGAAAATGAAAACAAACTTGCATATTTGTTTACACACTGAATACATCATACATTGTCCTAGTGAAATAGATCTCCAAGGTTTTTCAGAGTCAATATTTTACCTCTTTAAAAATAAAATTAGTATCTAACTTGATTCATATTCAGTTTTTCGTGAAAGGGCTTCTATTTCTGGAATAGTGATAAATAGCACAACTATAAGAACTGAAAGACACCTAGCAATCTCAGAACTTATTTTGGGAAAGACATATTTTTCTTTGCCAAAGGCCTTTTCAGAAAATTGGCGGGGGGAAAAAAAACACCAAATCCTGACAGAGGAAAGTTGTAACATTCTTAGGAAGGTCTGCATACAACTTTTTATAGATAACCACAATCTGACCCATCTACCATCCTCCTCCTCCTCAGCTCATTTTATGACGACATACAGAAACATAATTTTAGCTTGACTTTTACCAGAACTTCTCCATGGACTTCCTGAATACTTATCTCTGCTCCATCTCTCAGTCTAGTAAAGTTTTCAAGGTACACTCTAAACATTCTTCCCAGTATTTTTAGCAACAGCGTTTTTCCCCCAAACCACCACTTTTACTTACATTAATGAATGCTACAAATCTCACATAAGCCTTACCATAACATGTTATATTACTACCCCATTTTTCAGAAAAACAAACTGAGGAAGCAAAACATAATGGCACATACTTGTAATCCCAGTTACTCAAGAAGCTGAGGCAAGGGAATCCCGTGTTCAAGGTCAGCCTGGGCAACTTAGCAAGAACCTGTCTCAAAACAGAAATTTTAAAAAGTCTGGGGAAACTGTTCAATGGGAGAACATTTGTCTAACATATGCATGACCCTGGGTTCAATTTCCAGTACCACAAATAAACAAAAACAAGAAATCCGATGAATTCCTATCTGAGTATCACGGCTAGGAAGAGGTATTTCTGATTTGGATTTTATGTTACTCTTGGTAGGTCACTGTGAAATTGCCAATGCATTTAATGCAATTTGTATTTCAAATATCTATTTTAGCTCAGCGAATTTTAGACAAGGTTTGTCCCCTGAGACAAGTCTGGGAAAATGGGTCTTAGGAATAGATGTCCACTTTTTCTTCTGTCCTGTGACCAAGAACAGCAACTCCGGGAAAAGTTAATTTTGAAAAACTGACCACAGATGGCAAGAATGTGAGAAATCACCTGGTTTCCTGGTCCCAACCAGGCTGTGTCAAATCTCACCTTGCAAGATAAAGTTTGAGACCCCTGCCCCAAAATACAGATACCTGTACAGGACGGGTGAGCTGAATTCCGGAGAGCTAGTCTCCACAAGGGTTAGGACAGCATGTATGCCTCAGCACAAAAACCCACTGGGATTCAGCAAGGCTCAACTTTGAGACTTAGGCCCAGTCTGTGTGAGCCAAGTATATACATGGTCTAAATATCAGGACAGAAAACATTTTCTTGTATGTTTTTATTCTGCTGTGATGCAGTTTCAGTTAATAAAACCAAACTGTTTCTAGAGAATTAATTACTATCTGTAATTAAAACAATTATCAAGATAAAAGTGATGATGATGAAAGAAAGTTAAATTCATCTCTAATGCAGCCCTGACCCCCAACAAGCTGGGGAAGGCAGGAGAGGGCTGGTCTAATCTCATACTCACCCTCATAAAGAAGCTCTTTCCTGTTGCTAGGTAAGCCCAGTATTATCCCCCCTCTCTGAGGGAGTATCTTGTCACCTACGCTAAGAGAAAAGAGGAGCACCAAACACAATAACCCACAAGGTGGTTTTTTGTTTGTTTGTTTGTTTGTTTTTGAGGCAGGATCTTGCTCTATAGTCCAAGCTGATCTCACTAGATGGCCCAGACTGGCTTCCCACTCATGGCAATACTCCTGCTTCAGCTTCCTGAGTGCTAGGATTACAGGCATGCACCACTACGCCCAGTAAGTCCACAAATTTTGACTGGAGGTTAGTAAACATTTTAACGAATTCTGCAGTGTAGGATGATCTCTAAGCTGACACTAAAAGCTTTCCAAAATTCACGTAAGAGACTGTTCAATGAACAACTATGACAGACCACAAACTTAGTATTAAGCTAAATACCTTTGATCAGCAGTGTACACTGTAAAAATGGCCTCATACAGCTTTATACTACAAGAATACAAAATAGGACAATTCGACCCCAGCAATCTTTAGAATTTGCTAAGTAATTTTTAATAAAAACAAAATAGAACATATTTTACAGCTGACTGCTTGATCCATTTTCCTGCCTTTTCCTAGCTCCTCTTTTTCAAATTACTTTTTGCTAGAAGGTAGCCAAGTATCAGTACTACTCTTTGCTTTTCCACTGGACACGTCTGCAAGTCAGTCATAACATTTACACTCATTCTGAGGAGTTGGTACACACATACACAACGCATTCTGATCCCTGACACCTTCTCCCATCCTCCCGTCTCCTTCTTTCTCAGGCCTGGCTTTACTTCTTTATAGGTGAGTTTTCCTCACATAAAGGAAACCATGCACTCTTTTAACATTTTGTGCCTGACTTATTTCTTAGCATCATCATCTCAAGATCTACCTATTTTCCTACAAATGATTTGAATCCACTCTTCTTCGTGGCCGAACGACAGTCCACTGTGTGCATCTGGCCCCTCTCTTCGCCCGTGTGCCTGCTGGTGGGCATCAGGGCCTTTCCAGATTCAGCTATCATGAGTGGGCTGCTCTGCTCATAGGTATGCATGCATCACTACAGTATGATGTCTTTTAACTCTCTGGGGGCCAAATTCCCTTAAAAACACATTTCCGCACAGTAACCTGATGCTATAATGGCAGGCACTTAAATGGCATCCCATAGTCACTGTTACCAAGTACTCTGCGCAGGGACTTAGGCGACAGCTGGGGCCACCATCATCATGGCTCCAGAAGCCATGGGGAAGATTTCTTCCAGATGTAGTGTCTGCCCTGGCACCTAGATCTTCATTCTTCTCTGCTGCACAAAGGAGGAAAAAAAGTACCAAAACAAACACCTGAGGTAGGTTCTATTTACTTGCTCTAGACAGCAAAGGAGGAAGAAATTTTAATTCCGTAGAAAAAGGTACACATCAAAATGTGAGGGAAGCAAGAAAAATAACTTCTCACACAAAAAAGAAGTTTTAAAAGAAGCATCTTAAATAACATCTCTGGTACTTCAGAAGATGCTATGGTACTGTGTGAGTGTCCCTCATCATCCACTGTGACTGACAGCTTGGTCCAAAGGACAGCTTCATCAGGAGGTAGTGGAATCTCTTAGAAGTGCAGCTTACTGGGAGGTCCTTGGGTCAGTGGAGGTGGGAGGTATTTTTCGTTATGACTTTTTTGGCAGTTCTCACAAGACAACTGTTATAAAAGCAGCAAGACTAGCTCCATGCTTGCTCCTATTCAAAATGCCATCGCTTGCTCATGCATGCACTCCTGTGCTGCTACCTCCTGTGACAGGACAGTACTCACTAAAATTGCACCAATGCAGGTGGCAAGCCTTTGAGACTTCAAACCTCCACATCTAAGTAAATCTTTTGTCATTAGACAGCTAGCTACCTCAGGTATTTCCTTACAGCAATATAAAGCTAATATATAACATACTTGTTCAAAGAATAAAGACAGAAAACCATTAGCACTTAGGGCTAATATTACTGGATCTGAATAAAATAAAATCCACTTTTAAAAGCCTGAACAACCAACTTTTAAAAACCAGTGAGTGGGGTTAATTAAGGGTATAGCTCAATAGTACAGTATTACCTCACAGGTTCGACACCCCAGGTTTGATCCCCAGCATTGAAAACAAACAAAAACAAATGCATGATCCAGGGGAAAAAACAGTATGAAAATTAAATTACTCTTTTAAAAAGGATGGATCACACAGGATGGAGATTTTTACCTTCAGAGCACTTTAACTCAACTCTGAAATGAAACTGTATTTGTAACCAATTTTGAGCAACTGGACTTCTGCATGAAAAACTTTTCCAGAGGTACTGATAAAAATGCATGTTTCCTGAACATCATAAGCTTCCTGAACTAGACACATCCTGTTCTATCCCTGCACCAATGCGGGAATGCAGGGACGTGGCAGGGACATGACAGAGTTAACATCTTTGGCACTTGAACACAGAATTCCTTCCAGCTGCTGATTCACAATATCTTGTGAGTTCCTTGTCTTACAAAGACAGTAAACACAGCGTCTGTCTCAGTTGGTTCCTGAGTTTTCATCACTTCTTCTCAAGCCAGTATCTTGAGCTGGGCAGGCTTCAGCACGTCTCACCAACAGGAAGTTGCACATAGGAACTGTCACCCGACTAGGACCACACTCAACAACCCATGTGGCTAAGTAGTCACCACAGGAAGTTCCAGCTACCACTGCTTCTGATTCCTTTCCCTACCTCTTTTTCCTCCTCTGGATGTAGCCCAGGAATGTCTCTTGCTTTCAGGACCCCGTTCCATTTCCTGCCTGGAGCCAGGTCCTCTGTAGCAGGAGTGAGAGAGGAAAGAGGGTTTGGCAGGTACCCTCCCTGTCAGCCACTGTCAGGGTCCCCATCTCCACAGTGTTGTGAGAGCTCCTGTCCTCTCATTTGCCTTTCATCAAACGCCAGGGAATCATGACAAAGTCCTCTATAAATGTGGTAAGTCCTACGAAATGTGGTACTGGGTGGCTTTGACTGGGTGGCGCATGCCCTTGACTGCTCTCACCCCTCCCAGTCCTAGTTTTAGCCCTCAAGCACTCAGAACGTGTCCTGGTTTTCTAGGAAATGAATCGACTTCGCCTGATAAAGAATGACCAATCAGGTGATTAATTTTAATTAGAAGGCTGGAGCTTGTCCTGAACCAGGAAACTGCTTAAATTATGTAGTTACCTGTGGATTCACACTAATGACCCAGTTCCAGGGAGATTTCAGATGCTGAGAAGTATGATGTCAAACTGATGGATTCTGTTTCTCTTTCATTTGAGAGCACTGCGGCTACTGTACTCATTAACTAAGAGTACTTTTTTCCTCACTGTGAAATGCAAAATTTGTAATATTAAATCATGAATATTTATAGAAATACAAGCTGTAATATTATTTCCTGTTAGAGAGACGTTTATACATTTAACCTTGGAGTCTAGCACCTCAGCCAGGAGGCAGTAAGAAAAGGTAACAGGTAGTGGGAGAGGTTCTTTCCAAATCCAAGACTTACTTCATTTTGGCAGCAAAACAAATTACTGCGAAAAGAAAGTTAGGAACCAAATGAAGGACATGGATCTGAGGCTACAAAGAGACATTTGACTTTAAATAACAACAACCTCAACAAATCTTGCACTTAAGTGACAACTTTTAGCAACCTAAGAAATAGGTCAGGTATCAAAGTTTAGAGTATTTTATAATCAGATGGCTTACAAACCAAGCACAATGCATCTGTGACTTGACTTCTGTCACAATGCACCCTACAGCCTCAAAATCCCATTTTTTTTTGCCAAAATTATTTTGATTAGTATTTGCAATGCATAATCCTGACACGTGAGAGCTCGGTGCGTATACAAACCAGATCTTGGTCGTTTTTACTTCCCTTCCTTCTCCCCATGCCTTCTCCCTCACATCCTCTGTCCCTCTCTACAAAGCCCACCTTTCTATCTTCTTCCATCTATCCTTTGCTCTTTCATTCTCTTATACTTTGGTCACTGCTACATCTGATTTCTTCCCTTGTCAGTCTTACAGCAGAAAGCTTTAAGTTTACCCTTCCGGGACTACCAGGGTTACTCTTAACTATCTCCAGTGTCATGGTTCAAAGGTGTAATGCTATTTCACGAAAATGACTACAAACAGAGACATTCACAGCTAAGTAAGAGCTTGTCTACTCCCTGCAGGTACAGATAGGTCCTGGTGTGGGGCTGGGAATGAGGACTCTGGAATCGCCCCCAAGGAATTCCACTGATACCATAAACCACCAGATCAAAGCTTATATTTATTCCCACTACACAGAAGAAAACTCTGGCCCCTAGTTCATATGTTGGCAGATTAGGATTGCAGTGGTAGTCTTCTTGTTACTGCCACTTTGATCTCAACATCTCACATTGTTCCGAGTTCTACATTCTAGCAGCAGGTAAGGGAAACTAAGGGTGTAGCGCATTTGCTAGAAAAGCAGCAGTGGGGAGTTTGATCCAACGGAAACAGCACTAGACAACTGCATATGTCCCTTTCCAGTTCCAAGGATCTAGGTAACCGATGTCAAATGGCAAGGGAAGGAGGGTAGTGACATCACAGGATACAGTGTACTTCTGCAAGACAGAGCTCTTCCTTGTGATTTAAGCCATACAGTGCATCTACAGATGTCAGCAAGTCTGAACATGCACCTACCCCTTAACTAGTATCTTTCAGACAAATTTATGTTCTATACTACATACGGTACAAAGTTCAAAATCTACTGAGGAATCGAGCAAAAAATTCTCCTTCCTGTCCTTATCCTTTAGTTCCCCCGTTCCTGTCACCAGTCTTAAAATCGTCTTCCCAGTTTCCTGTATGTGGCATAGATTATGCGCGCATATTCTTTTTCCCTTCCAAACACAAGCACGTGTCCTGAACCTGATGTTCTCCTTCTGCCACCTACTCCGCAACCTGTTACCAAGCACACCAGCCCCACAGCACCATTCACCTCCAACTTTTTGTGCCCTGGTTATGTTGCTTAACACAATCTTCCCTCAGCTCACCCTGGCTGTCACAAAGGATACAGTTTTGTTCTCTGTAGCAGCTCAGCGGTATTTCATTGTGTACAAAATATGACACAGTTTCTTCAACCATTCACCAGTGGTGGACACTCAGGTTGCCGTCACGTCTTAGTTATTACAAATTATGCTGCAATCAACAGAGGCCTTATATACTCAGTAGTGAGTGAGCTGGATCTAAGCTTTTTTAACTCAGTACATTCATATTCATATATACATACCTACATATCAGTCCTTTTGACAGCTATATAATATTCAATTTTGTGAATGTGCCATAGTTAATTTAACTAGTCTTCTACTGATATTTTAACTAGTCTCCTAGTGGTCTTAATTTAGCTATTCTCCTACTTATACTCTTGAGATGTTCCTGTTACTTTGCTATTTCAAAAAAATTCACTGTACTGAATACTTACCTACCTAGCAACGTCACGTCATGTGTGCGTGTACCTTGGAAGGTGAGCCCCTAGAAGTGGAGACCTAGGAAGAAACAGCTGTGCATATGTGATGTCAACACATGAATGAAATGCTATTTATTCAGGCACCTGAAAACAATTTTATCGAACTCTGACTTCTGCCCATCTTTAGGTTAAAAAAAATGTTATATACGCTGATTATGAATGAGGCTCATCTTTTTTCATATGTTAAAGAATCTACTCCACCTTACTCTGGGAAACTTTTTTTTTTTAATACAAGATCTCACTCTGTAGTCCAGTCTGGTCCTGAATTCACTATGTAGCCCAGGCAGGCCTTGAACTCACTGCAATCCCCCTGCCTCAGCCTCCTGAGAGCTGAGATTACAGTTGTATGCCACCACACTCAATTTACACACTGGTAGGGAATTGAACCCATAGACTTGCACTTACCTTAGTAGGCAAGCATTTTAACCACTGAGCTATGTCCTATGCTCCCGGCCTCTTCATGATTCTTCTACGCTTTTTTTTTTTCCCAGTATTCAGACAGGTGACAACTGGCTTTATGAACTCGCTTATTTGCTCCTCAAATCCTTACCAAGCACTGCCCACCTATAGGGAGCGCCCATCTTTCCTCCAGACACAGACTAAGACCACTTCCTGACACACATACCAACACCCAGCCTCCTTCTTTGCCATCACTTGGCTTCCCAGCCCTTCTCTTCCCTTTCCAGGGGATGAAAGAGGGTGTTATTTATCAGAAAGAGGTGAACAACCTGTTCCCTACCACAATGTACTTGCACGCTGGAGGTAAAGTGCTGAGTAAGCGAGCTGTGTCCCCTGAATGGCACACTGCACGACAGGTCCGCATCCCACGGGAGGGCGCCTGAGCACTTAACACAGAAAGGGAAACATGCCAGCTGTGGGGGAGCTGATGCCTCGCTGGCCCCTGCAGCTCAGGAGGCAGAGGGGACAAAGAGCATGAACACAGCGTGTCACAGCAAGCCCCCCAGGTCACAGGAACAGGCTGCACAAGGGCAGGGCGACCAGGAGCTTGAGGGATTGCAAGTTCTCTGGTTTGAGAGGGGCAGACAACGCTTCCAGGAAGGGTTAGCTAGTAGGGTGGGCGGGTGCAGGAACGAGGTTGGCAAGGCCTTGTCAAGGAGGGGCGAACCTTTCCCAAGACCCACAAACCAATCCTGCCCCACACCAAGTGGGCAGGCGCGGGAGATACAGCTGTGGCATCAGCCTTCTGTTCAGAGGCTTTTCTTCCTGATTCCCTTCCCACAGAAGCGAGCCTGGCAGCACTGAAACTGTGTGTGCAAGCACAGTTCTATCCTTCTCCACAGCAGTGAGCACCCCACCACTGCGGACAGCTCACCGATGAGTCCTCACTTCTCTGACAAGTGGCTGCCAGGTACACCAAACCAACAAATTAAATGCCTCTTCTCTTAAAATAACGGCATCTTGCCAACTTCTACTATAATAGTCCTTGGTTGCTATCAAGTATTTACCACACCCCTTGAGAGTGCAACAGAAAGGTCCACTGACTATATTAGGAGTGTTTTAAGTTAATAGAAAGTACGACTAAATAACACATCTGATTTTTTAATTTAATTTTTTCAGACAGGGTCTTGCTCTGTAGTCCAGGCCAGTCCTGAACTTACTATGCAGCCCAGGTTGGCCTCAAACTCACACAATCCTCCTGCCTCAGCCTCATGGGTGCTGGGATTACCGGCGTGTACCACTTCTCCCAGTTTACATGGTGCTGGGGAATCAAACCCAGAGCCTTGCACTTTCGAGGCTAGCACTCTAACTGCTGTGCTATTCCTCTAGCCCCAAGAGTGATTTTTTAAATTGAATATTCTAGAACTTTTATTTTAAAAATACACATAAACAATGCCACCATCAAAGTAATGGCCTTGGGAGACTACTTATTTACTCTAATACTGATTCCTCTATCCAATATATTTTTACAATTCTCTTTTGTTTTTTCACAGTACTAGACATTAAATCTATAGACACTTTATTACTAAGTATACCAGCCCTTTTCATTTTTTATTTTTTTTTTATTTTGAGACAAGGTCTCTCCAAGTTGTCCAGCCTGGCTTTGAATTTGTAGTCTTCCTGCCTCAGATTCCCAAGTAGCTGGGATTAAGGTGTGCACTACACCTGACTGGAATTCTTTTAAGGGCTTTTTTTTTTTTTTTTGCAGCATTTTACTCAATCAACATTGATTTAACTGACTTTCCTTTCATCAATTTTGATTTTACAAGTGTGCTTTGTTGAAATGGAACATCTCAGGACGGAAGGAATGGCAGAGCAGTTAAAGCGCTCACCTTTTGATTCCCCAGCACCACATAAAGCTGGGCGTGGTGCCACACACCTATAATCCCAGCCACTTGGGAGGCTGAAGCAGGAGAAATGTCTGGATTCCAAGACCAACCTGAGCTAAACCAGTAAGTTCAGGACGAGACTGGCAATAGAGACCCTGTTACCAACAAAAGAAAAAAAGAAAAAGCGGGAAAAAAGGGAAAATGGAACAGCTCTTCCCTTCTTTCTTCTTATTTCACAGAAACAAAGCAAAATTCAGAGACTGCTTCTTATGCCCCTGCTTGGTAGCAAAGAGCATAAGTTTCTGGGGAACAGGCTGCCTTCCGTGGCAGCTCCCCTTAGATAACAAGACTGTGGGCGGGGCACCATACCCAAGTCCCCAGCCTATCCTCACTAAGGGGTCTGCCTCCGGTCCTCCTGCCAAGGCTGGTGAAGGCAGCTACCGGAGCTCCTGGTCTGATTAAGGGTCGTGCTCAGTCGGGCCATGCTCATGTAGGGGAAGCCAGCCCCATTCGTGATGTGCTGGCTTATCACTAGAACGAAAGCAGGGACACACTCTTCATTGCCAGATTGTGTCTGGCTAACAGCAGACAGCAGAATCCAAACTTCACTTTCCCTACAGGCTGAGGGGAAGCTATACAGCCTGGCAGGAGATTAGCACTCCCACTGCTGTCAGCCAGTCCCTTGTCTGCAGTATTTATCACATCCCACTGGAACCTGCTGCTTACATCCCTGCCACCCAGCCACTCTGTCCCTAGGATTTAATCACATGACCTGGCATTTTATATGCCCAATGGGCGACTGTAAACAAGGGAACAGATAGCAGGAGTGTCTGCTCTTTATGGGTACGTCATCAGGCCTCTCGATTCAAGCCCACTGTGGTCAGTGTTGGCCATGTGAATATAAAGCACCCACCCTACCTCTCACCAAGCTCCTTACAGGCATTACAAGACCATGAAGTTCTGAAACAGAGCTCATTCCTGGAGAGCAGGACACTCCAGACTACCGGGAGGCCTTAGGCAGAAAGTGAGACTAGGCATTGGGACCATCGGGCATATGGCCATTACACAAACATGTGACTCTGGCACATTACTCCACTTCTCTAGGGGGCCAGATGGCTGCTTGCTAAGCTCCTATGTGGTGTCAAAAGTTCTCCAGTGCTACCTGCTGTCTTCCCTCAAGGACAAAACAGATGTCTCCTCCATCTCCCATAAAGACGGTGCAAGCACTGAACTGTCCAAGCAAAAACACCTTTAAGAAAGAATTCCTATGCTTGAGTGGTTTATTCTGAGACCAGAACCTAGAATTTTAGAAATCTCCAGTCAATGTCAGAGATAGACTATAAGAAAAGACCTCCCCAGCTGAAAGCTTTTTACAAAAGCTGTAACGAACAAAAACTCTTAAGGAAAAATCAGGACAATTCCAGAAAATGGAGAACAAACCAAGGGGCTGAAGTAACTAGCTAATGGGCAAATGCTACAGAATGAGAGCAGACAGCAACACACACCTGGAGTCCATGGGAATAAGCAGGCATACCTTTGTTCTAGGCCTCCAGCAGGCCAGACAACCAGGGTTTTTTGGATGGGAAGCAGGGGCCATCAAATTTATGAGGATTTATGAATCTTGGCTACACTGAAGGAGGAAAGTGAGGACCAACAGAAATGGCACTTTGCAGCCAAAGGCAGTCTGCACTGTGCTAAGTCAACTGGCGGGGGAGCGGGAGGAGCACACACAGCCCGCCACTGCAGAGAGGCCTTCTTGAAACGCAGTCCAGAGGTCCACAATGCTAGAACACCAACACCACGTCCTGAGGAACTGCAGACTTCGCCATTACAGAGCATTTTTTCATATATCATCTCAGTTAATTCTTCTGGTGTTCAGAAGGCCAGAAAGGAATTTAAGTAACCTGCCCAGGGTCTCTCAGCTGCAATGCAGTTGGGCCACCTGCAGACATTTCCTCTAGACTATCCTAAGAATGCTAAGAGACATTTAGAGCTTGCAGGAGTTCCACGGACAACCACAGTTTATGCAAATTCATAAGCATGCTTTGGAAAGACACCAGCCCCAGAGCCTGCAAGAACCTCAAGCTGGCACTGGACCTGCCCAAACTGAGTAGATACCTGGCTCCTATTTACTGAATGAATGAAGGTGGACAACTAATTGTTTCAACTTTGCAGTTTGAGAATTTGAGGTGAAGAATCCCAGTACAGGCCTGCTAATGCCAAAGTCACTAGTCCTTTCACTCTGAGTGTGATTTTAGGGGCCATATGAGATGCAGATTCCATGCAATGACCACAGGAGGTATGTAAACGCAACAATATAAAACAGCGGGTCATATTTCATTTATTTTCTATCATTTCTTTTTATATAAAGGAAACGGTATCATCTATGGCTGGTCAATCTGGCACCTCACCATTACTAATTCCCTCCTTTTTTTTTTTTTCCCAGTGAGGGGGATCAAACTTGAATCTTGCATATGCCAGGCAAGCATGGTACCCACTGAGTTACACCTGCCTCCCAATCCTCTCCTTTTCTTCAGGAAGAACTGGTAGCTCAATGCTAAGGCATATGCCTAGCATGCACAAAGGCCCTGAGTTCAATCCCCAGCACCACCACCACCAAAAAGTTCAAGAGCTTTTAGCAAGCAACACATACCTAGAATAACACTTCATTTTCTATTTGTTTTATTTTTATGGTTACCTCCAGTTTGTAGAAAATCGTACTGGTTTTCCACTTACCATAAATGATACAACATTTCTTTATAAACTAAGTATAATTTTATTTATCTATTTATTTATTTAGTTTTGAGAAGTCCAAACTGGTCCTGAACTATGTAGCTCAGACTGGCCTTGAATTTACAGCAATCCTCCTGCCTTATGTCTCCCGAGTGCTGAGATTACAAGCACGTGGTACCACATCTGGCTTTAAATATAATTTTAAAGAAGTTTTTAAAGGAGGATCATTTTAAAAGACATTATTAGAAACAGCTGAGCTTTCCGTAATGAAATTTGATTAATTTCATCATCTTGTGAGAAAAAAACAGAGACTTCTTAGGCAAATTAAGGTATCTAAGTCACTACACAAGATGTCTCACAGGAACATCAACTACTACTGGCTGCACTATCGATGGCTGCAACCCCATCACGTGATACATGGTTAAAGTCAACAGTGCAGGTGGCAGAGGGATGGTAGAAGACATGAGCAATACGTGCGTGGCTGTCATTTAGGAAATGTGTTACACTGGCCGTCAGATCACAAGTGCTTCTGCCTGGTTTTGAGTCAGGGCTCCTCTGCGGCAGAGGGAATGGGACAAGTCATGTTCGCTAGAAACCTCAAGTCTGAGGCTGCAGCATTCCTAGCTGGGCACATCCAAGTCAGGGTTTCTTACATGGGTTACACTTATCAGTATCATACATTCAGGGTGGCAGGTGTCTATCAGCAACAGATAGCCCGTAATCTGTAAGCCAAGAAAAATAGCTTGCGTAATCAGCAACAGATTCTGAAATCAAAGGAGTAACCACAGGGTGAGAATGCAGTCGACCAACAGTTGGCACACATCAAAGGGCAGCTGATAGAGAACTGGCACACGAATTTCTAGGGCAGTCTGGTCAAATGAGAGAAGGGAGGGCCCCTGGGGTGCTGAGAAGTGTGTGTGTGCTTGCACAAGTGCCACACAAACACTCCGAGGAGGGAGTGTCATGAAGCACAACTGCCAACTCCCGCATGCAGTCAATAGAGAAAGAAGCCCCAGGCACCTTCTTTGGAAAAAAAAAAAAAAATCAGGGTGTGAGTTTTAGCCAGCTGATGTTACATGTGGGAAGAAGGAAAGGCTTGTACTCTCTCCCAAGTTTTTTTTTATCTTCATGAATTTCACTTTCATGGTTAAAAATTTTAATTTTGCTACCTGGTCACCTCAACAAATGAATTTTGAATTTTGTTGTAAATCAATTCTTTTTCTAAAAGCTGTATGTTCACACTGCTTTCCCTCAGACCAGTAACACTGGTAACCTTATCAATCTAAAGCTCAGGCAAGTCTCTCTTGCCTAATCTGTGTTCGTCCTCCCTCTGTCCACCGCCCACTTGTCCTCACCTGAAGAGTCATAAACAGCCATCTAGAAAGCTTCTCTGTCACCACGGCCAACAAACCCTGGGATAATTTGGCACACTAGCTTGCTTCCTGGTTCTTCTGCTTGCAAAGAAGGCTCCATTAGCAAGTTAGGGCAGCTGTGTTGGTCAGTTTGTGAAGCATTTTTCTTCTGGAAGGCAGATATGCCTTCTACCTACCAACACTAATGAACAGCCTCCTTGGCAGTGTGAGGAACTCATTGTATCAGGGCTGGTAGTGGATAACTCTGGCCTGATGCTATGTAATTATGTAAATATATACATAGATGAGCATACACATATGTATATAATACATACGCAAATAATTATATGTAATTATAACTGAGTTGTAAGAACCCCTTATTGTAAGGTGTCCTCAAGATCAGACTTCATTATAACTGAGTAAGCTACAGATCATATATCCATTGTTTGTCTCATCCCCAAAGAGTTACATCATTTTATTCTAACTGAGACTTGAAAGTTACTGACTTTATTGGCTGAATTGGAGAGAAAACCCTAAGAGTACATGGAGACCTAAGTCTTATGAATTGGGACCCACTGAGCTCATGAGGGCTGGGCTCATGAGCTCATGAGAGCTCAAGTTAAAATGCTTGTCTTACAAGCACAAGGCCCTGAATTTGACTCCCCAGAACCACATAAAGCGAGGCATGGTGGTGCATGCTTGTAATCCTAGCACTCGGAAGGCTGAGATAGGAGGATTGCTGTGAGTCCAAGGACAGTCTGGGTTACACGGGGAGTTCAGGACCAGCCTGGACTACAGAACAAGACC
Organism: Ctenodactylus gundi; assembly: GCA_004027205.1. NCBI lineage: Eukaryota > Metazoa > Chordata > Mammalia > Rodentia > Ctenodactylidae > Ctenodactylus > Ctenodactylus gundi. The sequence continues at coordinate 317,371 of PVKB01001960.1, forward strand.
CTGTGTCAAAAAAATAAAAAATAAGACTAGAGTGGCTTGATTCATCACCCAGTGACAATCTTGTTTCCCAAGGTAAGAAAGGAGGTTATGAATTTGAGCTAAAATTAGTCCTAACATGTTTTCAGAACTGTTGTTCCCTTTTTTCCTCTCTCCTTGAATCTGGGCTTTTTGTCCTGATCAAGACAGACAGTATGGCATGGAGACTGAGATTGGAGTTAAAGGCTCTAAGCTGAAAGCCACTTCCTGGTCCAAATGGTTTACTAACCGTACAACCCTCAGAAGAGCTGATTTAACCTCATGGCCTCACTCTCTCAACTAAACCCATGGAATTGTGAAATTAGATGATAATGCACAGAAAATACTTGCAACAGAGTGCTCAGCACATAGGTAGTATTCTGACAATAGGAGGTATTCTAGTGTTCCACCTAAAAGACAAGTTGACCCAGATTTTGAAGGAACTCTTGTTTCTGGCATATGCAAGATTCCAGTTTGATCCAAACTCTTGTTTGGATGTTGAATTAGTTTATATTCAGTCATCCAAAGAAGACTGAATTAAAAAATTTCACTCATAGCTCCTCTTATGACTTTGACATTTCTCCTATGGAGAGATGGAATTCTATGTTCTCTCCCCTGAAATCCAGCCAGGCTTATGAGCAAAGGAAAACTGAGTTTTTAATTTCCAAAGCTTTATCATAGCCTGCTTCCAATATAAATGCTTGCTCTTGGAACTTAGCCACCATGCTGGGAGGAAGCTCAAGCAACCACATGGAGAGGCCACTGTCCTAGCCAAAAGCACCAGATGAGGTCCCAGCTGGAAGACTACATCAAATTGCCAAAGATATAAGCGAATGAGCCTTCAGCCGCAAAATCACCATGGTCTTTAAATCTTCCCAACAGAGGCCTCAAACATTAAAGGACGAACTGTCCCATTGTGCCCTTTCCAAATTCCTGACCCATAGAATCTGTTAGTCTCATAAACGGTGTTTATTTTATATCACTTAGTTTGGGTTTGCAATGCAGCAACAGATAAGCAATACAATTGTTTCTGGGCAACCTGGAAAGGTCTAAGTGAAGTGCAAAAGCAAGAAGAAAGTTTCCAGAAAGTCAGCTGAAGCATGGTGGGCTGAGAGTGTTGGCAGGGAGACATGAGATCACTAACACTATGACACAAATGAGACTGGAGATAGAGGTGTTTAAGGGTCACAGATTACTACGAGGGATGAGGAAAAGAGAAATTCAAACAACCCAACTTCTAAATAATGGAACTTTTGACAGATTTGGGTTCATCCAGAAAGGAGTAAAAATTTTTTTCTGGTGGATAATATATTGAGATAGAGGAAATGAAATTCTACTTGAAATATGTTGAATCTACACAGGTTCTAGGCAATAGAAGGCATGTCCAGCAAAACTACAGAAATTCAGGATTAGGAGTTGAACAGTAGTTGTGGTCACGATCTTGAAAACAGATGAAATTACCTCTGAGATTGTGCTGAATAAAAGCACAGTGAAAGCCTATATTTGGGGGAACAACAAATGAGACGGCCGGTCGCAAAATCGTGTCTGTGTGTACGGATGGGTGTATTACTGAGGGCACATCTTCAGCCTCATCCACACAATTGCTCAGTTGCCCAGGCTGGCATCAACTTGTAATCTTCCTGCCTCAACTTCTCAGAGGGCTGTGATCACAGGCCTAAGCAACCAGGCCCAGCTCAGAGGCAGAATGTTGGGATACAGTGGCAACTTTGGAAGGGTATGACCATTATTAGCATTAGCAGAGAGGTCAAAGAGACAAACGACTGGCACAGAGGACTGGATCCAAAAAAGGAGACAAGAAAGGAACTAGGGTCAGAAAGAGGCCTCTCCAACCCTAACCAAAAGTGGAATGAGACCCATTCAGAGAAGAAAGAATGACAAGATACAAAGGCCGTCCGGGGCCTCACACTGTCTCCTGTCTCCACTCAGAAACAGTTCCCTGTGAGTCTGGAAGGGGAAGTGGACAGGATGTGTTGAAATGAGATGGTTATAAGTACATTTCTAAGGAATAAGGGGCACAGGAACACCTGCCACGTATTTACCTCACAAAGATAAAGTACAGATTAGGTTTCTATGAAGTACTCTGAGATCCTTGGCACTGCAGTAGATCTACCTTTAAGAGGAACAGTTCTCAGCATTTGCTGAACTCCACAACACTCCTGGGAGGTAGATATTATCATTGGATGAGGAAACAAAGGCCACACAGCAAGTCAAAAGCCAAGGCAAGATTAGAGTGAGGCCTGCCTTCCGCGTGGGGAAGGCCAGTTGGCTGCGTTCCTTCTGTGTCAGTAGTAAGTTCTCTGATCTGTAACACAGAGGAGGCTTGTTTCTGGGAAGGTTGTGGAAAGCGATTCATTAATGACCATAAGGTTCTCTGAAACTCACTGAAAAAGACACTGAAAAAAAAGTGTCACCACCCAAATTGTAGAAATAACGAAGAAATTTCAGGAACAATGGGAGTCTAATGATAACAAGGGAGATAGATGCACTTGGGAGGAGTGGCCGCCTGGAGGAAATAGGCATCTGTGGGGTGAGAGGATCTTAGAGAGCTGGCCATGTGCCAGCTGCTCCACTTGGCTCCCTCCTGCCTCTTCACTGTGTGCAGACACAGCGCAACATGGCTGGGCTGGACTGGGACGACTGGCCCCAAAGACAGAGCAGTAATTGGATTACTCACAGGCTAAGTCTGTGAACAAAATATAGATCAGAGCACCTCAGGGGTCCCCAGAAATGGTGAAGAGAGAGGTTACAGTTTTATGAAAGACTTTACTAGAAATTTCTGGAGAATCAGACTACCCTCACAATCCTTTTAGCACTGTATTTACTTTTTCCTAAAACTCAATTTGTTATTAATAGTAAGAAAGTAAGGATGACACTGTACAGCAGTTAGGACTTCTATTATAAAATAAGAGATGGGAGTTAATATAAAATTAAGCTGACACAGGAAAGGTAACAGGCATTTACTGACTGCCCGCCATAGGCCTTCTCATTTAGCCCTATGATATGCTGGCAGTCCCATTTTACAGGGACTCAACAAAGCGCTGGAAGACCTCGCAGCTTGTCTATGAAAGAATCTCAACTTAAGCCCTGCTATGCTTAATTCCAGGGCTCACGGTCTTTGTGCAACTCACACTGCCTCACATGGTCCCAAGCCCAATGTTAGTCACATCTCAACTACCGAGATTATTGTAATGTGCTAGGAGAGAGCTGCTTCTTAGAAATGGAGAATGCGTAGGGCCATTTCCAGTATGTGTGCCTGACATCCCTGTGCCACTCAGACAAGACAAAAAAGTGACCAGGACCAACCCAAGTGAGTGACAAGCTAAGAGTCACTATGCTCTGTCCTAAGGGCCTCACGCGCCATGGCACATGGCTCACCCTGCCACAGTACATGCCAGCTGACCTATGCGTCCTGGCTGTTGAAGGGTATCTCCCCTCATCTTCTCACAGAGTGTTTTCTTCTTCTCAATTCCTTTAAGGCTTTGACCCTCCTGGCATGAGCTGTTAAGTTAATCAAGAAACTAAGGCCTGCTAAGTTGTTAGCAAATATGCTACCTTCATGCTACCTTCTAAGATACAATTTTTAACTTGGTTAATATGTACCTGCCACTAGGGTACCAAGAAGTAATTACAATGGAGGCGTGTCCTCCAGCCTAGAAGAGAGAGAAGGAAACAACCCCGGGCAGACAGGCTTTGGGGCATTTCCCAAGCCAATGAACCAATTACACAATCAATAAACTAGGTACAATCCTATCAACAGGAATAGATTAACTTAGTAATACAGATACTATTATCATGCCCACAGTATGTAAACAGTCACAGAGAGGCCCCAAGTCCTTCCAAAGTCACACAGCCAATAAAAGGCAGAAACGCGATTCAAGCCCAGGCAATATCTAGATCCTGAGACATGCTCTTAACCACTAACCCTCACAGTTCTCCAAATGTCACCTGCAGACTCTCTTTTCCTGCCCACATGAAGACATCGTGTGTCCTCTGCACTGTACTGGTATCTGTACCAAGATGCAAAATAATCAGTGGCTCAACCTGACTTCGTGTCCTTTGTCTTCTCCCTGTTAGGTATTCTTAATAAAGGGGTGAAAAGGCAGTTTTGCTTAAAATCCTCCTTACTGAAGTAGGAAAAGTTATTAAAATTTGAATACCTTAACTCTGAAGTTTGTATCTTTTAAATATTGTGAGAGCATGTATAGAACACTTCTGCTGCGTACTGAAGTAAGCAGTCTTAAGGGAAGATTACTGGGCCTGGAGACATAGCTCAGAGGGAGTGCTTGTCTGGCACCCACAAGGCCCTGGGTTCCATTCCCCAGCACCACATAAAAATTACCTGGGTGGGGTGAGATACACCCGTGGTTTTAGCCCTCAGACGGCTGAGGCAGGAGGATTGCTGTGAGTTTTGAGACGAGACTGGGCTACATAGTGAACTCAGGACCAGTCTGGACTACAGAGTAAGACCTTGTCTCAAAAAAAAAAAAAGGAAGGAAGGAAGGAAGGAAGGAAGGAAGGAAGGAAAGAAGGAAAGAAGGAAAGAAAAGAAAGAAAGCAAGGAAGGAAGAAAGGAAGAAAAGAAAAAATCAAGAAAAGACAACTAGATGATTGAGCTATGAGCTCAGACAGCTACTTTATCCATGGGAAATTTCTATATGAACTCATGGCTATAGCTACTCAGAAGTGGGTATGTAACAGACATTTTCTTGAAAATTAACAAGGTAAACTCATCACTTCAAGAAGAAACACCCCTAGTATTTGATTCCAGTGATGAGATTTGACCTCTCAAGCAAAAATTAAAATTTTGGAAAATTTGTGTTTACCCTCATGGGCTCATACCTTCCCCATATTTGAAGACTTTGAGGATAAGACAAGTAGTAACTGGGATGACTGTGCCTTTCTGATACTGTCTCATGTAAAATGTAAACATTTGGAAGAAGATCTGAGTAACTCAGCAAACCAATATTTTCCAAATGACCTATGTATGAGGTTACAAAATCCTATATTAGTAAAATATTTTAATATAACAGAATATTAAAGCTCATTCATATTGTTTTAGATACTACATGACAACTAACCTTTAAGAAACTACTACCTGTCAAATTTTGGTATAGTATCATAATATCCATATTCAACTGAATACCACTATTAAACTATTCATATTTATTTCTACTACAAATCTGACTATAGATTTGTTTCATATTTTTCCAACCAAAACAATAAATGCATTGTACTGCACTGAATACAGAAGCAAACATGCAACCTGATAAGTCTTGTCTAAATACAGCACTAAAAAGTTGCAAAAACAAAAAATGTAAAACAATGCCACTACTCTCACTATATGTACTGGGCTTTAAATAAAGTTATTTATAAAGGGCTGGAGGAATGGTTCAGCGGTTAAAGCGCTTGAGCAAGCGCTAAGCCAAGCGCTAAGTACCCGAGTTCGATTCCCCAGCACCACATAAGCTGGGTGTGGTGGCGCACGCCTGTAATCCCAGCACTCGGGAGGCTGAGACCGGAGGACTGCCATGAGTCCAAGGCCAGCCTGGGCTCTGAAGTGAATTCAGGACCAGCCTGGACCACAGAGCGAGACCCTGTCTCCAAAAAAGTTATTTATAATAAAATGTTATTTATGCTTACATTTAATTACCTGATTGTTTTCATTTATTTGTCTGTTTGCAATACCAGAGACTGAACTCACAGCCTTTGCACTGAGCTACAGCCCCAGCCCTTATTTATTTTGTAAGCAGGGTTTCCCTAAGTCATATTGCTCAAGCTGCACTTGAACCTGTGACCCTCTTGCCTCAAACTCTCACAGTCCTGGGATTATAGGCCTGTGTCACCATGACTAGCTAAGTACTGGTATTTGTAAGGGAGTTAAAAATACTCACAACTTTCTTAGCTTTAACTCTAGCTACTGTATACATCAAAAGCTCTTTGCAGTTCTTAACAATTGGTACAAATATAAAGGAATCCAGAGACCAAAAGTTTGAAAATCACTGCTATTCAGCATGGAACTCAGGGCAACAGAAAAGAAAAGGTTAAAAAAAAAAATGCAGCTGCAGCACTCTGGGTGAAGGGGTGGCATGTCCAGCCACTGTGAATTCCATGGACATCTCATCAAGAAGGTTTCAGTGACCCAATTTCTCAACAGGCTTTACAGTGCAAGGGCTATGATCATTAAAGATCCCACTCACCTCGTGGCAGCTCCCAGGGGACACTCATTCTCCTCCTTTCGGCCATCTATTCTCTGTTGAGAACTGCACTGCTCACTTCTCCTCCCTGCTACAACCTTATACGTGCTTTACCCCACACCAAACCTTTTTTTTTTTTTTTCCTGCAGTACTGGGGATCTAACCTAGGGTCTTTGCATTGAGCTACATCTCCACAACTGAGATTCATTTGGCTTATGATTCTGGTGGACGGAAAGCACTAACAGTGTGGCGCCGGCACCTCGTGAGCCTCCCTTCACCTCCCCGGCTGCACGACATCAAAGCACAGAAGCAGAAAGGAAAATGGCCACAGGTAGAAGAGGCCAAGGCACTGGGTGCAGAGGGTCATACTTTATAAAAACCTGCTCAACAACCAATGTGTTCATAGGACACCTGACCCACACCTGCAAGACACCATTAACATCATCAAGGTAAAGCACCATTACCTAACTACCTTCTCCCAGGCCCTACCTGGCACGCATCAACTGAAGAATAATATGGGGTGTGTGGGTAGATGTGTGTAGATGTGTGTGTGTGTGTGTGTGTGTGTGTGTGTGTGTGTGTGTGTGACATTCTTTAATATTCCTTTTCTTTAATCTCTAAGCACCTGGCTACGATATTTATGTGGGCACCCTTATACGTGCTTGCTTGCTGACCCCCTCATGTGAGGCCTTGAAAACTAGAACTCTGTCTCTTTCTCAATACCGTAATCAATCCTTGGTACATAGGGTGAAACTCAAGAAAGATCTGTTGAATTAATGAAACTAATTAACATGTCAACACATACCAAGCAATCTTCCAAAAGCAACTTGGCTTCACCAGAGGAAGACTTAACTGAGCAGCTAAAATAAATCAGGTAGAATTTTTTAGTATATTATTCGGTTGACATTTTGAATCAGTATTGAGGCCTGTTAGGGAGACTGAGGTTAATTCTGAAACTGTAAGACCAAAGCCAAAACCCTCCAAGTCGTGACCCCCATCTCACCCTCAATGCAAGTCTCTTCCAGTCAGACACTGACCTCCCTTTGTGATACTGAGTCACAGCTCGATAAAATCAATCGAGTGCTTCTAGGCAGCCAATTTTGCAAAGGAAATTTTCAGTACAATGAAGAGTACATAAAGCCAACTATGGTAGCCTGAACCCTATAAGTCAACTTTCAAACTTAACAGAAGCAAAGTCTGATGAATTAATAAAGTATGTTGGGTCAGATAATCCCTGTGAGCACTACCACAATACAACGTGTGTAAGTTGCGCAAACTGCTCCCATATCCCAGGCTGTTCCAGCTTCTTCCTGAGATACTGCTGCTGTGGATCCCACTGCCTGCCCTCACATCACAACCTTCTCTCCTCCTGTTTTCTCCTTCCCTCCCTTCCTTCACTGCACCTGGTTCTGCAGCTTGCTCACCATTCACTTAGATGAAATAAATATTATTCTGAAACAAGAATTTCAAGTCCTTCTCAGGCTCCACCAAAGAAAATGATCTTACTTCCCTACAGACTAAGAGCCTTGGAAATCCTCAATGCCCAGTCCCTTATTTTATGAAAGAGGAAACAGAAAACAGTAAGACACTACACCTGTCTCAATTCATTTCTGTCAGGAAAACTGGTGCCAAGATAAAGGGAGTGCACAAGGTCAATCAAAGGAGAAAAGAAACTGAGGAATGATTTTAAATACTGTCAATAACCACTCAATATAATTTACTAAGTACTTACTGTATGCTGGCTGCCAGAGATAAGTGGAGAGTTTTTGGGGCATTTTTTTGCTCTGATTTTAATACTTGCTAAAACTTGAGGGGCTGGAGGAAAGTCACAGAAGTTAAAGCACTTGCCTAGCAAATGAAAGGCCCTCAGTCCGGTTCCCCAGCACCATGTAATAAGCTGGGTGTGGTGGCACACGCTTGTAATCCCAGCACTCAGGAGGCAGAGGGATTGCCATGCGTTCTAGGCCAGTCAGCGCTACCTAGTGAGTTCAGGACCAGCCTGGGCTAGAGAGAAAGAGACCTTGTCCAAAAAAACCCAACCCCACCCCAAAACAAAACAAAAACAAACAAACAAACAACACCCCCGCCCCCGAAAAAAAACCTTGAAAACCTGGGCAGACCAACAAAACCCTGCATATTATAATTTTAACAGATTGGAACTCTGAGCTGCAAAAAACCACACATACGTGACAACGTGCAAAACAAAAGTAACTACTATGCACTGCAAACTCCACCCCCCCCACACACACAAACCCACACACACGCATGCACATACATCCAAAGCCCAAGTAATTACAGCAATCTAGGAAAATAAAAAGCCTAGGAAGTCTGTCTATGAATCGAACAGGAAAGAAGTGAGGGTTTGGGAGGACCCATGCTGCAGTTTAAGAATTTGTTTAGAATTAGTGGCAAGGTATTTCTGGCAACCAAAAGAGCCCTCGGTAACATTCAACTATTTTTCAGAAGACGGTCTTAGGATCCTTCCTTCGCCACAAGAGGGTGCACACTTCCTTATTAATGCCGTAACCAGGGGAACCACTTCCATTTCTCCACACAGCTGCTCACCACTGCTTGGGCACTTCTCTGCAGGACTCCAGAGGGTAGAATGTGGGAATATAGTGACAGGAAGGTGCACTGGGACAGGGACAGTCACGCAGAGACTAAACCCCTTCCACAAGCTTTATCTCACTTAACAGTAATGCTGTGAGGGTAAGTGGGGCAAAATGTAAGAAACAGAGTAAGTGACAGAGTTGGGCACAACTTCAAAGAGGTATTCACAGTTGAGCCCAAACTCACAACGAATGGATGGCTCCTGGCTCCCCAATCCCGCATGCATATTCCTTATTTCCCTGCCAGAGCATAATTAAACCCGCACCACCGGCATACGGCACCTCTATCTGACCTATTTTTCTAGGAATCATACACTGGGCAGATCAGAAACCGTTTCCCTTCATAGCCTTAAAGCTGTTTTTAAAAATTGTGTGTTAGCACCTGGCAAGTGATTTTTATAGGTTTCCAGGGAGGGAAGCCTGAAGTGTGCTGCCACTTGTCCGTGGCATTCTAAAGGTAGCAGTAACATGGACTAGAACAATATTAAGAGTTGCTTACAACAGAGAAATTAACTATAGGCTCAAATTCCGTTGAACGGATCCCCTGAGGTTCCGGCTACAACCTTAATTCCTAGGCCTTTTCTTGTGATGAAGAGCAGGCCACAGTCATTGAGGATTTGAGCCTGTCAGAGAGCCTATGTCTCCCTAAAGATCCACTTCTTCTCTATTCCCCCCATCATGGTCGCATAATTCACGCATTCATCACCACTCCTAACTGGCCACAGAAGTGGAGCTCATAAAGTTGGTTGTGTAAGTGAATAATCAGCAGGAACACTGGCCATAAAGAAGACCACAAACACAGGAAAGAAAGATTAGTTTACAAACTATAGGTGCATACTCTGTTAACTCACATCCTTACTCAGTTCTGATTCTACGAATGCCGGGCCACATTGGAAAAATAAATGCAAATCAGGGGCACGAGGAATGGCTCAGAGATTAAAGGTCATGCCTATAAGTACCCGAGTTCCATTCCCCAGCACCACTTAAACTGGGTGTGGTGGTGCACACCTGTAACCCAACACTCAGGAAGCAGAGACAGGAGGATTGCCTGAGTCCAAGGCCAGCCAGGGCTCCACAGTGAGTTCAGGACCAGACTGGGCTACAGAGCGAGAATAGAACCTGTCTCAAAAAACAAACAAAAAAGAATGCAAATCAGAACACTGAGATTCTATCTCACTTGTTCAGGAAGACGGCTATTATCAAGAACTCAAAAAACAAATGCTGGCAAGGCTGCGGGGGGGGGGGGGGGGGGAGGAACCCTTCCACACTGTTAGTGGGACTGTAAACTGGAACAACTATTTTGGAAATCAATATGGAGAATCCAAGGAAGGAAGGAAGGAGGATGGAAGAGAGGGAGGGATAGGAGGAGGGAGGGGAAAAAATAAAGAGAAGGAAGGGAGGGAGAGAGAGAAAGAAAATATTCCAATTGACCCAGCTATACCACTTCTGGGTATCTTTCCAAAAACAGTTAAAAGTACCATACAACAATGATACATGCATGCCTGTATTTATAACAACACAACTCATAATACCTAAATCTTGGAAGCAGCCAGTATGTCCATCAACAGATGAATGGATAAAGAAAATATGGTGCATATATACACAATGAAATACTACCCTGCCACAAGAAAGATAAATTTGAGTTATTTGTAAGAAAAAGGATGCACCTTGAGACCATTACGGTTAGTGAAATAAATCAGACACAAAGTCAAATATTGCATGGTTTCTTTAATATGGTAAAACTGAAGCATAAATGGGTAAAAGACCAAGATGAAAGAGTGATAGGACACAGGGAGACAGACTTTGTGGAGAGGGAAAGGGCTTGGAGGGAGCAAGAAGTTGAGAAAGAGGCAAGGTAAGGGATGAAGAAACGATGTACGTATGGTCCGATTCCTCAAGCTGAATATAACTATTATGTGCTGCCAACACATACCAACAAAATGATTTTAGGGGGAAGAACAAAGAATGCTGGGCCATTCCACTAAAGATCACTTAAAGCAGCCCCCTCCCTCTCAGAACTTTTTCTTAGTGGTAGTATCAGAGGCTCGGAGCGGACTGCAAGGACACCTTTTCCAGTCCTGTTCAGCTTGTTGGATCAAGTTCACCGGATCATTAAGACTTGCTGTTCAATGCCTGGACAAGGCTGTTTCGGCATTGCTGAGGCTTAGAGGTCACTGGAGGGCACACGGGATGTGGGAAGGAACCTCTCTTTTGCACAGGCTTCATGCCTTCCAGCTGCTTCTAAGAGCTTACGCAGAACCCTGGGTCCTTTCCCATCCTAAACATCACACTCCTCCTTTTAAGACCGCCCTCTTAATTCCTGTTAAGTCTGAAGGACATCTTTCTTGCTGGTTCCTATGGAGTTAGGTCCAGGGCTGCCTCTCAATGAAAGGTGAACACCTTTCATACCTTTGACTTAAGATTTTATCTGATGTCCCATTGGTTCCAGTGCTGCTCCTGAAACATGTCTTCACACATATAATACAGACAAGATCACATCCTGTCCTACTCAGACAATGGCAATTCAAAAGCCAGTGGACTGCATTTCTTCCCTTGAGAACTAGTTTACCTAATGGGGCTGCTCATTATATAGTAAGGAGGTGCCTTTGCATCTTGCTCACAACCTGAGATCCCAGCAGGGGGCACCACAGAGAAGAACCTACAGGCACAGCCAATCAGCAATTCTTAGAATTTCAATTTAAGCTTCAGGGACCAGCATCTGTGACGTCAGAGAGCCTGATGTTGGAGACGTGCCTGAGTGTGGCTTCCACCAGACTGTAACAAGACTCCTCCCTTTGACCCTGATATGCAAAACTGTGCAATAAGAACCGGGTGACAAATCCCTGCTAGGAAGGGCCATGATCTCAGCCATCAAAATTAGAACTGGAAAAGCCCTCTCCAAACCTGGGCAGAGTGGCTCAGTCCTAAATGCCTCTTTGATAGGGCCTCTGATGCTTCCTTTGGGGCTCAAATTTACAAGTCAGCAAGTCAAACCATAAAAATAACTTTTCATGATGTTTAGCATTAATTTTTCCTTCTTGTTCCATACTGCTTTGATCAGTTCTAAATACATTTTCTTTTCCCACGATGTTTACATCCTGCACATTCCTACAGCCTGTTCTCATATCCCCCTTTAATCACCATTTGGCCAAGCTATGCATAGTCCACCCCTTTCATCTTTCCTATGTCCTTCCTCCAGCAGTGCTAGCTCCTCTTTAAATTCCTTCCAATCTGTCAACAACTTTCTGAACTGATGCACACTCTCCTTTAATAAACATTCCAGGTACTCTGTTTCCTACGATTTCTCCAAAGACTCTTACAGTGAAAAGAAATTTGACCAGGAGTCGGAAGTAGTAGTTCTGACTTTAGATCTACTACACGCCTCAGTTGTCTTGCCTGTAAGATGGAAGTAATAGTTTTTCTGATTTGACCCAAATAAAGTTAAATCTAAAATCACTTTGTAGATTAGAGAGGACTGCTATAAAAACACGTATGCATATATTACCTGTATAATTTATAAAAAGCACAAATAAAGGAACGGAAACAAGTATGCCAAATAGTAACTGTGGTGGTGGCATTAAGTTTAATGGTTACATTATTGTGTACTATTAATGCTTTCTGTTTTGATTTTATGGAATCATTCATGTATCCACTCACTAAAATGGTTTCCTAAATCTCCATGCAAGGCAACTGGCTGGGGCGTGGGTGTATACAATCAAAGACCTCAGGCAGGGACAGCATCCCAAATTATTAGGAACTTACTACTTGATCTGGGTCATGTCTTTTCAAAAGCTATTGCTGCTGCTTAAATTATGTCCTATGTCAGAACAATGGGGGTAACCGCTCATGATTTCTTCAGAACAGATTCTAAGAAAGAGAACTGTAGGTTGGAAGGTATGCCGATAGGGCTCGACCATCCAAGCAGTGTCCCAGAATGGGATTGCCTTACAGCGTCTCTTACCACATCCCTGTCATCGTTGGCCATTGTCTTTTTCCCCCATCTAAGGGACTGCTTTACAACATCATAAATAAAGCATGAGAATAGCCTGAAATTCATTTCCAGGCCTACAGAAATTTCCCAAGTGGTATCTAGTTTGGTGTTCCTTGTGGTACAGTTAAAGTGTTCAACAGACTCGTTTGGCTTTGAAAGACATTACCTGAGTGCTTACTATCCTCCAGGGAATAAGTTGAGGTGGGGGGCTAGACTACCAGGACGAAAGACTGCCATATCCTCCCGCCAAAAGATATCCAGTGCAAAAGATAAAGACTAATGATCACAACACATTGTAGGTAATGCTCCCTCCTTGAGAAGCGTGAAAAGTGTAAAGCCAACACTGGAGAGAGCGAGCCGGGAACAACCTAGGAGAGTAAGGGAAAGTTTCTAAAGGTAGTGACAGCTGGCTTGGGTTTTTGAAGGACAAGCAGGACGTGATCAGAGAATGAAGAAAGAGATTCACCTAGGAAGAGAAACTAGTTGTTGGTCTCTGCAGCCATTACCATTCTTTCCCCTCCAGCTTATTATAAAGTTGAGCAATTCAGAGCTAAGCCTCCCACACAGTCTGGTTCATCTTTATCATGTGCAGTTGCATTTCTGTTCATGAAAAAAGCATTAGCAAATCTTTGTGGTACTTCATACAACTAAGAGTACAAGATTATTTCTGCTTCCTCCACAGCAGATACTTTACAAAAATGAGTAGGAGATATTTTTGCTGAATACGATCTTCAAAAATTAGATTTTCATCCAGGCATGACAGCACATACTTGCAATCCCAGCAATAAGAAAGGTGAGGCACGAGGATCACAAGTTGGAGGGCAGCCTGGGCTGCACGGTGGACCTTGTCATAAACAAATGACTCTTAAGGCATATCTTGTCAGATAAGGTAAGAGTGTACATATAACTGAGATAAGTAATTTTCCTTTCTTACCTACAAAAATAAACCAACGTGATCTACAAAAAAGGACACAAAATATAGGTTAAAATAGCAGAAGAATCTATTAATAGTATCACATAGTTTTTATTAATAAAAATACCCCTAGAAACTATCTTTTAAGAGTTTCCACATAAAATATACATACACACCGGATCTGGAATTTAACAGTGTTCAGAAAAATATACTCTCGTGAAATACAAGTTTCAGCCAAGTGAGGAGAGTACACACTTGTATCCCAGCACTTATGAGACAGAGGTAGGAGGATTGCCACATACTTGAGACCAGCCTGGGCTACACAGCAAGTTTAGGACCAGCCTGGGTTACACAGTGAGACCTTGTCACAAACAAAAAAATGACTGTCAAGACACAACAAGATCCTCTCTCAAAAAAGGAAAGAAGAGGAAATACAAGATTCAGTAGCAGATTTTAAAGGGGAAGGAGACATAATTTCAGCTGTACTAGATTCAAAGCTTCTAACCTATCCCAGAATCTTAAGAGTCTAACTATCTCTCAAGGTCACTGTGAGCATGTTTAAACCACAGAGCACATACACAGAACTGAAACACACACACACACACACACACACACACACACACACATAAAAATCATACAGATGGGCATCATTTTTATTGTCAAAGATAGCTTTCCAATAATTACACTTTGTCAATTATTTTCTTTTAAATATAAGCCCTTTGAACTGTGCCCTATGGCTTAACATATCTTCCCAAACCCTTTGTCAGCAGAAAAAAACAAGACAAAAACCATACTGTTCCTTGAGCCTAAACCATAGCCTGGTTTTCTCCTGGCTACCTAGGATCACCAACACTTGCTGGAACACAGCTGAGCCATGCGTGGTCAGGAGAAGACACTTACTATGAAGTTGCTACCATGACAGGGACAGGTTCCCTGGCCAGGTACAGCTAAGGGAAGTGAGACTGGAGGACGTAGGTAACAACTGAACACAGCTTCAATTTCTGTCCAGTCCCTACTACGCAGCTCAGATCCCAGCAGACTCCAAGGCCATCTGCCACAGTGCCTGGGACTCCCAGACTGGCCTCTGCCCAGAATTTTAAAATTATCATTTACCTCAACCTTTATTAAAAACAGAAAGTCCTAAGTTTTCCCTTCTTTTCAACTGTCAAAAATCTAAGGAGGAGCCTTACAAAACACAATTCTGACTAACTTGGAAAAAAAATTCTTGTTTGTAGGTTCAGAAGGAAGCAAGTCATGCAGTATGAAGAATGAGACAGTGCCTATTCGTGTGTTTATTATTTTAATCAATAGAACCTACTGTGTGCCAAGCACTGTGCTGGGCTGAGGACACTAAACCAGTGACACACAGTTCCCATTCTCAAAATACTCACGGTCTAGTACAGACAAACACTCCTTTCTCCTTTGGGTTTCATTTCTATCTACTGGGTTTCCAAAAGAACTACACTAGACTATCTGATTGACTCACCTTCCACGTTCAAAAGCATAGTCATCTGAATAGTTTTCCTAGCTTCATTCTAATAATCATACGAGTCAAAATGGACTGAATCCCTTCTCTGTGACAAACACCAAACTAACCCACTTGACATATATTGTTGAGAACCAATCTTTGAGCTCACCAATGTTAATACTGTGTCTTCACAGGTGAGGAAATCAGACTCAGAATCCTAAGTGATCTGCCTGAAGTCATATACCCAGTAGGAGCTGGCACCAAGATGCAAACTTGGGTCTGCCCAACAGGATTTAGGTTTCCAACTATCAAGCTTTGCGGCCTTTACTCACCCAAGGGACTGTCAAGATACCTTGCAAATGTATGTTCTTGAGAAAATGCCCTATCAGAGGCACAGAGGCAAAACACTCCAGAGGCACACAAGTAAGCTAGCATCTTACTAGCTCACTGACAATTTTTATAAATCCAGCAGTACCATCCAGAGAATACCTGCTGTCTGCACAAGTGCAACCCTGTAAATCCTGGCTGTAAAGTTCAGTTTTTATTAAAATTTCTGTATCTTGAGACTGACCTTTCCAAATTCAGCTTTCTTTCCTTTACAGGATTCATGGGCCAATCTGTCTGCTTGATAAACACATGACGAAAGAACAAATTGGTTTATCAATAGTAGCACCCTGTACCAGGAGTAACTACTGTCATTCCCCAAAAAACCTGGACCTCACCCTGAACAGAGAATCCTGAGCCCCATGGGACTACAAATAAAGAGAACTTGTAACCTGGAATAACAACCCACAGGAAGAGTGAAAACTGGCCATCAGAGTAACAAACACAGTCACAGTCACAAAGTGCGTGAACCATATAGTCACAGAGAGCCCCATGTTCAGATAGGCCTCACACTTAGTTTCATCATCTGCTGTTACCAGCTGTGGAAATTCTTAATAATTCATCTTTGAACCAGTGTGTAGTTAAATCTAACAGAACAACGAGGTCTATGCATGAACAGAGGAGATACATGTAATGTGTGTGTGTCTACTCCCCTGTCACTCATCAGCATACAGCACCGGCGATATGCTATTAATACAGGATTCTGTACTCACCACATCCTGTCCACATGGACTCACCATGGGGACTCAGCAGGACTCAAATCAAGTTCAAGGTAAGCACACTGTATCTATCACTCAGTATAAGTGTAGCCCTAAGAAGCCACGCTTCCTACTAGAATCAGATCTCAACTTTGACAGGAGGCAGCGAGCAGCATTCTAGGAAACGTGACTGACCATGGAACCAGAAATCATCCTTCCCAATGTACTTCCCCACCTGAGTCACGTCCTCCACCAAGAACCATAATTCATGTTGTAAGAAGGAGAAGACAGAAAAGCAGTCCCTAGTTTCCTTTTCCATTAGTTCTCATTAGTAAACTGAAGGGAGTGTATTGGTTGAATGACGGATTAAGACAGGAAATAAATACAGCTGAATTAGTCTGGTGTGATACTTTTACTGTTTTGGTAAGAACAATGCACAAGGGAAAAAATAGGAATTGTATAATTTTGATGATTCTGCAAAAAACTAAATGCTCTCACACCTGCATTTTAAAGTACACTGCACAATAAAATATGAAAAAGTAAAAGCCCACATTGATAACCACAGTTTTCTTCGGCTAGAATGACATGAAATCAAACAAAATGGTGAGTGCAGAACACTGGAAAAAAATTAAAAAGCTTTATATTACAGTGCCTTTAACATCCTCTCACTTTGTTTTGCTGTAGTTTTTTTAAACAAGGGACCCACATTTTCATTCTGCACTTGTCCCCACAACTTACGTAGCTGGCCTTGCCCACAGTAACAGATAAAAGGATTAAACTAAGACTGATGCACTGTCTTTCCCCCATCAAACCTCAAACCAAGACTGCATAACTCAATATTAAATTTAAAAAACGCACTGCCTAGAATGCTGCCTTGAGTGAAATCAGTGAATGAACACCCACCCGCAACCTTCTCCCACCACAGACAGCCACACAGGAATCGCAGAAAACCGAGGAGATTCAGCCTGAAATGAAAGAAGCTTAAACACCAAGTCAGTCCCAATAATTTTCCCGGTATCTAAGACCAAGCAGAAAGAGTTCCCTGGAACTCCTGAAAGGAGAAAATGCACACACAGAGGTAGTCATAAAATGAATACATTTTTCAGTGCAAATCTCTGTATGACAGAAGCAGCCTTCGATTCTGGGAGTGACTTACTGCTCACGTGCACCCGTCATCTTTGGCACTTACAGGCCACATAGAACTCCTAACGTCTGACCAATGTTTTAAGGTTTAGTAAGCACAAGCTCTTTTATACACAGTATTACTTTATTCCTATCATAATCATGTGAGGTCCTTAAAGGATATATTTTAATATTTTTTGTAGTAGGTATTCCAATGAAAAAAATGTTGTTATTCTGAGAAGTAGCTATGCATTCAGTCATTAAACTATATGTCTGTTTTATAACCTTGCATCATGGCACAGACTGAGAAATAAAGGTAATAAATGTTCACTGCGAGACATTAGACAAAAGGGTTAATACTGCCCATCATCTCACCAGAGGAGGTACTATTTCCACCTTGATCCTTTCTCTTCTTTTATAATACTCCATCATAGAGGCTGGAGGAAGGCACAGCAGTTAGAACACTTGCCTAGCAAGTACAAGGCTCTGAATTTGATTCCCTAATACCACATAAGCTGGACATGGCAGAACACGCCCATATCCCAGCACCAGGGAGTCCGAGGCAGGAGGACTGCCTTAAGTTCAAGTCCAGCCTTGCTACATACTAAGTTCAGGACCAGCCTGGACTACAAAGCAAGACCCTGTCTCAAAAAAATAAATAAATAAATAAATTCAATCATTGTTTCCATGATGTTTTCTTTTTTTTAAAGTCAACATACTATGCTTTCATCTAGCATCTTTTAAAAATCATATTGTATTTCTCAATAAAAATAAACCTTAGTTTAACCAATTCCCTTTTGGGGATAGTCAGGTTGTTTCTCACTTACTTCTACATTACCAGTGGCCATTTCTCTGTACTTCCAAGAAAACAGCCGCCCACAGAGGTACGAAGGCCTGCTGAGGAACCAGAGGAAGCCACGCCCACTGGGTGTGAGGTTTAGTCCTCTCCACACACTACTTTGTATCTCCTCTGATCACAGGGGTGTAACTTCACAAATCAAGGACAGAACAGGGAAAGAAACCCAGCGTGACCCTTTCCCATGAACTTTCTCTCACCCTAAAGGGAGACGTGGTTGACCAAATTCAGGATTAAGATCAGGAAGGATGCGCTCTGGGAGACTCAGCCTCCAGAGGAGGGCCACCGTCACTGTCCTTTGAGGTACTCTGCCAGGCCCAAATAGTCACTTGGGAATCCAGGGGAGGAGAATAAAACTTTTCAAAGGTTATAGGGTTCGAGGTTAGGAAAGAAGTTCTATAAATACTCACTGAACAAAACTCTGCCTGTTAACTGGCTGACAGAGTAAGGTGTGGTTTTCCTTCCTGCTCCAAGAGGCAGCTGGGAAAGTTGGTCTGACAAACCAGTGGGAAACACTGGCCAGCCAACATGGAACCAGGAGATGGCCTAGGATGATTCAGAAATGAGTCCAACCACCATCTGACTGTCCTCCCCTCAGTCCCCACAACTCCCACTCCTATTCACTGAAGCAGGAAACTAGGAGACACACACGCACTTACATACGCCCCACTGGCCACAAAAACAAGAGCCTGGGGTAGGCAGCTAGACAAACAGCTGTGATCACAGTCCACAGTCTAACTGCTTCCCAACAGATTGAAACCTCACGTGTAATACTATGAGTACCACTGGGTGGTAATAAAAACCATGGGGTAACAGAAAAGGGGTAAGGGAGAGCCCCAGCTTTCCTCGAGTTTGGTGGGTGGTCTGAAATCTCTCTTTTAGGCAAGGTCATGTTCATACATATATTTTAAATATTCCTTGCTGGAGTATGACTTTCCCTCATGTATAACCACAAATGAACCACTCCAGACATCTACTACTCTATTACAAGGGCTCCAAAACCTACTGGAAAACATTAAAAAAAATCTGTCATTTAATGGGAACACCCCTATACACACACACACACACACACACACACACACACACACACACACACACACACACAGAGAGAGAGAGAGAGAGAGAGAGAGAGAGAGAGAGAGAGAGAGAGTCTAACCTAGCCTCTCATTCTGAAAAATTATACCTATTATTCATGTAACTTAAAATATGGTTTATAAGGCTTGACAGGATCTACCGGGGGCACCTCAAGGGGGAACGTTACCTTCAGATTGCTAGGAAACCATTTTCCAGTGCTGCTGAAACTCATATGCCATCTGAATACTCATGGTAACTGCACACATAAAACCAGCTGGTTCCAAGCATCAGCATTTTCAAAGGTGAGTACTTCCAACCACGGGACTTCTCACAAGGCAACTTTAATGGACTCCCAGCAGAAGCAGAGATGGAGCTACTTAATGATGATGATTTGCCTCAACAACAGTGGGGAGGAAGGCCAATGAACTGTAATTTAGGGACAGCCTTCATAGCACAGGAACTGTTCAAACTGCATGTCTCTCCCCTCTGGGTAAAAAAGCCAGCTCTCACTAACTTGGGTATGGGGTACCACCTTATTTATACAATCTGTGGGCCTTTATAAAGAAGGCTGTACCTTGAACCACAGTAGACATAGGGATAAAAGCAACAGAAAATATGTATCATTATATAAGCAAGGGACCTATTTATAACCTGTATTTAAACTGTCATTTAAATGATAGATTATCAGGCAAGGGATTTCTTTAGAAATTATTTGAACTATTACAGAACAGAAAAGAAAATACTCTTTTATTTGGAAGCAAAATCTGAAAAGGATCTCTTTACTGATTTAAGCAAAGCTGTAAACGTAGGCCTGCAAAGATGTAGCAGTCCAAGCCAGGCCCAGCGGCACAGGTAGAAACGCTGTCTCAAAAATCAACGACCAAAATGGGCTGGAAACACAGCTCACCGTG